>JAESUZ010000865.1:0-426715 GCA_017311185.1 Proteles cristata cristata
ATAGGTGAGAGAAGGATGCTGGAATTATCCAGAGAAACTATATAGTCTAATTACTCCTGAGAGAAATAGCTGAAAAAGTTGGTAGGTGTAGAATTTACATTTACAGAATGGACTTGTGATTGTTTAAGCAAGCTGGCGACCAGAGTTAATCAGGTCAGTGTTTTGGGGAAAAAAGCGAGAAAAGAGAAAGAAGAAGAAAAAAAGAGAAAAGAAAGGGGAAAAAAAAAGAAGAAAAAAAAAGGAAAGAAAAAAAAAGGGAAAAAGAAAAAAAAAAAAGGGAGGAGGGCACCTCTCAGGCAGAGATGGGCGTGGCGTGATCCGATGCCTCAGGCGGGGGTTCTGCCTTGGCGACTGTGGGAAGGAGAGTGACGGTGCTCCAGTCCCTTCTTGAACCCCGCGCTGCAGCTCGCTTTTTTTTTTTTTTGGCGTGTCAACTCCCTGTTCCGGGGACGCAGCCGAAGTTGGTTGCACTCTTCAACCTAGGCCAGTTCCAATCTCCAAATCCCAGCCCGCGCCCCGCTGAAGTTGCCTTAGACACAGCTTCCCAGACAACCCCCTCGGGCAATTCCAGGCTCCCTGCTGAGCTCTGGGGGCGGAGTCAGGATCGCTGCTTTCTTCTCTGGTCGGCTCTGGTGCGCATGCGCGGGGGTTGCCTGCCGGGTCTGTGTAGCCTGAGCCCGCTGGAGTGAGGAAAACCGGGTCTCTCTATGGCTCGTCACCCAAAACACGAACTCACAGGCAAATTTCCCAGTTTTTAGCTTTTTGCCTTCCCTCTCGAGTTCCAGCCAGCCAGGAGCGCGGACGCCTGGTGTCTGCGCGTCTCCTTCAGGGGTCCCAGCCGCCCTGGAGCTACAATGGCGGCAAGCGCGCCGCCGCTGGAGTGAGGAAAACCGGGTCTCTCTATGGTTCGTCACCCGAAACACGAGCTCACAGGCAAATTTCCAGTTTTTAGCTTTTTGCCTTCCCTCTCGAGTTCCATCCAGCCAGGAGCGCGGATGCCGGGTGTCTGCGCGTCTCTTTCAGGGATCCCAGCCGCCCTGGAGCTACAATGGCGGCTGGCACGCCCGCGCCGCTTTAAAACCCCAACCTCCAGGAGCGGCACAAAGAAGCAGTTTGTGTGCTCAGCCTCCCCCAGGACCAGTTGTCGCGAGGGGACCTGGTTGTGCAGGTATTTGGCAAGTACGGTCTTTCTATGCACCGAGCGGAGATTTTTCTGTCTCGGACTCTCCCCTTTTCCCCTCTCACTCCCCGTAGAGGGTAGAGGGGGATCGCCTCCCACCCTGGAGGCTCCAATCCCGGGCTGATTTTACCTTCCCCGGTTCGCACTCACGTTAGAAGGCTTTCTCAGTGAATTCTGCGTCCTTTTTTCTCCCAGTCTCTCAGGTTTTGTATGGTTTCCAATGGCTTCAGATCTTTTCTGTGTGATGTATGGGCACGAGTGCAAGTACGGAGCTCCTTACTTCTCCGCCATCTTGCCTCTAAAGCTTTTATCTTTAAAGCTGGTTGTTTTGGAGGGTGGATTCAGAAACTCAAACCACTGGTTATTAAAACATATCTTGATCCTTAAGGGAGAAATTATGATAAATCCTGTAAGATTGGAAGCTAGAATATTTTTTCATAAAAAATACACTCACTTGAACATGAGGAGCAGCCTCGTGCTATACTACCAAGATGATCAGGTTCAAGTGTGGTACATGAGGACCCAAGGGGTTAATCCCAAATCATTTGTGAGGCAGTCCCGAGGACAAGTGCAAATCAGTCAACATCTTTGAACAGGCCATGGGTGCCATTCTTCCCGATTTCTGGTGCTGTTGATGGGAAGGAGCCAAATTAGCACATGTCACCTTGGCCCTTGGGTATTATCACTACGTCAGACCTTGCCACAGTCATTAACTTCTTAACATAAAACTGTTATGGATAAAATAGGAAATGCTTTCAGAACAGAATTTTTATCTTGCAATCCTTAAAAGCAGGGAAAGAGTGGTATCTTATGAATCTGAGGTCTAGATGTAATAATCCTTAAATCCTTTGGAGTGGGATAAGTTTCAGTTCTGTTTATTTTTTCCATAAATGTTATGGTAACTTTTAAAAGGATTTTCAAAGTATGTGGTGATATCATCGAGTGAACAATCTAGAAAGTCTAACATTAAAACCCATTGAATGATCTTGAATTATCATTAGTGTTGGAGGCAGGCCTGCAGTCTGTTTGAACTGCTCTCATTTGCAGCCATTTCCGATACACATTTCATTTTTTTTTTCAATATTAAAAAGCTAGTGGTACAGGGGAAATCCAGATTCTTTTCTCTAAATCACTGGCCTCATGACAAGCTATATTAGACATGCCCTGTGGTGAGGGGATTAAAATATTACTAGCTTTGTTTTGAAACTGTGACACCGAGTGTGTTTTTGGAATCTTTCTGAGGTGGTTTGGGCCTTTGACTTGCCTGGTAACCACAGCTTCTGGACTAATCCAACTCACAGTTTGGGAATTTCCAGAGTGACTTAACAGGGGCCTTGGTTTATATATATTAATGCTATCTGATCCACTTCACAAGTGAGCAGACCCTTCCCTTAATCAGCAGGTAGGGGGAACTTTTTACATATCATGTCCAGACAGCAAATTTGGAGGGAATCTCTTAGACAAGAACTTCTCCAGTGCTAACGTGCATACTGATCACATAAATCTTTCAGAAAACTTGTGGAATAATTAAGTCTGGGGGTAAGGCATTTCCATCCAGGTGATGCCAATGCTACTAATCTGTAAACCACACTCCACATAGCAAGATCTTAGAAATCAAGTGTGAGTGTGGTCGGAGTGCACCATGTGCTTTCAGGACACTCAGAATTTATGAGTTTTGGTTGTCCTTGGGGGCCAGTGCAACAGTGTCAAAAAGAGTAAACATCTTTAGCTATAATAAGTTTACCTGAATTTATGTATTATGAGAACCCCTCTGGAGATAATTTTCTCTGTGACATTCATAGTTCTCTGTCTGAGTTGGCCTGCATCTCTTCTCTGTTGCTCAATTTAACAGGGAGGTGTTGCGCATTTGGTTTCTTCAGTTATGTCTGCTGTCTTTGCTTACCAGGACATGGAGAATTGCCAAGATGTGACACATGGGCTTTCAACTATCCTACCTAAAGATAAAGTGTAGGCACAAAACATTATGCATCCTCAGGTTAAAGGATACTGATGACTCTTATTCAAGGAAACTCTAATTCAAAAGAAATGAATGTTCAGATAAATATTGTTATCACCATGAAGAGAAAGTAAGATAAAAAGTAAAAAGTAAAAATGTGGGAAGAGTATATTCCAAGACAAAGCTGCAGAGTTGAAGATAGTAGTTCTCTTTCCCTTTTATTTTACCTGACCTCATAAAATAGAGGGCCACAGAGAATTACTACCCTTAACAACAGGCACGGAGTCTTTGGTAGGGCATAAGAATTGAGTTGTAATATTATTGGCTCAGAAGCAGAGAACCTCAGTTGTAAAGTACTAGAATGTACACATATGAATCTCACTTTATACTGTGTGGAGATAGTGTGTTTCTGATGAGCTGAGCACAGACTGAACTTTTTCTAGTTTCTTTAAAACACATGATCATTTTAGAAATCATTTCTCTTTTTTCTGAAATTTAGTTCCCAGTTATTCTAAACAATTGAGGCCTGTCAAATACTACTAAATCTAAAGGAATCTCTCCATGTGAGCCTTCACCCTCTCCTAATTCTGGAAGTCTTTCCTCAGTATATAATTGAGTGGAAGCTTGCTTCCTAGCAGAGGTTACTGCTGCATCTCTGTGTGGTTGTTATAGAGGACAGATGGACACTCACCAGAGCCTTCTGTTCGCACATAAAATAAAAGCCTTGCAGTCATGAGTTCTTTTGTGTTAACCAAAATAGAAACCCAAATGGAACAGAGGGCACAGGGATTGTTTAATGGTATATAGTTAGATGACAAACGTCTATGATGCGTCTTGAATATGCATTAATTTTGTATCTTCTTCACACTCAGGTGATCAGTTTCAGTTTCAAAGTTTTCCCATCCACCCAGCAGCCATTTCTCTCTTTTCCATGACTCCAACTTAGGGCCGAACAACAGAAGAGTTGAATCATAAAAGAAAAGTCCAAAAAAACTTTTATTTGTTTGAAGGAAATTCTTTCCATGTGTCCCTGCTCCATCCTTTGCTAATTTGGGTCATGTGCTTTGCTTTAGTCATCTGTCCCAAGCATAAATGGGCCAGGCCCCTCCCCCCTTACCACAGAGAGGTCTGGAGGTCTACAAGTGGTAACTGAAGACTGCTGGACTCACCACATCCTACAAAAAAAATGTAATAGTTGCTTTAGGCTGAAAGGTTCCACTGGAATGTGAGGCTAAGAACACAAAGTAAGCCCCAGACTAAAAGGTCTTCAAGGCAGGGCAAGAATTGATTGAAGGAGTAAATGAAAGAGAGTAAGGAGGAACAAGGAAGAACCAATGCCAAGAGTATAGAGGATGAGCCAGGAGGAAGCAGAAGAGCTTTATATTTGAATAACAGAGGGTCTGAAGTTCTCTAGCACACCAGGAAAAAGAGGAAGTAACTTCCTGTTAAGAATGGAAGTCTAGCCATCAGTGCAGATTACTGCTCCTGAAGATAAAATCGCATATATGCTAACTGGCCTCCCAAGAATTCAGAATTCTTCTAGGTCCAGACTTAATTTGTATGTGACATGCTCTTCTAAAGTTTGGGTGAAATAAAGGAATCCCCTATACTTCTCTACTTCAGCTTTAGGAAAACTAGACAATGTTTTTGGAAGCCATGCTTACCTCTCCTCAGTGATTTATCCCTCTAGACCTTGTGAAACTTTTATTGTCTGTGCTACTCATTTGACAGTTTTTCTGAGTGCATGGTGATATACATCATTTGTACTGTTTTCTGGTATTGTTGCTTAGTCCTTACATTCCTTTTTGAATTTTGTTCTTTATTTATTTTGGTTTTGTCTGTGCCCAGGAGAGTTTGTTTCAAAACACAGCAATATATTCTTTTGTATGCTTCTCATTCAGAGATGGGCTGCATGCCCCCTGCCAGTCAATCTAGGTGGGCTGTGACTACTTCAGTCTATAGAGTAGGGCAGAAATGATGCCATACTACCAAAAACACAGGACGATAAAACCACAACTCATTTCCCATGTTGGCTCATTAAAGACTTAGCCTAGTTTGCTGGTTAGATTCACTCTTAGATCCCTAAGAGATCACCATGTGAGAAGTTTGACTGCCCTGAAACTATAGTGCTGTAGAAGTCACATACAGGTACTACAACTGACAGTCCATGCTGTGTTCATTTAGCTGTCCCAGTGAAGGCACAGAGAAGCCTTAGGGTTGTCCCAGCTGAGGCTCCAAACATCACAGAACAGTCACCAGCCATAGTTGCCACACCTGTGAGCATAATGCAGTGGTTGTGGCTTTAGCACACAGTGTAATTGTGTAGTTTATTACACAGCAATAAATAACCAGAATGTAAGAGAAGAGCTAGAATGTACATTTCCCATTGGTTGGAAGGTAGTTTCAGCCAATAGGAAGCATTAGTGGATAACTGAAGGGACTGGGTAGGGGACAGACTGAGGTATTTCTCCTTCTCTCTCTCTCTCTCTTGATCTGTATCAGGCAGTGTCTTGTGTGATCATTTCTCTTTTATGGTCCCAAATCCTGCCATGCAGCCCTTGAAATGGTTTTAAAAAGTACTTTGAGGTGTGAGCTTGTGGTCTCTGGCAACAACCTCCTGCTGACCATCTTATCCTAGTGGTGATAGTGGCTTTCTGCTATTGTTAATCTCTGGGTTGCCCTACCAACCTTGAATCTCTTTCTTTTGAACTAATTCTGAATATTAAAATGCTTCTGTTAAATTCTCTGTTTTCTTGACCAGGCCCCAATTGATACAGGATACATGAAATCCCTATTTATTTATATGCTCAACTGGACATAAGAAATATACAGTAGCTACTAGTTGAATGATTAAATATGAATCAGTCTGCAGAAAAGTCATCTTGCTCTATGAGGTAGGATTGGAGACTCCTTTGTAGCATCAGGTTGACCCTTTATAGTACTTCCAAAGTCTACCATCTCACAATAGTAGCTAGAATTTGCACTTGAGTATGATTTTATGGGAACTCTTATGCAATTTGTCAATTCCTTTACACATAATAGGAGCAGAGTGGCCAAAAATTTTAATGAGTCTCTTTTGCACTTGGAAGAAAGTTACTGGAGCCATTGGTCTCCAAAAGATGTTTCCAGCTTAACTTTTCATTTTTTGAGGACAAGAGATGGAACATGTTTTGGAAGGTAATGCAAAGCAGAAGTCCCATAAATGCTCTGCTTAAGCTGTAGAACTTATTTGTTTCATTAGTATCTTTCTATTTAAAAAAGCTTAGACCTTATAAAAATAAAATGTATCTATATACATATATCCGTGTCACATAAAATTGTTTTAAAACATATATGACATTCATGCAAAGCTGTATTTTAACTTCAGCTTATTAGCTACAACATATTGGCTTCAACATGAAGATAGCTTGAATGACCCACTCTAGTAGCACAGATATAAGAGCAAATATCCTCTTTTTTAAATTTTGTATTATTAAGTTTGCTATAGTGGGATATAGCCATGACTCTGTAGCATCTGTTGTATAATCATGTCTGAATCACTCAATCTTTTTGGTCCACCGAGTCCTCATGCATAAAATGAAAGAGTTGGATCCCTCAGATCTCCAGCTTGAACATTCTGAGTCATTCTACCTAATTCCTGATTTCATGCTCCTTCTAAGGATGTTCTTCTTGTCCTTTTGTCGGTAACTATCATTAAATCATTGTTTCTTAATGCAGATAAAGAACTGAGAACTGATGGTACAGGATACTGAATTTGTTCAGATTTATAATAGCTGCATCTTGTGAACCTTGATGCTACAGGGAATGATGAAGTAGAGAAATCCCAGAAAGGGTACCCAGAAGGGGACGCTGATTTTTAAGAACACATGTACATAAGGACATTTTCTTTGAAATTCATTGATAATTTCAGAAGATGGGGAAAAAGACAGTATGAATGAAATCTCCAGGACCAGTTCATTTTTGTGTAGGTTAATGTAGGAAATGAATTGATTTCTCTTGTCTGTCTGCTAAGACTAGGAAGTCCAAAAAATTCCTCCCAGGATGTCCAAGAAAAAAAAGCAATCAGATGATTTTTGGCAATTAGCCTGCCTTTCTCTAACAAACAGCCTTCACAGTGGCCTGAAGGCCTGGATTTTGTAGAGCATTTAAAGGCTCAAGTTAATACTGATTGGTTTGTCAGTTTATTTGTGATTACTTGATTCCAATAGTGAATGTTCTGCAATAAAAATTTCCACATTTTAGATTTATGGAATCATAAATGATGGATTGGGGGTTATTATAGGCTTGTGATTTGTGTCTTTCTTGAACAAAGACTAGCTTGGGAGTTAAACTGAATTAATGTAAGCCCTAATTTCTCCAGCTCTGGGATAAGTTGTTTCAACTCTCTGATCATCATTTTGTTTTACATTATAGAGTTTTAGGTAAGCATTATATAAGGCAAACTTTTGGTAAGCATTTAGCACAATGTCAGCTCATGGAATGCATTTGATACTTATTATTGCTTTCTTCTTCCTCCCATCTGTCTCAAGAAACTAAAAAAAAATCTTTATTGTGTATTTTTTCTAGGTTAAAATATACAGTAAAGAATATTCCCTCCAAAAGTTAGAGTATCATGGGGGGAAGAGAGGGCAGTTGAATGTGATGACCAAAATGTTGAGAGAACTTTATTTTGGCAGTACAATTTTGGAAACTCACATTATTTTATTGATTTACTTTTAAGTTTTGTTTTTAATTTATTTAAGTAAACCAACTGTCATTAATTTTTTTTCCATTAAGATATCCAGGTACATAGTCAGACTTGAACTTGAGATTCCCAGGAGAGAAACACATTGGCATCTTTGAAAACTGTGATACTTTTTCTATCTAAATTTTTTTTATTTTCTTGATTTTTTTCTTAAATAAGAACTCTTTAAAATAGTCTTTCATAATACTGTGTGCCAAAGGTATTATGTAAGAGCAATGACACGTCATACTAATATTTTCCTTTTTTTTCCCTAAGCACATTTCTCTTGAACTATCATTTGTATAGATTATAGTTGACCCTTTTCTCTTTTGCTACCTAAAATACTGTAGTCCTGTTCAGTTACCACTGGCAGAGGCTAAGATATAATCTAACTAAAGGATTTTTATCACAAGACATTTTCAAATCTTAGTATAAGTCCTTTTGGTGGTAAATGTTATCAGTAGCAAGAGCCTTGGTGCCAGTTGAACATGGGGCTCAGAGGCAAAGCTTTAAAATTTTTTTTAACATTTATTTATTTTTAAGAGTCAGAGAGAGAGTGTGAGAAGGGGAAGGGCAGAAAGAGAAGGAGACAGAGACTCAAAAGCAGGCTCCAGGCTCTGAACTCTCCACACAGAGCCCAACACAGGGCTGGAACTCACAAACTGTGAGATCATGACCTGAGCCGAAGTCAGATTCTTAACCAACTGAGCCACCCAGGTGCCCCAAAGCTTTAAAAGACTATAAAGAAAGTCTCCATGTCTGGAAGTAGTTTTTAGAAACTGTTCTGGGTACACAGATTAATAGATTGTGAAGCAAAAGATCATGTTGAAACACTACAGTTTTTATAGATAAGATCTCAGAAGCATATTCTATATCAATAACAGAGTTTTTTAATGATGGCCAACTTGTGTTCAAATCCATCATTTGCCATTTGCCACCTGTAGTATCTTAAGGAAGTCACTAAACCTCTCTGAACAACAATTTTTAGTCTCATTAGGGCCTTGCCCAAAGTCACAAGGTATAGTTATTACCTCTATTTTGCAGCTCAGAAAATGAGTTTGCATTCTGAAATTTCTCCTACTTTTGTACCTTATACTTCTTTTACTCAAATTAACACAGGTGCATTCAATATAATGAATGTTGGTGTGGTCATCATAGAATTTGTTCACAGTTATTCCTTACCTTCCTGTGTGTGGTGGGTACTTCCTTACTCCATTGCCTTGGGGTCACATAATTTACCATAATCAATGTTATGTAGGCTGAAATGTCTCTTCTGAATGGAGGATAATTATTAGATACTACTATATCTGCCTGAGAGTTCAAGCCAAATGGGGACGTTAATAAGGGCATATGCAAATCTAAGGTGGATTATTTTCATCAGTTAAGGATAAATATTGGCATAACTTCAAGCCTGGTATTGATAATAAGCATAAATATTATTCTTTTTTAGACTTTTTGAAGTTTTTTAAATTTATTTATTTTGAGAGAGAGAAAGAATGAGAGTGCATGTGCATGCAGGGAAGCGGCAGAGAGAAAGGGGGAGAGAGAATCCCCAGCAGCCTTCTCATTGTCAGTGGGGAGCCCAATCTCAGGAACCGTAAGATCATGACCTGGGCCAAAATCAAAAGTCAGAAACATAACCAACTGAACCACCCAAGTGTCCCCCATTTTTAAAAGTTATATATTTAGAGTAAATATAATTCTTATTCAAAGTAGAAAGTACTATTGCACATTTTCAGATTTAAGGAAATTATTTTGAAGCAAAGCTTTCACACAGTGACCACTTAACAAATCCTTGCTCTAGGTTGCAGTGATTTTTGGTGAAATAGCAACATCAGTGATGTTCCCCAAGAACAGTGAGTTGCTGCTACCATGACATGGCTTGTGAACTGACCAAATATGTACTTTCAAATCAAAGTTGTAACTAACCAATTGGCAATTCCAGGGACTTTTGTGTATGGAGTAAAACAAAGCAAAACAAAAGGTAATTTTGTGAGGTGATGGACATGTTGTTGATTATCTTGATTGTGGTGCAGTCAGATATAGAAAACCACAGCAAACAGTGAAACAGATACATATGCACACTATCCAGATTTAACAAGTATTAATATTTTATCACTTTCATATTTTTAAAATAGGTTGTTAAAGACAATGTTTCAGCTTTTCCCTCCTGGTCCCTTTCTTGGAAGTAACAATAATAATACATTTGGTGTAATTCTTCAGTGCATGCTTTTTTTAGAGTTAGTGAGGGCCTAACAGGAAGCCAGCAAAGGGGAAGTCATGGCCAGCTACAGGCTAGTCAGAGGTCTGTCTGCTGCACTCCACAAGAAGCCAGATCAAACTAGATAGTCCCAAGATGGTGGGTGTCATGACAGGAAACTCCTGGCCAAACAGGGAAGAAAAGGTAGGAGATCCTCTTTCTAAGAAATCCCTGCCCCAAGTAATGAATATTCTGCTGCCTAGTTAACAACAGTCAATAAAAGATAGAAACCCAAACCCCAGGGCACACAGCTCTCTCCCATCTTGAAAGTGTACTTTCGCTTTAATAAACATTCCCACTTGTGTTTCTGATCCTCTGTGTTGTGCCTGCCCTGGAATTCTCATGAGGAGATGAAGAGCCTTTTTTTAAAGAAAAGGTTTATTTATTTATTTTGAGAGAGAAAGAGACATTGTTGGGGGAGCGGGGAGGAGGACAGGGAGAGAGAGAATCCCAAGCAGGCTCCATGCTGCCAGAGCAGCGCCAGATGTGGGGCTCGAACTCATATAACCACGAGATCGTGACCTGAGCTGAAACCAAGAGTTGGATGTTTAACCAACTGAGCCAGCCAGGTGCCCCTGGAGACCAAGAACCTTCGGTGACATCTTTGGGATGGGTGAATTGAGGCTTCAGGACCTGGGGTCATCTCAGTTCACCTTGCAACACTTTTATATTTTTTCTAGATAGATTCATAAATGTATTTATAAATAACACATAGTATTAATTTCACTTTAAATTTTATATACGTGCTATCATATTATATGTATCATTGTGCAACTACATTTTTAATGAACATTAAGTTTTGAGATCTCAAGTTGATGTATTTATCCATTAATACATAGGTTTCATTTATTTTAAATGTTACATAATTTTTATTATATAATAATAACACAGTAACTTTATCCATTCCTCTTTCGATGGATATTTGTTTTCAACCACTTACGGCTACAAAGAATAATGCAATGACTGCACTCCTTGTACTGTCCTAAGTATGTCTGATACTAATTTTTTTGGCTCGCTTTTGAAACTGTGAAATCCAATTTACTTTTCTGCTTTATAGTTATACTGCAAAGTATGACTTCTTTTATTTTCTTCCTGTTTGATAGACATAAAATTAACATATAACATTGTATCCATTTAAGGTGTAAAATGTGTTGATTTGACATATGTACATATTGCAAAATGATTTCTATGATAAGGTTAATTAACACATCCATCACCTGACATAGCTACCTTTTTGTATGTGTGGTAAAAATATTTAAGATCTCTGTTAGAGAAAGAAGGCTTCAAAGGACTTTCATTTTGACCTCAGTCTATACTTTCTAATTGGTTGTTCTTGTCAGCTTATCTATTAGCTCAGGTAAAGTATCCCATAAAGGGAATGGAAACCTCCTCTTCAAACAATAAGAACTGCTCTGAGCCAGCAGGACCTTCAGAGATTGACCCCAGGGCAATGATCAGCTTGCCTTTACTGCCCACCGGCAGGTACCCACCTCCTGTTGTCCCATATTTTCCTTATATACACCCAGAAGTATTTTCAGCACTTGGGAGACAGGCTTTGAGATATTAGTCTTCTGTCTTCCCTGTGTTAGTCTCACTAAAATAAATTCCTTTCTTTTTTTTTTTCTTGGCCAGTGGTTGGTTTGTCTATTTATTTATTTATTTATTTATTTATTTATTTTTTTTTTTACAAATAGTTTATTGTCAAATTGGTTTCCACATAACACCCAGTGCTCATCCCCACAAGTGCCCTCCTCCATGCCCATCCCCCCTCCCCCCACATCCATCAGTCCTCAGTTTTTGTCAGCATTCAAGAGTCTCTCATGGTTTGCTTCTCTCCCTTTCCCCCACCATTTCCCCCCTTTTTCTCCCCCTTGTTCCTCAGTTAAGAAGGACAAGTATCATATGTTTGCACGTATAGGAGGATTAGGAGGAACTTAACTGAGGAACATGGGGGAGAAGAAGGGGGGAAATAAATTCCTTTCTTGTTCCATCTTTACTTGTCTCTGCCTTTGGATTTTGTCAGCTGCGAGTGGCCAAACCTGGTCTGTGTGGGAGCCCTGGAGCCCCAGTTACATTAGAAACTTCCAAGTATACAGGATACTATTGTTAACTGTAATTACTTGCTATATGTGACATCTCTGGAACCTACACTCATTTAAAACTGAAAGTTTGTACCCTTTGACCAACATTTCCCCATTTCCTCTATCTTCTAGCCACTGATGACTGCCAATCTCCTCCCTTTTTCTTTGAGTTTAGCTTTTTTTAGATTCTCCAAATATTAGTCTCACCTCTTTTGGAAACAGAAACATGATACATACAAAAAGGAAAATGATGTTATCTGAATGAACCAACTGGGAAGAGGATGGAAAGGCATAAGTATTTGAAAGGAAAAAGACGTGGTGAACATTCCACAATGTGCTTCTGAATCCAAAATATTATGTCTGTGGGGGAGAAAATTGTGGTGGTAAAGGATATTCTCATGTAAGCATTTTAATCATTTCACACCAACTCAATATAACTAACTTCAGCAGTCTGTATTTTCTTAACAATTTTACCTTAAAAAGTCCTTCATAGGAAGGAATATTCCCCAAGTGTAGATGTTTCTGAAACAATATTTATAAAATACTCCTCTCATTGTTATGTGACCATTAGTTGACACGTCTTGATAGGAGCACCCATTTAATTGCTTATTCCCATAGGAACACTTGGTTCAAAATATTTTTGTTCTTTTTTTCTTCAACTTGTCTTAAACATTTGATTTCATACTACTGTACTGCAAGTTTATTACCTAAAGAAAACTTAAAACATCTATTATCTAATAATATAATTTCATTAAAGCATAAAAAGTTACATAAAAATTACCCATGAAGATACAAAATTCACATTTAAAAACATCATGTAATGGAATGATATTTTAAGTATGTGGGTTGAAGACCTTTATTTATGTCTGCAAACTAGGACAGGAAATGATATAAATTGATAGTTATGTAATCTCAGAGCCCACACCAACTAAGTTTTTTGCTTAAAGTTGTCTTTGTGGTTGAAGTGGCCGAGAAACCCTTCACGTTTATTTGACAGAAAAATAAATGAATACTTTTTTCCTCTATAGTCTTCAGAAATTATTTTGCCATGATTTATAGGAGAATAAACCTCCATTATTATTATTGGAGCTTTTCTATTTTAAGGCTCATCTTAAAATGGTTTTTTTTTTCCTTCTAAAGGGAGAAAAGAGGATGGAAGGTATAATTCTCTAAGTTTTTGAAATGAGAGTCTACCTGAATGAGCTTTTCCTTTATAATTTTTAAGAAGGGTTATATAGGACTTACTGTGTTCCAGGCACCGTTTTGAGCACTTTGAAAGTGTGTCCTCTAATCCTTATAATATCTCTGTGGTACTCTCATAAGCAAACTGAGGCACAGAGTCCTAAAATAACTTGCTCAGGGTCATACAGCTAAGTAGTGGCAGAGCTGAGATCTGAATGCTGGCAGCTGACATTCTCTATCTCTAGACTGTGCTGTTTAATTAATAACATACCTGAGCAACTGTGGGGATCCTAATTCTCATAATAGTTGAATACCCCAACTGGCACATTGGTGCAGGTGTGCCATATTTGAATAGGAAGTTGGACAACTTCTCTCTTGTGTAATTTCCACAAATAAGAAAATGTAGAACAAAAGGAGATATTTATATTATCTTATGATTTTGTTTAAAGGGCACCTGGGTGGCTCAGTCGGTTAAGCATCTGACTCTTGATTTCGGCTCAGGTTATGATCTCATTGTTCCTGGGTTCGAGCTCTGTATTGATTCTGAGCTGACATCATGGTGACTGCTTGAGATTTTGTCTCCCTCTCTCTTTGCCCCTCCCCACTCCTGGGCATGTGCATTCTCTCTCTCTCTTTCTCTCAAAATAAATAATTAAACTAAAAAATATAAAGAATGATTTTGCTTGAGTCCCAAGTCAGCATTTTCTAGAAATTGGGGTCACTATTAAGACTGATACAACTTTAAAAAATATTTTAATGTTTATTTTTGAGAGAGAGACAGACAGACAGACTGCAAGCAGGGGAGGGACACAGAGAGAGGGAGACAAAATCCCGAGTAGGTTCCAAGCTCTAAGCTGTCAGCACAAAGACCAATGAGGGGCTAGAACTCATGAGCCATGAGATCATGACCTAAACCAAATTCCTACACTTAACCAACTGAGCCACCAGAAACCCCTATTATAACTTCTTTCTATTAGATTTGGATGTAACCATTGTTGGAAGCAGGAAGTGGATAAAATGCTTCATTTGTATTAATTCTAATCTTTGGGTTTTTAAATTGATGCTTTCTCATTATGTTCAGGTTTTGGCCTGGATCCTACCTTCTTTCCCTAATACAGTACTTTGCATCTACTTTAAACTCTTGGGCCAGAAATCTTACTCTAAATATTTCACATAAATGTTTTAATTCTGATTACATATTTATATTTATAATATCTATTATATAAAATATATAATAATGCATATTAATACTGCATATAATTATAAAAATATATATAACTTCTTTTTAAAAGAATTGAACTTCATTTTATTTTCTGTTCCTAAACTTTGCATTCTCTTAGTGTCCCCAAGACCGACTCAACTAAATTTTTCCATTTCCTCTAAATAACTATATTCTCTTGAAATTATATATATGCATGCATACATATATACAGACACTTGCATACATGTACACACTGTATACTTATCTATGTATGAATATGCATATGAACATTTTATACACACATACCTATGTATTAGAGAGGATTAGAGAGGAAGGAAGAGAGAGAAAGAGAGAGAGAGAGAGAAAGCAAGAACACATGTGAATAATTTGTTGCTAGGCTTCTTTTCTCTGTGTGACATAGTTCCTGACAAAATAATATGGTTCTCAAGCTCCAACCGCACGCGCAGCAACGTCTGTACATTGTAAAATAATTGAATAGCAATTGGTGGCTGTAGCTCTATCTGCCTTTGTAATAACACATGTAGCTGCATCACGTCTGGGTAAAAGGCAAGCTACTGGATAGTGACTGAATATTTTCAGTTCTGTCAAAAAGCGGTTTGTCTCTATATCTATAGTTGATCAAAATAAAAGAATAACTTACATAATTCTTGGCTTTTAAAAATGGATTAAATACTTACACTCAATATTATAACATTTTATAAATGTTTTTATTTAATTTTTGAAAAAGAGGCAGAGCATAAGCAAGTGAGGGGCAGAGAGAGGGAGACATAGAATCTGAAGTAGGCTCCAGGCTCTTAGCTCTCTCTCTAAGAGAGAGAACCCACAAACCAGGAGATCATGACCTGAGTTGAAGTCAGACTCTTAACGACTGAACCACCCAGGTGCCCCAATATTGTAACATTTTTTAATTAAACAAATGGTGATTGTTAATAAAGGTGAATTTTAAGGACTAATATTCAGAGTTTTTGTTTTGTTTTGCCTAAGCCCTCCAAACCAAACAGCATATTTATTATCTCAAAATTAGTTTAAAGGCTGCATATTTTTTTTAAATGGTTTATTGTCAATTTGGTTTCCATATAACACTCAGTGCTCATCCCAACAAGCCCTCCCCCATGCCCATCACCCCCCTTCCTCTCTCCCCCACCTCAGTTTGTCCTCAGCATTCAAGAGTCTCTCATGGTTTGCCTCCCTGCCTCTTCCCAACTGTTTTTCCACTTCTTCTCCCTCCTGGTCCTCCGTTAAGTTCCTCCTAATCCTCCTATATGTGCAAACATATGATATCTGTCCTTGTCTGCCTGACTTATTTCACTCAGCATAACACCCTCAAGGTCCATCCATGTTGCTATACATGGCCAGATTTCATTGTTTCTCATTGCCATGTAGTATTCCATGGTATAGATAAACCACATCTTCTTGATCCATTCATCTGTTGATGGACACTTAGGCTCTTTCCATGTTTTAGCTATTGTGGAGAGTGCTGCTATGAACATTGGGGTACACGTGCTCCTATGCATCAACATTTCTGTATCCCTTGGGTAAATTCCTAGCAGTGCTATTGCTGGGTCATAGGGGAGTTCTAGTGTTAATTTTTTAGTTCATTTTAGCCACTCTGCCTGGTGTGAGGTGGTATCTCAGTGTGGTTTTAATTTGTATTTCCCTGATGAGGAGGGATGCTGAGCATCGTTTCATGTGTCTGTTGGCCATCTGGATGTCCTCTTTGGAGAAGTGTCTGTTCATGTCTTCTGCCCATTTCCTCACTGGGTTGTTTGTTTTTTGGGTGTGGAGTTTGATGAGTTCCTCATAGATTTTGGATACTAGCCCTTTATCTGATATGTCATTTGCAACTATATTTTCCCATTCTGTCAGTTGCCTATTATTTTTATTGATTGTTTCCTTTGCTGTGCAGAAGCTTTTTATCTTGATGAGGTCCCAGTAGTTCATTTTTGCTCCTGATTCCCTTGCCTTTGGGAATGTGTCAAGTAAGAAATTGCTACGGTGGAGGTCAAGGAGGTTAATGGCTGCATATTTTATTATACTTTTTCTGAAAATGTGCTTTTACTGGGTAGCAAAACTTACTCTGTAATTTCGGTTATTTCACATTTATTGAGATTTGTCTCTGACCCAGCACGTCCTCATGAATGTCCCATATTTACATTTGAAAAAAGTATATATTTTCTTGTTGTTGGGTGGAGTGTTCTTTAAATGTCAGTTTATTTACATTAGTTTCAAATGTCGTTCACATATATATATTCTTACTGTTTTCTGTGTTTTTTCTGACATCACTAATATTTATGGGTTAATTTTATTTTCCTTTTAGTTCTGTCAGTTTTTGTCATAGGCACTTGAAACTCTTTAATTGGGTGCATTAAATTTAGGTCCTGCCTTACTTTAGCTTAATAAGTAAGTTCCATATTCCATTTTATTGCCACTATTGGCTTAATTGCTATACATCTTTGCTCTATTTTTGAGTAATGGTTTTGTGGGGGTATATAACATGCATTCTTATATACAGTTTACCTTCAGATAATATTATACCACTTCAAGTGTAATGTAAGAACCTTACAATTAATAAAATTCCATTTCTTCTCTCTTGTTTTTTGTGTTACTTGACATACATTTTATTTCTACATATATTATAAACTACACAATGGATCATCACTATTTTTCTTTAAAGTAGGGCTTTTTTCCCCCTTAAAGGGCTATATAGTAAATATTTTAGGCTGTGCAAGCCATAATGTCTTTATCAAAACTACTGAGCTCTGCCATTGTGGTATGAGAGCAGTCATAAACAATACTGACAAACGATCATGGCTGTGTTCCAGTACAGTTTATTTTCAAAATGAGGCAGGTGCTCATATTTAGCCTATGGGCCGTTGTTTGCTGACCCCTGCCTTAAACAACTAATCTTCTCTTATTGACATTAAAACAAACAAACAAAAAAAACCCAGTTACTAGTTTTGGCTCTCCATTTCTTTGCATGTATTTGAATTTTTATATGATATAATTTTCTGTCTACCTACAGAATTTTTTTAATATTTCTTATGCAGTTGTGCTGCAATCGCTTCCCAACACACACATAATAGACATAAAATTCTCAGCATTTTTATGTTGAATGAGTTTATTTTATTTTCATCTTAAAATTATGCTTTCAGGAGGTAAAGAAAATTTTGCATAGTAAACATTTCCCCCAGTATTTAGAAGATTCCTTTGTTTACTAGCTTGTATTGTTTCTGACAAACGGGCTGGGGAGATTCCAGTCTTTTCTATGTAAGTCATGTACCTTCCTTCTTCACCCGTTCCTCTTACCTTGTTCCTGCTTTTAAGATTTCCTCTTCATCACTGATTTCCAGAAATTTGATTATAATATTCCTTGATGTCGTTTGTCGTCTTTGCTTTATTGTGCTTCTTGGATTTGTGAGTTTATAATTTTTATCAAATTGAGACAAATGTAAGCTACTCTTATTTTAAAGAAAGTGTTTTTCCTGCCTGTCCTCCCCCTCTTCTGCCAGGACTCTACGGTAGGCTGAGTAACGGCACTCCTAATGATGTCCATGCCCTAATCACTGGAACCTGGCATATGTTACCTCACATTTGCAGATATAATTAAGACGAGAAAATGATTTCTGACTATCCTGATAGGTCCAGTGTAATAACAGGCATTCCTCTGAGAGGGAAGTGGGAGGGTCAGAGTGAGAAGGTGATTTGATAATGGAGGCAGAAGTTAAGAGTCCTATACTTTGAAAAGGGAAGATTAGGCACAAGCCAAGGAATCAGGTCACCTCCAGGAGCTGGAAAAGGGAAGGAAATAGATTCTTTGCCAGAGTCTCTAGAAAGAATGCATTTCTGCCTATACCTTAATTTTAGGCCATGAGACCCATTTCTGACTTGTGACCTTTACATCAGTAAGAATAAATTTGTGGGTGTTTTATGCCATTAAGTTTAATGTTTTGGAGGAAACTAATATAGGCTCCAGTTTTAAGTATATTAAACCACTTGATATTGTTTCATAGGTCACTGAGACACTATTCATACTTTTTTAAATATTCTGTTTTAGGTGAGATGGCTTCTATAGGAATGTTTTGAAGTTCACTTTTCTTTTTCAGTGTCTAATCCATTAAGCTCATCTTATGATTTAAAAAAATTTTTGGGGCGCCTGGGTGCCTTAGTCAGTTAAGCGTCCGACTTTCGCTCAGGTCATGATCTCGCAGTTCGTGGGTTCGAGCCCCGCGTCGGGCTCTGTGCTGACTGCCAGCTCAGAGCCTGGAGCCTGTTTCAGCCTGTGACTCCCTCTCTTTCTGACCCTCCCCTGCTCACGCTGTCTCTCTCTCTCTCCTAAAAATAAATAAAACATTAAAAAAAATTTTATATATGGTAATTTGTATCTTAGTTCTATTTTGTTTGTTTTTGTATTGTCTATTTCTTTCAACCTGATACCCATGTTTTCCTTTAAATATTTGAGCTTACTTATAATAGTCTTTTAAAACCTTGTCTCTTATTACTATTAACTTTATTTCTACTATTTATTTTAATAGATTAATAGGTAATGTGTTATAGTGTCTTGCTTCTTTACATGTCTTATAATTTTTGATTAGATAATAGACATTGTGAATACAATATTTTTGAATGTCAAAATTTTGCTTCTCTTAAAAAATGTTCAACTTTGTTTTGGCAGGCAGTTAAATAACTTTCAAGTGAGCTCAGTTCTTTCCATGTTTGTTTTTAATATTTGTTACGACATATCCATACTACTGTTTATCACAGTACTGGGTTAACCTTACTCTAAAGTTAACCCTCCTGGAGTCTAATGAATGTTCCATGTATCCTTTGAGGTCACTGCACTCTTACTTGGATATTTTCCAGCTTTGTCTATACTCTTGGAATTGTTTAAATTAAGTCTTCCTGAGAATTCTTGGCCCAGCATCAGGAAATATCACCCTATTCATGTGGGCCTTAGTATTTAGAAACAGACTCAAAAAGATCCTGCATATTGATTCCTGGAGCTCTTTCATCTGTAGTATTCTGCCCCACAAAATCTAGTTTTCTCCATCTCCCCAAATCTGATCTCTTTTTTTAAAAATTTTTTTTAATGTTTTATTTATTTCTAGGAGAGAGAAAGAGAGAGACAGCGTGAGCAGGGCAGGGTCAGAGAGAGAGGGAGTCACAGACTGAAACAGGCTCCAGGCTCTGAGCTGGCAGTCAGCACAGAGCCCGACGTGGGGCTTGAACCCACGAACTGCAAGATCATGACCTAAGCGAAAGTCGGATGCTTAACCGACTAAGCCACCCAGGTGCCCCCAAATCTGATCTCTTATCTTCTCATCCCAGGAGCAGCTTCTAGCTCTTCTTGAACTTTCTCTTGCTATGCCACAATCTGTGACATACCTCCTGGCACAAAAGCTTGTGGAATGTGGGGTTTATCTCACTTGGTTTACCTTCTTTCTTACACTGCTAGTTGTTCAGGGTCCAAAACTCTTTTATGTATGTTATCCAGTCTTCTGGTTGTTTCTCCTAAGAGGACAAGTTCAGTTCTAGGTACTCTAACATGGCAAGGTGGAGGACTCTACTAGTGATTTTTATATCTGGCTCTTCCCAGAAGGATTTGGATTAACCAAGGTTGATTTGAAAATTGTGTCATAATGAGTTAATTTCTTAATGTTTCTATTTTCTAAGTTAGTGTAAATTTTATAAGAATGCTTATATCAGTATAAGATGCAGAGTTTTTCTTTTCTTGATGAATAATTTGTTTTTGGCTCAACAATTTTCACCAAATCCATTTAGAAATTTGCCACCCAAATATTTGAAAATGAAAAAAAATGATAAGACATCATTTTTTTTTACCCTGTGTTTCAACAAGAAGTTTATCCTTGGTGCAAGGGGAATGTCTTTAAAGGAGGAGGAAGAAGAAGTATCCTGGCAATGTTATGCAAATACATGTCACTTAAGGAAATCATGAATTTATTTTTAGAAATGTGATTATTCCAAACAGGTTAATCCTTCCATAACCATCTTCTTCCTTTCTTGGTAAAAAATAGTTTAAATATGACATTCCTATCCCACTCTTCCATGTAAATAAGTTTCTTTTGAGGCCCATATTGACTCTGTATGAGCATCACATACTTATTTTTCTATTCACTGAATGCTTTGTTGGTTAATCTGGGTCCTAATTTTCTTCATGACCTGTAAAATTGTCTTTTCCAACTTCTTGGCAGCAGCAGCTTGCTGCCTTGATGATGTTTCATGTGGCCTACCCCTTGCCTTGGCTAAGCTCAGATCATATGTCCATCGTCGGAAGTATACAAAATGTGGTTTAACCACGAAAGAGACTTCCAAGACAAAATCATAAATAGAGATGCTTTAGTTTAGAATGCTAAATTATCAGTACCATCTGTGAATACAGATCTCAACAAAGAAAAATAAGTGGGAAATCTATGGTTTTACTTTTGAACTTCCATTTTAAAATGGGCCCAATATTAAAGTTATTTCACCACAAAATATATTTTAAAAAATAGTGTTAATTATAGTTATGCTGGCTTTCCATATACTGTTTGCTTCTGCGATTACCGTGTAAACACTGTTGTAGTTTCATTTTCTTTTCTTTTTTTTTTTAAAGGTTTTTTTTTTGTTTTTTTGTTTTTTTGTTTTTAATTTATTTCTAGGAGAGAGAGAGAGACAGCATGAGCAGGGGAGGGTCAGAGAGAGAGGGAGTCACAGACTGAAACAGGCTCCAGGCTCTGAGCTGGCGGCAGTCAGCACAGAGCCCGACGCGGGGCTCGAACCCACGAACCGCGAGATCATGACCTAAGCGAAAGTCGGACGCTTAACCGACTAAGCCACCCAGGCGCCCCTGTGGTTTCAGTTTCTATTAAGTAATGAAAATAGATTCTTAAAACATCTTCTGAACAAAGAATAATAGTAATGATAGTTATCAGTATGTTGTTCATTTACTGTGCTATCTGTTATATGTTATTTAATGGTGAAAATATTAGGGGCTTAACAATATAATTAAAAGCTCATTCCATTATCACTAAGTGTGAATTATCAAAAATTAATAGTTCTTTAAAAAATAGTGGAGGCAACTAGCAGAGGACCTCCTGTTTTGCCATTTTGATAATGTCATTCCACAGTATCCCATTTTATAACATGACCATCTAGCTGCCAGATAGTCTAGAAAAGAGTATTAAACATTCTCTTATAGCCAAATGGCCAAGCAACATAATTCTGACCAAAGAGATGTGGGCAACTATTTTTATAGTCATGGCAGTTTTTGGCCTCTGAGAGCCAATCTGAGCCCTCCCTCAGTTTTCACAAGGGAAATACTTCTTTGAAAATATTCTATAGCAAAATGAAGAGCCTGTCAGGCACACAAGTGAAGGAAATCTCCAGTGATTTTTTTTTTCTGGGCTCCTCTTGTGATGGTGGGATTTTACTCACTTAAAAACTATTATTTTTCTCCCAGCAACAAAAGTTCCAGATTTATATACATATTAATATTTACATGCTATGATTTTGTTTTATTATTTCACTAGTAGTCAGAAAGAAAAGTATTCTTTTGAGAAAAAAATGTTAAAGAAGTTTTTAATTGTCTGGGAATTTCCTTTTTTTAAAAATGTTTTTATTCTGAGAGAGCAAACAAGCATGAGCAGGGAAAGGGCAGAGAGAAAGAGGAAGAGAGAATCCTACACAGGATCCATGAGTGCCGAGTCTGACATGTGGCTTGACCTCATGAACCACAGGATCATCACCTGAGCTGAAGTCAAGAGTTGGATACTTAACTGACTGAGCCACCCAGGTGCCCTGATTGGGGGGAAAAAAACATTTCTAAATAAAATATTTTTCTCCTAAAGTCTGGATGGTGCGTTATTCAGAATCTATCAACAGTTGGGAGTCATTATCACATGTAGAACTGAAGAGAAATGCACTAAAGAGGTGACAGTCAAGTGGGAAGTGGAACTGTGGAAGAAGCATGAGAGGCAGGGGTGTTGGGTGCAGCTGCTGCCAGAAAGAGCACTGCAGAAGGTGGGAGGGAGGAAGGGAAGAAATGGTAGGTAAGTGGCTGCCATTGGTCAAACCCATTTAGGAGCCCAAAGCCAAAAGGTCCAGATGGTAGAACCTGCAGCTCAACTGACACTGAATGGGTCAGAGTAGCATGGAGAATGGAACTTGAGGAAGAGAGAAATTGTATAACCATCACATAGAGAAAGTTCTCTTTTAGGTAGAGGATACTTCTGAATTCTTCTCAAATGTTAACATATACACAAAGGCCTTTGTCACCCAACATAGAATGATGAAGATTTTGATAATTTTTTAAGTAGACTCTACAGGACCAAAGCTCTGGTTCCATTGAATGCATTTCTGTGTTGGATAGGTGTATGATGGGTCTGGGAGTGGTATGGTAGGCAGAAAATGGGGCTTGTCAAGAAAGTTATTCTAATTTTGACAAAACTTGTGATAGGCTAAAAGTGGTCGAAAAATTACTGCTCTCACGGGATGATATTGATTTTCCCTCTCCCTTGAATCTCGGCTGGACTCAGTGACCTACGACATCAATAGAGCATGGTGGAAGTTATGTTTGGGGCTTCTGAGGCTCAGACATAAGCAGCTTTGCAGCTTTCTCCTGGTTTTCTTGGAATATTTGCTCTTGGGACACTCCCTTTCCAAATGCAGTGTCATATTTTGAGAAGAACCAAGTCACATGTGCAGTCCAAGTACTCTAGTCAGAGTACACTCCAGAGGGCAGCTGTCAACCCTAGCCCACACCAGCTCCTAGCCACAGGAGTCAGCCATCTTTGACATCTAACTAGGAGAGCCCTCAGGTAATTCGAGGTACACTTGCAATCCTACTGCAGCTGGCTGGGAGGCCTCAAATAGCAGCTTCCCATCGGAGCCTTGCCAACACACAGAATCATGAAAGACAATAAGGAATTGTGGCTGGAAGCCACTGTGTTCTGGAGTGCTTTGTTGCCCAGCAACAGATAAGTGTAAGAAAACCTCAAGGAAAGAGTTTTATAATTTCTGGAAAGCTTGTGGAAAATGACCAGTTATCATTTGTCCTATCACTGATGTAGAGAAGTATCTTTAGGATTTAGTTTCAAATTACTACTTTTCACCCAAATTATTTAGAAACAAATTTTAATAATAAGCTTATTATAAGTTTACCTAAACCAGAGCTATTCTTATTTTCAGATATTTTTTTTGTTTGGCAGTTTTTCTTACAAACTTGCTCATGAGATGTTTATGCAAATTCCTATATTCTTGTTTTTCACCTTCTGAAGATGGACTCCATTGGCACCTAAGCATAATGTGCTATATATAGCAAGAAATGGACAGTAGAAAGCCTGGCAATTATCATGCTTGCACTCCATTTTCAGTATGAACTAATGCTCCATGCTTCTCAAGCTTCACGGTACACATAAATCACCTGGGGATTTGGTCAAAACACAGATTCTGATCTGTAGGTCTTGGGTAGTTTCTAAAGTCTATACTTCCAATATTTCCAGTTGGTATGGATACTGCTGGTCCACTTTGAGGAGCATATGTTTAGAGCATCTTAAAATTAAAGAGAAGTAGAAATTTAATTCAGAGAGAGGAGTTTTACTCTTGGAGGAAAAGCAACTCACCGACATGTAAATGATAATCATGAGTTAGATCTCATTATAATAAATTGGTCATTATCAGTAATCATTATAGCATTGTGGGTTTATATGCTCACTGGCTTGGCAAATACCTTAAGTATCAAGGCTTATCATAACATACTAAAAAGTAAATCTACCTTCTGTTTTCAACTTCAGTTTGCTCTTAGATATTATGTTAAATTCAGAACATATCTATTACATTTTGACTCCATTCCTGTCTAGTATACTCATGCTCTGGCATAACATCTGCACTTCTGCAGAGAGATTTTAAAAACAAGGGAGCATGAACTGCAATTAATATTTATAAATTGCCCAGGTGATTTGTAGAAAAGTAGAGGACTGTTTATTATATAAAATCTCTATGCACAAGCACTGATAGTATAGAAAGCATGGTTTATGATTACAAATTAGTCTAGAGGGGCAGCAACCTTGATGGTCTATTTAATATATAAAGTAACCAAATATAAAATACAAATTAAATGTACTGTTGTGGAATTTCATTCCAAATTGAGTTGTTTGGTCTCCTTGAATATTCATCTCTCCATTGCCTTACTACAATGAAATTTCCATTTTATTTTTAATTTATCAAAGTGGTAAATATACATGTTTTTAAGTCATGATTAAGAAATCACAAGGAACTGGGAATATGCAAACATTGCTAATAGAAGTTCAAAATGGTTTGATACTTCTGGAGGAAATACAGCAACCTCTATAAAAAATTTAAAGTATTTTTTATGTTTAATTTCTAAGATCTTAAAGAAAACAATCACAGATACAGGCAAAGAATTATCTCAAAGGGTGATTATGACTTAGTTTAGAAAAGTCAAACATTTGCACTAATCTAAATATTTAACAAGAGAAAACTACCTAGAAAAATTAATGTGCATCTGTGCACACAGAAATACCAAGAAGTTAGTAGATATGATACACACAAGACTATCCAATGACCATAATATATTGTCCTTACAAGAACAAAAAAGCATGTGTATTAGGATTTTCCAGAGATACAACACCAATAGGATAGATAGAAATAGATGGTGTGGATAGAGATGATGTAGAAATAGATGGGATGGGGCACCTATCTCGCTCAGGGGATAGAGCTTGTGACTCTTTTCATTTTGTTTTCTGTTTTAATTTTTTAATGTTTATTTATTTTGAGAGAGAGAGAGAGAGAAGGAGAGAGCACAAGCAAAGGAGGGGCAGAGTGAGAGAGGGAGACACAGAATCTGAAGCAGGCTCCATGCTCTGAGCTGTCAGCACAGAGCCTGATGTGGGGCTCAAACTCATGAGCTGTGAGATCATGACCTGAACCAAAGTCGGATGCAAAAGCCTGAGGGAGCCACCATGCACCCTGAGCGTGCGACTCTTAATCTTGGGGTCATGAGTTCAAGCCCCATCTTGGGCATGGAGCCTAGTTTAAACAAACAAACAAACAAACAAACAGGTGATATAGATAAGGATCAAGATATAGAAGAGGAGATTTATTAAAGGAATTGGATCATGTGGTTATGGAGGCCGAGAAGTCCCACTATCTGCTGAGGGCAAGCTGGAGAACCAGGAAAGCCAGTAATTGAATTCAGTTTGAGTCTGAAAGCCTGAGAATCTGGGTACTGATGGTATAAGTCCCAGTCTGGGCCTGAAGACCTGCTGTCTGTGGGCAGAAGATGTATATCTCAGCTCAAGCAGAAAGAGAATTTGCTCTTCCTCCATATTTTTGTTCTTTTAGGCTCTCAGATAGATTGGATGGTGCCCACCTTCACTGGTGACAATGATCTTCCTTATTCAGTCTGCTGATTCAAAAGCTGATCTCTTCTGGAACACCTTCTCAGATACCCTCAGAAATCAAGTTTTGCCAAATGGGCAGTCAAGTTGACATAAAATTAACCATCACAGCATATGCCTTTTTTGCTCCTGTTTATTAAAATTTGTATGTAAACTTCATAGAAAAATACCAGAGGTATATTCAGTATACCCACATACTCACAAAGCTAGATTTTAAAGGAAGTAACAATAGGTGATTTTATTTCCTTCTTTGTCCTTTATGTATCATCTTAACCAGTTTTAGTTAGTAGACATTTTTGAAAATCCTATTTAAATATTTTATTTAAAGGAGCTTTTATTTTTTATTTTTAAAATGTTTATTTATTCTGACACAGTCAGAATGAGTGAGTGTGGGGGAGGGGCAGAGAGAGGGAGAGAGAGAATCCCAGGCAGGCTCAGTGCTGTCAGCGTGAAGCCCAGCAGAGACCTCCGTCTCCTGAGCCATGAAATTATGACCTAAGCCTCAATCAAGAGTCGGACATTAGGGGCACTGGGTGGCTCAGTTGGTTAAGCATCCTACTTTGGCTCAGGTCATGATCTCCCTGTTGGTGGGTTAGAGCCCCACATTGGGCTCTGTGCTGACAGCTGGAGCCTGGAGCCTACTTTGGATTCTGTGTGACTCCCTCTCTCTCTGCCTCTCCCTTTCTCGTGCTCTGTCTCTCTCTCTCTCTCTCTCTCTCTCTCTCTCTGTCTCAAAAGTAAAATAAACATTAAAAAAAATTAAAATAGGCACTCAACTGACCGAGCCACTCAGGGGCCACTTAGAGGAGCTTTTAAACACTATTTTAACATTAAAACATTTCTTACATGTGATTTTCTATTTTTCTTCTTTTCTTCCTTAGCAAATTTGCTCGGTAGAGAAAACCAGTGTTCATAACCCATGTTTAGTATCTCAAATAACTTCTTTTCAGAAAGTGACCATGTAATTACCCTAGCTCTTTCATTCTAATTTAGTTCTTTGGTTGTTTTTCTTCTAACCTTTTTTATTATTTTTGTGTCCATTTATCACTTATTTAACAGAAATTTATTTCAGTACTTATTACCTGTCACACATAATTCTTGGTTCTAATCTGTCATTACTGTTTTATTTTCTGTATTTGCCAAATCATTTCCTCTATACGCATTTATTCAACAAAATTTTTTCAACAACTACTGTGTATCATGCATTATTCTAGGCTCTGGGGAACAGAAGGGGAGAACCAGTAGAAATCCCCTGTTCTCATGGACCTCACATTCTGACAGGTAAAAAAAGACAGGAAAAGAAATAATTAAGTACATAATGTATTAGAATGAAATGAAATGTGGCAAGACACTCAGAAAAATGAGGGTGGGGCACAATTATAAGATAGGGTATATCAAGGAAGGCTTTTCTGAGGTGATTTGAATCAAGACTTGAAGGAGCTAAGGGAGCAAAGGGCTAATGGAAAAAAAGAAGTTTTCAGATGCTCATATCTTTAAGTTACTTAAAATAATTCAACAACAAAAATTCTACATTTGCCAAGTAATCAGAATTTCATTTTTATTATTTGAGTTTTGGATGAACAGAAAATGATTATTTTGAAAAAAAATCTTGAAATACACACAAAACTCTGAAATCTGATTTTTGGAAGAAGATAGATTTCATCATCAAGGAATCCAGAGGCCTAAATTAATAGAAAGCATGTGTCCAAGACAGAGATCCTTTTCTGAAGGCAACAACTTGATCTTAACAGCACTTTAAACTCTTGTAGAATCATAATAAGGCAAAACCACACCAAGTTAAATGTCAATGAATTAACTCATTGAAAATTGATGAAAAAAGGTGAAAAAGTAAGTGCTTCTTTATAAAACCTCTCCTGAAATTTATGACCAAGAGATGGTAACTCATCTTTATGGCATCTCTCTTTAATAGATGATTAGGAAGAAATTGTCTTCAATAGCTAAAAGTCCAGATGGGTTTCTATTAAAATCTCCTACCGTGCACTCATTGCTGTGGATGGCTTCCTGTCAGAAAACTGTGTAAATTAGCAGCTTGATGTACTAAGACTGAGTTAAGTGGTCTGTTTCAGACAGGGAAAAATTTATGGTGTGAAATACAAATGCTTAAGAAATCATAAAAGTATTCCATTTTCTGAGGCTGATTTTACATTAACACTTGGCCTATCATACAGCTCTTCGTGTCTTCTCTTGTAATCAGGAGGAAATGGGATCTTTATCTCAGAGAAGCACAGGAAGTTTGTAATCTTTTTCACAAAAAGAACCTTGTAATAAGATGAAGAAGGGGGTTAAGAAAACAATAGATGTGTAAATGTCATTGGAGGGTATACATCTGTAAACCATTCTCTTCTGAAATGTTGGAAAGATTGCAATATAAATACTGCTTCATCACATGTTTTCCTTTTGTCTAGCTCTTCTGTTGTCTGGAGTCTCGTGAGATGAAATGCACACCCCAAAACAGCATCCCCTATGAACCACAGTGAGAGGATATTACACTATTTTGTGGCCCTGCTCACTCTATTTAGCCCCCAGTATTTTCTTCCACAGGTGTCAGGTCTGGTTCAGGGATGAAGCTCAAAGTTAAAACCAAATCAATTGCATACACAGGTGGCTAGACTAGAATGTGTTTGAATCTGAAAACCAGAATAAATGTTTTATGTTAGAATGCTCCCAGCAAATAGTAGGAAAAATCTTCAGGGCAAAATGATGCCAGCATAAACAGTCGTGGGCTGCTTTGAACGCATTTGACCCTTTCACTGCTCACTCCTTTTTGCAGGTTTACTTTGCTGTTTTTCAGGTTTAGCACAAAGCAGAGAAAATGGAGTATTTTTGAGTACAAAGGAGGGTCATAGTTACACTGTCTAGGAATGAAAATCAAAACTGGCAAAGGTTTGGGGCACCTGGGTGGCTCAGTTAAGCATCTGACTCTTGCTTTTAGCTCAGGTCATGACCTCACGGTCCGTGGGTTCAAGCCCTGCATCAATCCTAAACCCTGCCTAGGATTCTCTCTCTTCTCTCCACCTCCCCTGCTCATGCTCTCTCTATCTCAAAATAAATAAATAAATAAATAAATAAATAGACAAATAAAACAAAAAATTTTTAAAAACTGGCAAAGATTAGTTCCATGTTCAAAATAAAAAATGCATGTAAATAAATATACATAAATATATATGCATTATATATGTGTATGAACAGTGATCAAGTCTCACACACAGTGCCTCTGAGGGTGAGGCAGGTTCCTCAAACCAGTGAGTTGAAGACAACTGTGAGCGATATAGCCTGTGACATACATATTCAAAAGCCCAGACGTCACCAAAATGCGTCAGCTACTACAAATTGGCATCTCTGTGGGACTGTGAACTCAGTGTTGTCAGCTCTTTTAAAGAAGAAACCCGACCTCTGATTCTCTGTGTTGTGTGTATGTGGAATTTTCTGTGATTTTGTTGCTTATTTTGACTCTTAGAGAGTCAGATTGGGATTTTACATCTAGGAGTGTAGTAAAGGCTCTTGATGGTCTTTGTCTCACACCTACAAGCCCTCTGATTAAGAGGTAAATGAGCAGACTAATAATTGCAGCAAATTTAGCACAGTCTAGCCTGGGCTTTGTGTTTCTTAGTAAAATTCCAGTTAGTTATTTTTCTAAAGAAAAGGAATATTTATTTTAATTGAACTAATATTTATAATAGCATTTGTAATTAAATTTACATTTTTTTAAAAAATCAGACTGTTAAAAAAAACATTGCTTTCCTTGAAATCTCAGTATCTTAGACCTCAGGGGTTTTTCCATTCAAGTTGCAATAAAATTCTAATGACCTTAATGCAGTAATTCAGGATGCAGTTTACCAACAAGTAAATTTGTAATTATTTGTGTTAGTCTTGAAGATGATAGTAAGTATGTTTTATACTTTAAAGGAAATACTCATTTCGCTAAGCATAACACCCTCAAGGTCCATCCATGTTGCTACACATGGCCAGATTTCATTGTTTCTCATTGCCATGTAGTATTCCATGGTATAGATACTCTTGAATGCTGACAAAAACTGAGGACTGATGGATGTGGGGGGAGGGGGGACGGGCATGGAGGAGGACACTTTTGGGGATGAGCACTGAGTGTTATGTGGAAACTAATTTGACAATAAACTATTTGTAAAAAAAAAAAAAAAAGAAATTAGTAAATTAAAAAAAAATTAAATAAACTATAAAAAATAAAAAAAAATTAAGGAAATACTCATATAAACTACCAAGGATTTACTGGGTGAGGATGATCTAGGTTTCTCAGAGCAAAGAGACATCTCAGTTCAGAAGAGGCCAATAAGTTTTTGTACAGAATTGAGAACTAAAAGGACTCTCTCTCAGACAGGGGTCCCCCAACATGGGCTGATCAAACATCAGGGCTATATTCAGGAGGCCGAAATATGATAATGGAGTCCAAGAAGAGTCATCTAGAGTTGTGAATTCTGTTTCTGGCTCTGCCATTATTTCATTGGATTAGCTTATTCACTCTAAGTTTTAAATAATAGAAAGCCTGCATCACACTTTTTAGAAGATCTTTAGTTAGATCATTTTATCAAATTACATTTAAAAGGGATGTTACTTTGAAATACAGCCTTGGGGATGAATGATATAAGGAGTTGGACTAGGTTTTTCTAAAGCATGTTTAATTGCAAAAGTCTAGGATCCGTGTAAAATGTTATTCTAACTTGACCCAGACATTAACCATTATCTGGGTAGGATTTTTAATCTCTATATTATGAGTCTTATGAATAAAGATCCAGGCAGGTCCTGTGCTAATTTCTCTGCCTTCATACAATGCTCCTTCTTAGTCCTGCAGCACCTGAACGTATCTTGGCAATTCTTTCCTCTGTGGAATGTTTTCTGACATTCACTTAGAGGTCACCAAGAATATGTATGTAAATGGAAAAAATAATTGGCACATATGGAGAATGGAAAAGATAACTAGCAGAAATTCAAGACTATTTTCCATTTGGAAAGATCAACTTCTGCCATCAAACGGATTTGGTCACATACTTCTGGTTGGTTCCTGCTGACTTGTCTTTGTTTACGTTTAAGGAAATATGGGAAGAGTTACTAAATTAGCGAGAAGACCACTGGGCATAGGCCTCAGATTTCTATTATCTATAAATATTTATCAAGCACATGCCGTATGTCAGGCCCAGAAGAGAATGTGGCTGTGGTATGAGATACTGGTGTTTCACTTGGAGCTCTGAAGCTAGAGGGGGGTGAGGTGTAGTGTGCTTCCAGTTCAGTCATGATAAGACTTCACTAGAGGCCAGAGGGCCTTCATGGTGGAGATAAAGGCCTTTGGAGATGATGGGAGGAAAATGTGGTGAAACTTCAGAAAAGAGTAGACAAAATGAACAGTGCTTCTCTGACTACCGAGGCTTCTGGTGATGCTTCTCTGTTAGACATGACCTAGTGTTTCAGCCTCAGCCATAGCTGCACTTTCTCCTCTCCCTGGGACCCCCTGCCTCCCCCCCCACTATAGGAATCACTGCAGTCCTCTGATACTGTAAGAACAACCCCTTTGATATAACACTGTTTTCCTGTGCAGAATCTTGCTGAAATGAGTATCAAAGGAATCCTTGAAATGGGATAAGAATCACAAAAGGAGATTCACATGAACCCTAATTTATTATATGTGAGGAAAGTGTGTGTGGGGTGTGTGTGTGTGTGTGTGTGTGTGTGTGTGTAAGAGAGAGAAAATAATTTTGCTGTTTTGGAGTCAGTGCTTGCCACTGTTTTTCCCTCTGGAACTCCTTTTATATTTTAGTTGTAGGCAATAAACTTCATATCTTTTCTGGAGGAGATTCATACAAATAAGAAAGCCTGGGTTCAAATACATGTTCCTGCACTTATTAGGCATATTAGACCTTGTGCAACACACTTAACCTCTCTAGGACTCATGCCAAAGAATAACTCAGAAAATTTTAATTGAGTACATGTAAATGTGGTCATAAGGGAAAGAAGTTGATAGCTGGTCATCAATGAGAAAATGAAAATAAAGGGATTCTAAGAGAGAGGGGATAGGGAAAATTGCAGACAGCCTAGTAACAGTAAATCTTGCTTTAACATTTTTGTTATCATTATAGTGATTGCTTGGCAGCCAGCAAAGAGGCCACTGTCTTTATCGGTGCTATGTCTTTATGCAGGCTGTTCAGGATCATTTATAGCCACAATTTCAGTTGTTGACACATTTGAAATACTCATTCCACACTAAAACACGCTTGAGGGTTAAGCTGTGAAGTATTGCATGATATACCATTTTTGGTGTTTATGTAACCCTTCTGTTAGTACTTCTGCCTTACCTGTACCATGTACTACATCACCATTTCCTGCTCAATTTCCTCATATGTCCAATGAAGTTAATAACATGTCTTTGGGTTTTTATGACTGTTAAATGAGATATTGGATACAAAGCTCTGAAAATAGTACTTGGCTCAAAAAAGCAGTCAGTAAATGCTATTTCAGCATCATCACTATCATTGTCATCATTATCCCTATAGAAGTACATTGATTTATAGAGCATAGAGGAATTATTTATTTTTCAAACCCTAGAAAATACTCTATTATAGTGCCCATGTCTTGGCTGAGAAAACCTAATTACCTGCCTGCAGCATCCCTCCCATGAAAGCCTAAGCAAAAGGACTTTAGGAAGAGGTCTGTCAAATCTCTTTAATAACAGCATTCTTTGCTCATCTCAAATAATCAAAATCTCCTGGTCTGTAAGATGAATTGTTCATGGATCTAGCTCTAATTTCCATTCATTTTCTACTCTGGTGGCACAAGGCATTTTCAGAAACATGCTGGAGTGAAGTCTCTAAAGGAAGAGCAAACTTTGCACACATCATCCAAAAAGCTCACAGCAAAATCTCCAAACCAGTTATTCAAGAATGAAATTCCATATCATGAGCAAGGAGCTCCAACTTTTTTCCATCCTTCCTTAAAGTGAAATGAACCTCACCTGCCAGCACTCTTGTTAATTTCTCCAGTAAAACACAGTGTCTACTTGTGGCCAAAAGCCTTGACCACATCACAGGAAAAAATAGTCAGCCGTAGAATGTTCTTTGTCTTCCTCTGTTGTCACTTACTTTATTGGAGTCTGTGGAAAAGAAATAACAAAACAGAGTTTGAAAGACTAATATAAATACATTTTTCTTTCAAAACCATTGTTTGTACTTTGTTTTGCTTTTGATTTCTCTTTGCCTGAACTTCTCTTGGAAAAGTCATTGCTCTTGTCCTGAAAGTCCATGAAATACTATTCAATTTTCCAAATTTACTTTATTTCTTTTCTCTCCCCTTCCCCTTATTCCTTTCCTCATTCTTCCCCTTCTCTTTCTCTCTTTTTTCTACTTGATTCTGGAGGTAAAATTTAAAAAGAATTTTGTAGGTCACTACTATTTATAATGAATAGTTATGGCAGATATCTTCCCTTCCTTGGGCACAATTCATGGTTTCATTTACTTTACCAATTACCCTCAGACTCTGCTTTTGATTTCTTCTGGAGGAATGCCATACAACCAGGCTTTTGTTTGATCTTTAATTCTGCTTACCTGATAGTTCCCTGACAAAGCAGGAGGGAAAGTACTCACTGAAATCTGGTTCTCCTCTCTTAGTACTGTATCATAGGATAGATAGCAGAGACTTATTTTAGTACCAGAAACACATACAAGAAAGTCAGAGGTGCAAGGAATACTACTTGGTTAAAATGCATTGAGGATTGACTGTCTGTTGGGCAAAACACATGAGTTCTATGTTCAATGATTTGTTTAAAACTCCTACCAGCCCTATTTTACAGATCAGAAATTTTATGCCTAGAGTTTAAATGTTTCCAAGAACCAAATCTACAAGTTTGTGTTTCTGTGTGCTCAGATGTACCATTTCTTTTTTTTTTTTTTTACAAATAGTTTATTGTCAAATTAGTTTCCACATAACACTCAGTGCTCATCCCCATAAGTGTCCTCCTCCATGCCCATCCCCCTCCCCCACATCCATCAGTCCTCAGTTTTTGTCAGCATTCAAGAGTCTCTCATGGTTTGCCTCTCTCCCTTTCCCCCACCATTTCTCCCTTCTTCTCCCCCTTGTTCCTCCGTCAAGTTCCTCTTAATCCTCCTATACGTGCAAACATATGATATTTGTCCTTCTCTGCCTGACTTAATTCGCTCAGCATAACACCCTCAAGGTCCGTCCATGTTGCTACACATGGCCAGATTTCATTGTTTCTCATTGCCATGTAGTATTCCATGGTATAGATAAACCACATCAGATGTACCACTTCTTATACATTACTTTGCTTTTTAAGGTACCTATTCAGTCATCATTTGAGGAAACATTTAGATGATTTACTCGAAGAGTAACATGATCTGAGTATATTTTCATTATCTAACAGTTTTGTGTACTTTGTCATCTCAAGTTCCTTATTAGAAGCGTCTGAAACATCGAATAAAGCTAAAGAGAACTGTTATTAGGTACTCATTGGAGGACTTGCTGATGCTGATTGTTTCTTCTCTTTGTCTACACTTAGGATGCAGTAAATGCTTATTCACTAACTCATTTCCACAATTACCTCATTAGCTAAGAAAACGTTCCCTTCACAGGCATTTAATACTTTTAAGAATTTTTAAGCTCATTCTGGATCGTTATCATGTCATTGACTTCTTACTGGCCTATAATTGCCTTAAAAAATCACACTATGAAGAGTGCACCAGTCTATCATAAGGGAAATCTGAATTACCTTTGTTTTGTTTCGACTCTTTTGAACTTTGGGTAGATCACAGGGGATCAGTTTGTATACATGTTGATTAGGCATAGTGTCTGCTACTCTGATGACTACAAGGTGATTGTGAGTATTAAATATTCTAAGCTTTATGCTTTGGGAAAAATTACAAATAGCTTTTCAGTACAGAGATTTTATTTCATTGTGGAGTCCTTCTATAGGCTTTTGACAGTTTTCCTTTTCTACGGCCAGGTGCTCAGGATGGAACCAAGGAAAATGTCAAGATTCATTTCCACTTAAGGATTACCCAAAGAAACTCTCCCCTAATACTCAAATCAGAAATTAATGAGTAAGATTTATGAAGAAGTTTATTGCTTGATTATTCTGTGAAAACAAACAGGGCTGTAGTTGGAACAGCAGCTGCAAGTGGAAACAAATCTTTGGTGTCACAATAGTCAATAACATTTTGGTTTAAGTACATGACAGACATAAATCTGGGCATTACAAGTTCAAAAGTTAGTTGACATTTCTTATAGAGATACCTTACACTGCTCTTTGTGTATTCTGAATGCAAGCTCTTAGACCTTCATTAATCCAGATGAGCTTAACAAATGACTGATGTCTGACCTGAAGTTTTGCCCTTTGATGATTGAAGGCAGACACATTGATGTGTGTTGTTACATAAACCACTCAGAGAAATGACCCTATACATCTCAAGCAATAAAATATATTACAAAATAAATAGATCATGTAGTAAAGACAAGTTACAAATGCAATGCATTTTTTTCATGATTTGTAAAACATCATGTTGCCCTGACTAATGCTTTAGTGTTTTAGATGTAACTGGCATTAGCTTGAGAAATACATCAAATGTCCTCTTGCCTTTATATAATATGCCAAATCTAAAGACCCAGTAATATAAAAGGGCACCTGAATGTATTGCATTCCTACACTTGTGCCTCAAGAAATAAGAATGTCTTGGGGCACCTGGGTGGCTGTCGGTTAAGCGTATGGCTTCAGCTCAGATCATGATCTCGCTGTTCATGGGGTTTGAGCCCCGCATCGGGCTCTGTGCTGATAGCGAGCTCAGAGCCTGGAGGCTGTTTCAGATTCTGTGTCTTCCTCTCTCTCTGACCCTCCCCTGCTCATGCTGTCTCTCTCTCTCTCTCTCTCTCTCTCTCTCTCTCAGAAATAAATAAAACATCAAAAATTAAAAAAAAAGAAATAAAAATGTCTTTAAAAAGTGCCCTGGGCCAATAAGGTTGACTACATTAATTACAAAGCTCTGTAGGTAAAATATAGCAGCTTATTCTCCAAATGGAAATGGACTAGATCCCCAGATCAGTCTCCTAACCTGCCAAGTTCCAGAGGTAGGGAGAACTTCTTTATGAGGCTTTTTGCAACATGTGAAAGTTAAACATGCAAAAAAACAGGACTGCCACTTCTACTCTGTCTCCATTGTAACAATGACATAAGTCCAGCAATGTGTCAGGTGTTGTATTCTGGTGGATACTGCAGTACCTTCCAGGTAGAAAGAAATATGTTTGGGGTCAGATGTACTAGGTTTGAATTTCCATGACAGTAGATTGACCATGTCCCTACCCCCACCCCAATCCTACTTCAGAATGCTCTTCCCACTCCTTAGTCAAAAGTGGGAGCTATCATTTGTATTGTCAAGAAGCTTACAACCTGGAAGGGAAAGATGACACACATGCACAAATAATGATGACACAGGGTTTTCATGATGCTATGAGAGATACACAAAGAACTTGGGAAACATCAGAGAAAACAAAATGTCTTCTGTGGGTAAGGAATTAAAATAAGAAGAGCTTTATTGAGATGACAGTATTTTAGCTGTAATGAAAAAGATTTGAAAGATAAGACAATTTTTGACAGATGAATATGAATTGGAGGACATTGCAAGTTGACCAATAAAATCAGCAAAATTTGGAAGGAAACAATAGATGTTGTTTTGCCAACATGAAGTTCTATAACAGTCATAAATGTAGGACATTGCTCCTCAAAGTGTGGTCCACAGACTAGCAAATTCAGAGTAACTACAGTCCTCTAGACTTAAAATCTGTATTTTAATAAGATTTCCTGGTGAGTCATATTTACACTGAAGTTTGAGAAGCACTGGTTCAGGGTGCATAAAGAGTATACTTAAAGATCATATCAAACAAAAATAGAATTCTAAATTTAAAAAGTCCTTAGGAACTGTCTAGTTTGACATTTGGTTGAGAAAACTAGATAAAAAGGGCTTGATTCTGATGGAATTGAACTCTTTTCCCTAACAGAAGTGTAGTACTTTTTTCACTGCACCATATTCAGAGCCTTCAATACCAGATTCTAGGTTTTAACAAGTTGTAGTAGAATGTGAAGGATGGTTGAAGGTTTCTGATTAGCTGAGTGGGAGAAAAGTAATTGAAAGTTAAGAAGAAAAATCCAGTGGAATAGTATGGAGTAGACCAAAGGAGAAGGAACCTAAGGAAAAAGAGCCTAAGCCAAGAAGATATTTAAATAGTCTTACAGTGGATCACAAGGAGAGTGAGAGGTAGGAAAATGAGAAATACTTAGAAGGTGATGTTCTCCACCTACTTCATTTGTCTAAAGCTTATAGATATATTTGCCTTCTTTCTTGAGTCTCTCCTTGCTCCAGTACATCATATTAAAAACCACCAGAGTATCTCTCAAGTACCAGTTCCACCAACTCACTTTTCCTTCAAGAATATTTAATGGTTTCCTACAACCAACAGTCAGCCTACCTATAATGCTTGAGATTCAACCTGCTAACCACAGCCTTTATGACATTATTTCTGCCTGAAACATTTTTGCTTTTGTTTACTAATTAGCTAGGTCAAACCATTAATTCATTCATTTGCCCAATAATCTATTTATATCACACATATTTAAGAAACCCCCTTGTGTTTGGCTCTTTGCTATGATGGACCATATGCGATAGACTCGTTTTCATAGAACTGAACAGTCAGCAGTTACAGATGTTCTGCTTAGTATTGAGCAAACGGCTAGCTGGATATGCAAGATGAATGAGATATGATGCCTTATCTTGATGGGCTCATATTATTGTGAGTTGTGCTCTAGATGGAAATAGCGGGCCCTGTAATTGAGACTGCATATTATGGTCTGTTATTTACAGATTTTGTTTATCTGCTCCTGTTTACATTTGGAGGTTTATTGCATGGATGAGGGTATCTTCCTCTGTATTTACAGCAACAGGTTTTGTTCAAAGAAGGAAAATAAGATACACTTAAAACCAATGTTAAGATCCATCAATTTTGATCTATTGGGTGATAAAAATGCAAGATAACTCCTGTAATTGTGCCAGGAAAGCCCAAAATCATGTTTTTTATTGGGAAGTGCTGGTAATGCTACCAGACTTTTAACTTGTTATGTTTTTTGGCATAAGTAAATTCATAGATGTATATCCCACTTCAGAAGGACCTTTATTCATTCTTGTAAGTGAAAGTTCTTAGGCTGTAGTATTGAAGAATTATGATTAGCCATGTGCATTGCTGGCCTTTGTAAACTATGGACCAATTTCCTCATCTTGGCCAAAATACTAATGATGCTTTCTCATTTCTCTGATTGTTCTGTGTGCCCATGTTTTATTTCACTGTCACAGGAACGGGAAATTTTTGCTAATCGGTGGTAAAATGTGGTAAAAACTGGTGATACAGATTTATGATGACTTTCCAGTGAACCAAACTCAGCTCTCCAACTTTCTAGTCTGGTTAGTCAAATAGTAGGAAATCCTTTGAAGATTTACTATTGGGTTTGGAAGACTTATCTCTTTACAGATGCTGACACTGTAGAGCAAAATTAATTTCTTTTAGTTCTGAAGGAATCTTCTTGAAACCTGTGAAATTGGAGTGAATGACTTGGTACAATTTGAATCTGGTTAGGAAGTATTCCTCCTCCCTCAGATTTACCATCAGCCTTTGCTGTTGGGAGAATAAATATTATTTTTGGATGTTTTAATTTGAGCACAATTGGTTATCTAGGCTGAGTGTCTCTTTTAAGTTCAAGACGTTCCATATTATGCTTTGACCTTTCAGGATAGAGAATAATGAAGAACAAGCATACACTAGGCTACACCCAGTTCTGCAAATTACTTTAGAGGCAGAGAAGAATGACTACAGGGCATGACCTTGGGGACTGGACCTATGTGATAAGAAATGTCCCAAGTGTGGAACAGAAAGATACTACTTAGCATGACTGAGATGATTTTGTGGAAGGAGAGAGTAATGTATATTTTTAGACATATTTTCTTGCATTTTTAATACCTTACATTTACTGAAAGACATTTTCAGTCCATGACTTCATTAAGTTTCCAAAGAGACTTGATTTCCTCTTGAAATTCTTTCCCTAAGGCTGAAATCTCCTCCAAATTAATGTATTTTTTTCCTTCTGATTTTCCACCTTTTGAATAGTACAGGTGAATAACTTATATGTCAAGAATGTTTTCACATCATAGTTCTCAGAAAATGTGTTCTCAAATATATGGGTAAATATCAGGGGAAAAGAAACAATAATGAGAGATATTTTCATCTTCCATCTTCTCATCTTTTCAAATGAGAAAAATAAGACAGAGTAATTTAAGGATGTTTCCTGTCCCATAATCTGCCTCTTCTTTAGAGGAATCAGTATTTCCTCTAGTTATTTTATTGAATAAAAAGGAAGATATCACGAAAGGAAAAACCCTGAAAGTTATATATTGCCTTCTTTTATTTTAGACAGGAACAGCTAAAGTGAGACATATATTTATTTACTAACTGGTTGCAGAGCCCATGGCAGGATGTAAAGGGGTTGAGCAAGGGTTTCTTTCAAAGGAAACAGTCATGAGGTATAAACAGGGAAGACTCAAAGGAGGCAGTTTAAGAAGTGGGCTGGACTGGAACTTCTGTTGTGAAAGTGGTCAGATACTTCATGGTGGGGGAGAACGTTTACTCTTAATCTGTCCCACAAGCTAACTGGCTTCCAAAAGGCTGACTATGGCTGTATCTATTGGAAGGTTTCTAACAGACCATAGTGAAATTGAATTTGAGAACTTTCCTTTATTCTGATAATATTTGATCAGTTAAATTGCTTGTTTGTTTTCCAAAATCCCTGACAAGAATTTGGCAAAATTGATATCCAATATAAATATTTTCTTTTCCTCTATCTAATTTTCATTTTCAGTCTCCTATCTCCCACCTCCTTATTTCTTAGTTTACCTTATGAATCTCTAACATTGCCTTCTTCCCTTCTATAAATATTGGTCCTGTTCTTATTACCCTAGGAAAAATCTGAACATGAGTGGCATCAGTCATCAGTTGACTAGATCAATCATTTCAACCTGATTCTTCAGGTATGAGAGATCATTATTTAAAATATTTTTCCAAGCATTTATTTTGAAAAATTATAAACCTACAAAAAGGCTACAGAAGTGGTAAAGTGTACCAGTCTTGTACCAAGATTCACCAACTTTTAAACTTTTACCTTATTTAATTTAACCCTCTAAGAGTCCATTTTTCACATGAAACATATTCAGTGGAGCCTGAACATACATAAACTTTGATTATATTTTTATTCTTTCAAGTTAATGATAACACTTCCTGCAAGGGGTTTAGGAAATGAAACAAATCTTCTCCCTACCCCCCTCCATCTTCCAGGAGTTCCAAATGTTCAGAGAGAGAGAACTAGAAAACCTCAATGAAGTATTTTATATTAATATGGATGAGTTCTAACCACCTGAGGGAGCATTTTTACCTAATAAGATGAAATTGTTAATCTAAACCCATAACAGAGAATAGGGATATTAAATGATATATTTGAGGAACAAATTTCTGGTGATACTTGCCTCCTCTAGTCCAAAATTATGTCTTTTGGGCCTTCTCTGCCATGGGATAGGCATTTTAACTATGTACTAATGTCCCCTGTATTCCTAACTTATCCTTGACAGTGGCTCTGTGGTCTGCATGTGACAAATCAAAAAATGTGGCATGGACTTTGAAAATCCCAACTGATCCAGGAAATCCATTTTGTGTGTGGTTCTTATATCCAAATGTCTAAGTGACATAGCCATCTCTTTGGGATCAATTATGGTTTGGAGAAATAGGCAAATATTTGCAACCACAAATCACTAATCTCGGTAAGGGGAGGGCCCCTTGTATTTCATAAAGCAAGGCCAGTGCTCCCATTCCCCACAAGTATTTTGGTTAAATGCGAATCAGAGCTTGGGCTTGCCCTTGGACATGCTGACTTGTGCCTCCCAGCACAGCTGCAGGCATCTACAGAGGTTGCACTGAAGAGTGCTCCTGCATATCTGATGAACCACAGGATGTCAACAAGACACACCCACTGTCCCACATTTGGCAGTCCCTAAAAAAAGAATGTAGCAATGAGCTTGCTGCAAGCCAAACCAACCCTGACCGTAGTAATAGGCTCTTCCAAATGGGTGCGGCTAAGTGGATCACATTGAAAAAGAACAGGCCCTAGGATAAATCCATATTAAAGAAAAGCAAAACAGGGCTTAACTGTCACAAAGAATGGAAAGGAGCTGTGGACCCTTTCATCTTCCCCAGGGTTTGGGAGGGTGTTGACTGCACAATATTGTTCCAGCCTCATGCTTTTTCCTTGAATTGAGAATCTGAAGAATGCGGAGAGGTGGTTTATACTCACATTGGCCATACCACAATCTCAAAATCCAGGATAGAATGCGGTTCTTAAGTTGTAGCCTGATGAGAAATGCCATTTTAATTTGGACTCAAAGAAAAGGCCACTTCCCATAACTGCTATTAATTTTAATACACAAAGGAAATATCATAGTCTTCTCTTCAACTGAGGGGTGTACTGTTTATCTCTTGGTGATACGTGCCTGCAGACACACATGCATTCAACCAGGGATTAATACTAAGAAGTAGGTGTAAGACTGTATGACAATTACAGCTACATGTGAATATATACATGTAAACATAGTGTTACTCCACATCACATATGCAAGGTAAAGAGGAATATAAATGATAATTGAAAAACCGTCCTTCCTCCAAAAGATTGTGTAATCTGAATATAGACTATAAGCAAAAAGATATGTATGTACCCATGGTTTTGGAGAGTTTTCTGAAACATCAAGAAGATTTGGATTTGGGCTTTTTGTTTTGTTTTGTGTTTTTATAGTTTGCGTTCTAGAATTAATTTATTGTATTTTTGGAAGTTAAAAACTGATTCATCCAGGTGAGTGTATCTGATAAATCCAAAATATCTCCTCTATCTGTCTTGCCATGCTTCTCCTCCCCCTTACCCAATCTGAACCAAAAGGCAATCTTTGAGTCTTCTGTATCATAATCTTTCCCATTCAGTTAGTGAGTGGGTTTTATAATTTTTTCTTCCAAATGTCCCTGTAGCCATTCCTCTTTCCATTTAAAATCATCATCAACCAGCTCAGACAGATAAATTCAATCCTTGACTCTCAACATTCTGCTGAATGTCCCTTCTCAGTTTCCCAGGCTGCAAATCTTTTACTCAGTTCTCAGACTATAATAATGGTATTTAAATTACTGTCTTTGCACATGTTAATCTTCTACTGAGAAATTACCTGTCACTTCATATTTTGTGCAACACCTTGTTCAGTATTCTTGGTCTGGTTTTCAAAGACCCATGGAGTACCTGGTGGCTCCGTTGGTTAAGCATCTGACTTCAGCTCAGGTCATGATCTTGTGGTTAGTGGGTTTGAGCCCCACATCAGTTTCTTTGCTGACACCTCAGAGCCTGGAACCTGTTTCAGATTCTGTGTTTCCTTCTCTCTGCCCCTGTCACTCTGTCTCTCTCTGCCTCACAACAATAAATAAATTAAAAAAAAAAACCCTTATTGTTTGCTTCTACTACAATAATGCAAACTTTGTTTCTACTACCCTCTAACACACACCACACACACTATTGTTATAGTCTATGTTTGTTTGACACCTCCTGGACACAAAATGATCCCACACTCTTCTTTTCTTGCAACAAAATGTCATCTTCCATTGCTTTTCTAAATACTTACCAATTTTAGACCCAAATAAAACTCAGTCTTCTGTGAAGCCTGCTATGATTATACTAGTGGTCATTTATGGGTTTCTCTGCAAAACTTTTCACCACTGATAATCTCAAACACATTATTCACACATACATATTGTTTTCAGATGGATATGTCTCACCAATTAGAGAAAGAAGATTCTTTGAAGAAAGTGACCATGCAATAAAAATTAATTTACTCATATAAGCCCTAAAACAACTAGCATAATGTGATATACAGTGTATGAAGTTTGAGTAATGCTGATTTTGGAATAAGTTAGGTTAACTGTAAGTTGAATATTCATAAAAAAGAATATCACAATAACCGAGCAGTGTCAAACATAGTTTTATTCCGGAAAAATAGTTTTGACTTTTGTATACAGTAATGCTGAAAGAAATTTTTTCATTTTTCATTGTGTTTTGGAGTTTGCTAAGAACTTTTACTATGCAGTAGTATACTTTTCCACATTACGATCAGGTAAGTTTTATCATGATTTCTCACAAGAGAAACTTTGTTTTGGAAATGTGATTTGGTCAGGATCATGCTCTAATCAAACCTGTACCCAGGATTGTCTTAACGTTAATCCTGAACTAACCTGAGCTTGACTTAAAATTTTCTAATCTTCACCCTATACTAGGTCTAACCTCATATTTAACCCAAACCTTACACTTACCTCCTCTAAACTGAATCCTAACCTCCCTTTAACATAACACTATCTCTAATATGAATCCTAGTTTCCTTACCCTAACAACAGTCCTAACCCTGGTTCCCAACATACCCCTAGCCCCTAATCATAATCCTGGCCCTAATCCTAACTCTGACACTAGTCCTAAATCTAACTTGCAGATTCACATGGCCAGTGTATAATTAAAACCAAGGAAGTCTACAAAGAGAAGCATACACAAAAGAGGGAACTTGAATGTATCTGAATGTATAGATGCAGTACCAGAAATGTTTCAAAAGTAACCATTATTTTTTTCTCAGTAAATGCCTAACTTTCAAAGAGAGAAACTGAAGTGGAGAAAACTTTTCTCATAAATATATATGTTTAGGGGTGCCTGGGTGACTCAGTTGGTTAAGCATCTGACTGGCTCAGGTCATGGTCTCAAGGTTCATGAGTTTGAGCCTTCCTCTCCCTCTGACATTCCCCTGATCACACTCTGTCTGTCTCTCTCAAAAATAAACATTTACATACATACATACATATATATATATATGTTTTCTCAGAAAGCGTTCTGGACTTACTGGCAAACAAATGATAATCAACATTCCCACATGTAGGGGTCTGGAGATTAGGTGTAATTAAAGTGGGTGAGATGAATTTAGACTCAGCAGGTCCTCCTTACTGTAGAAGTGAGTGGTGAAAAATGGTTCAGAACCTTGACGTGGACATTGTAGTGGGTTAAATAGTTCCCTCCCTCCACAAAATACAGGTCCTTGTCAAAAATGGGGAATGTGTGCATGTCACCTTATTTTGAAAAAGAGTCTTTGTAGCCACCAGATGCTGGAAGAGGCAAGAAACAGAATCCTCCCTCCTGAGGGAATACAGCTCTGCCCACACCTTGATTGCAAATTTTTAGCCTCCAGAATTGTGACTGAATAATTTCCTATTGACTTTTAAACCACCAAGTTGTGATAATTTGTCACAGCAGTCCTAGGATATTCACGGAGTTGACCACATCATGCCCTGGTGTGAAGAGACAGGGACTGTGATTTTGCTGGCCAAAAATTCCAGTAACAAACCATTAGGCAAAGAAAGCTTAATCAGAGCAGAGGCTGTTAATGGTGAGGCTTATGCTCTAAGGAAACTGGGTAGGGGTATGAGATGTCTACATGAAGGGCAGTCTGTAATTTTTATCTTTACCACCTACTACAAACTTCATGAGCCACTACTGAAGCAAAAATAAAATGTGAAGGTTGCTGCTCTTGAGGGGTTCAAAGACCAGAGGAGGAAGAAATGTGGAATTAGGTACATTGTAAAGGAATAGGATGGGGAAATGATACAGAAATCCAGGCAACTTCACCTGCTAGAGGGTTGGGGAGGTGAGGGGAGGGCATTAGAGAGAAAGAGTGGAAGTGGATTTTCAAAGAATAGCACTGGAAATATAATTAAAAATTTTTTACTGTTACTTTTTTTTTTTTTGAGAGAGAGAACAAGTGGAGCAGGGCAGAGAGAGAGAGACACAGAATCTGAAGCAGGTTCCAGGCTCTGAGCTGTCAGCACAGAGCCCAATGCAGGGCTGGAACTCACCAACCACGAGATCATGACCTGAGCCAAAGTTGGAAGCTTAACCATCTGAGCCACTCAGGTGCCCCTTGTCCCCCTTTTAAAGTCAATATTTATTAGTATCAATCTTGCCATTTACAGAGATTTAAATCAATGTGGATGGTACTTTTTTCCATGAGTGATTCTTCATATGGACCTTCTGTGGAAGGCAGGGTTAGATGCAGCACTGACTCCATTTCTGAGCTGCCGAATAGAGCTCATAATGTGGCTATGAGGTTCCCCTGGTGATTCTGGGAATTTCAATGTCTGATTAGGAAGTGCTACCAGCATAATTTCCCTATACCAGGGCTCAATCACTCCGTGTACATACTCAGCAGATTTTGAGTGTCTACCACATAATCCCGTGTTGGTGTTCAAGTACCTCTCCCGTCTGACTCTTCTAGTTTTGTCATGGATCTGACATGTCTCTGCTTGGACCTTCCCTTCAATGTGTTTTTCACCACTGTTGTTGTCGGTTGTCCTTGTTACAAGGATTCCTTAAGTTGTCATGAAATCTTACCTCACTTTTAAGGAAATAATTCGTGAATTTTAGTTCAAAGCTTCCTTCCCTCATCTCTCCCAGCCTGTCTTTCTTCAACATACATTTATTTGGTGCATATCATGGGCTGGATACTGGGCTAGGTGTTAGGGATATAAAAACTCACAAAATCCCAACAATGAACTAATTGTCTCTAAATCTAAAGGTCATTTTTTTGTTCTCAAAATCACTTTTTTGTTCTAGTCTTCTCCCACTAGAAGATTAGCAAACAGTCTTTTTTATGACAGAGGCCACCTTCCTTTTGTTCCCTGTTTATTTCTATTTTTCTGTGTCTGGAACATGGTAGGTATTCAATAAGTTTGAATGAACGGATAAGTACTGAGGTTTATATTTGTGCTAATTTAATTAGAAGAGAAAATATGGCAGTTTTTCTTGAGAAAAGAATGATCGCCCAGAATCTTCTAACTTGTGTGAAGAACAGAAAGTACCTGGGCAAAAGATAGACTCAATTTAGAGTAGTTGATGCTTTTCTCTTCTTCCTCTTAAGTAGCTGACCTGGAGTGGACCACACATGGCAAATATAATTTGAGTCATTCAGAGGGAATTGAAATTGTTGAACTTTAGAAATCAGGAGGGACTGATCTTATTAGTTCCTGGAAATAGGGCTAGCGATCAGAATGTGATTGCTCATGTTAGAAATGGGAGGAACAGTTACACTTACTTTTAAAGTGATATTTTATATGTCCACTTTTGAACAGAAAATGGCAGCTTTAAGTTACCTATGTCTAAGTTACCTATGTTGATTTTCAAACTTATTTTAGCTCTACTCCATTAATTAGAAGCTCTCACAGATGAATATGCAAAACCAGTAAAAGCAAGTATTAAGTGATAGTGCTTTTGGTGACATTCTGTTGTCTCCAAAGAAACCCCAACCTTCATAGCATTCAGTATAAAGACCCTGCAGTAGTTTATAAGAGAGGATATGGAAATGTTGACTAAAGAGTACGAAGTTTCATTATGTAAGGTGAATAAGTTTGGGAGATGGAATACAGAGCAATGTGACTATATTTTATTGCATTGCAGTACTATATTGTTGGCTTGAAATTTGCTAAGATGTTCCCACCAAAACACACAAAAAAATAGAAAACACATGGTATTAACCTGTAAGGTGAAGGGCATGTTAAGTAGCTTGATTGTGGCTATTTCACAATGTGCATGTATATGAAAACATCAAGTTGTACACCATAAATTTATGCAGTTTTTATTTGTCAATTATATCCCAACAAATTTGGGGGAGAAAAGGAAATAAAGAGAGTTATGTGAGCAGATATCAGCACTGTAAATCAGTGCCCACTGCACTTTACATATGGCAGAACAAAACCTCTCTGTGTTGCTCTGTCCTCTGAAACTATCTGCAAATAAATAGAAGCAGAAAACTGAAGATCCTGAATGCTCCAAACTCTCAGAAAGAAGGCATTCAGACTACAGAACCGAGAAATGGACAAATCACTGAGAAATTTAAAAATATAAAGGAAGCATTAAAAACAGAAATTAGAGCATAAATGTAATGGTGGGACTAGGAAAACACATTCATCTTAGTGATAAATATATATAAAAATAAACATACTCGTTCACAACAGAAAAGACACTCTCAAATTAGATTTTAAAAATAGGAATCTTGTTAAATTCTTTAAATGAAATGCATTTAATGACACAGATAAAAAGTAGATCATGGGCAAAAGACACAGAAAATGGCAAAAAGATAAGAAATTATAAATCTCTACAATGTTGAATTCAAGTGATAAGGATGGTCAATTAAAAATGAAAGTAGCAATAAATCACAATGAACCTGTGTCACAAGTTTTTCAACCAAACATTAGCCTCAAAAGCTGAAGGCAAAACCCCAGTATAAGGGTGAAAAAGTACTGGCACAGGACATATATCTATTTCATTCAGAGCAAAACATACTAAATGTGTGAAATAGTAAAGGTATTTAAAATATACAAATAAAATGATTAATAAAATGTATCAAGATATATAATCAGGAAAGCAAACATCTCTTCTTTCATGTACCCATGAAGTATTTAGAAAATTGCACCTTATATTAGTTCACAGCAAAATTTCAGTGGCATTCTGTGCTTGTAATGTAATAAGCTTAGAAATTCTTAACAAAAGACAGATCAACCATACCAACAAAATGTTAAAGAAATTTTCTCATTAAGTCTTAGGTCAAATATAATATCAGAAGTTAAACTACAGCACACCTAGAAATTAGGGATAGTAAAAATCTATGCATCAACACTAAAAGAGGGTAGTTAAAGGAGTCATCAGAAGTAAAATCTTCAGTGTTAATTATTTAGCACAATAAACCAGAAAGAATGGAAAAAAACAAAACAACTCAGTATCCAACCCAAGACATTTTTTAATTTTTTATTTTATTTAATTTTTATGATTAAAAAAATTTTTTTTAATGCTTTTATTTTTTTTTCACAAATAGTTTATTGTCAAGTTGGTTTCCATATAACACCTAGTGCTCATCCCTGCAATCGCCCTCCTCCATGCCCATCTACCCCCTCACCCCCCACACCTATCAGTCCTCAGTTTGTACTCAGTATTCAAAAGTCTTTCATGGTTTGCCTCTCTCCCTCTCCCCGACTATTTCCCCCTTTCTTCCCCCTCTTGGTCCTCTGTTAAGTTCCTCCTAATCCTCCTACATGTGCAAACATATGATATTTGTCCTTCTCTGCCTGACTTATTTCGCTCAGCATAACACCCTCAAGGTCCATCCATGTTGCTGCACATGGCCAGATTTCATTGTTTCTCATTGCCATGTAGTATTCCATGGTATAGATAAACCACATCTTCGTGATGCATTCATCCGTTGATGGACACTTAGACTCTTTTCATGTTTTAGCTATTGTTGAGAGTGCTGCTATGGACATTGGGGTCCATGTGCCCCTATGCATCAGCATTTCTGTATCCCTTGGGTAAATTCCTAGCAGTGCTATTGCTGGGTCATAGGGGAGTTCTATTGTTAATTTTTTGAGGAACCTCCACACTGTTTTCCAGAGGGGCTGCACCAGTTTACATTCCCATCAACGGTGTAGGAGGGTGCCCATTTCTCCATTGTCACCAACATCTATAATCTCCTGATGTGTTCATTTTAGCCTCTCTGACCAGCATGAGGTGATATCCCAGTGCGGTTTTGACTTGTATTTCCCTGATGATGAGGGATGCTGAGCATCCTTTCATGTGTCTGTTGACTATCTGGGTGTCCTCTTTAGAGAAGTGTCTGTTCATGTCTTCTGCCCATTTCTTCACAGGATTTTGTTTTTCAGGTGTGGAGTTTGGTGAGTTCCTTATAGATTTTGGGTACTAGCCCTTTATCTGATATATCATTTGCAACTATCTTTTCCAATTCTGTCGGTTGCCTATTATTTTTATGGATTGTTTCCTTTGCCGTGCAGAAGCTTTTTATCTTGATGAGGTCCCAATAGTTCATTTTTGCTCTTGATTCCCTTGCTTTTGGGGATGTGTCAAGTAAGAAGTTCCTGCAGTTGAGGTCAAGGAGGTTGTTTCCTGCTTTTTCCTCTAGGATTTTGATGGTTTCTTGTCTCACATTCAGGTCCTTTATCCATTTTGAGTTTATTTTTGTGCATGGTATGAGAAAATGATCTAGTTTCATTCTTCTGCATGCTGCTGTCCAGTTCTCCCAGCACCATCTGTTAAAGAAGCTGTCTTTTTTTCCATTGAATAGTCTTTCCTGCTTTGTCAAAGATTAGTTGGCCATACATTTGTGGGTCCAATTCTGAGTTCTCTATTCTATTCCTTTGGTCTGTGTGTCCTTTTTTGTGCCAATACCATACTGTCTTGATGATTACAGCTTTGTAGTAGAGGCTAAAGTGTGGGATTGTGATGCCTCCTGTTTTGGTTTTCTTCTTCAATATTACTTTGGCTATTCGGGGTCCTTTGTGGTGACCTTTTAATTCTCTGAAGGGAGGTTTTTAAGTAGTGATTGTCATGACTAGATTTTCATGACAAAGTCCATATTGATGGGTAGATGGTAGATTGCATTGTGGGTGCCTTGTGGAAAATCAATTAGAGAAAAGAGATTGAGGTCAGAGACTTGAACTCAGGTTTCCAGTTCCAATTTGTTTATGTTCACATTCCCTCTTAAATGTTACTAACCATGTAAATAGACTGAGTTGGGAATCCACTTCTTACTGGTTTAAGTTTAAGGGATTCTGGGAAGCTGGGACCTAAAACTCAGCCCCCTTCACAGCTAGCACCGGGCTCTGATCAGCTTATGTCATAGAACCATTTTGTGACCATAATGATTCACTTTTTACGGAACACTATGTGACCCTTTTGAGATCCTTTGCCTTGAGAGAGTGGATTTAACAAATATTTCCAAATTCCTTAAGGGAATATACTAAATGACATAAAGACACTCAGGTTATGGTATAAATTAAGTGTTCAGTTAATCTTTCAATGAATAAATAAAGACAGGAATGAATTAGAAGACATGTATGGGTATGAAGGGGGTCGGGTATTGGCAGGAGCAGCCATTGTCTCTGAGAAAGAAAGTAAGCAAGTTCTGGGCTTAAATTCCTCTTTTTTACAAATTTGCTGAGGCCAATCCTGCTATATAAAAATACTTTCTAACCCGCAGCTATTGGAAGTATCCCAAATCATTAAAATAATAAAAAGAAAAATGAAATGAGAAGAAAGCTTTAATGGCTAGTCATATAGGTGTAAGATGTAGAAGGAATTGTATTTAAAAAGAACAATTACAAATGAAATTCTGGATTTTCTACTTCTCCACTGTTGCAACACCCTTCTTGGCTACTGCTTGTATAATTTTATTTGTTAAATTTTGCCCTACATTTGTCTTCATGGTCTGAGTTTAACCTGGAGGAAAGGGGAGAGGAAACGATGTCTTTTCTTGAAAGGTATTCCGTAATAAACACAGGAACTGCCCCAGATTGCCTGGGAAACAGGGCTCCCCAAGAATCCAGGCTCTATTTTTGAAAGTCAAAAGGATTCCCGGCAGGCAGGTTTGCTTTAGATAAGCATCCGGATTTGAGGATGGTTATCTGAAGCCCTGCCTGTCATTACATTTCACAGCAATGAAAGAACAACTACTCTTAGATTCTAAATCAATGGAGAAGATTCAATGAATGTCTCAGCTTGTTTTCTTGCCTAAGTCACTGTAATATTTCCTAGATATGCACTTTGCCCATCCAAGTGTGTGGATATCAGTGTGTGATCAGTACTTCCCATCCTGTTTGTAGATATATTGCTTCCTACCCTCTTAACTGATCCTTAAAATAGCGGTCAGCATGAAATGTGTCCTTGTTGTTTCTTATGAAGGACATTTTAGTGGCCAGAGTTCCAGATGCTGAGAAGCTAAAATAACAAAGAATTAATTGGAAGAGACACTGAGAAACTTCTTATCATGAGGTAGTATTATGGAGAGATACATCACTCAAATTGAAGGATAGCTATCAAAAAAAGCTTTTAGGGATAACAGGGTAGAGTCAGAATGAATATAGTCAGAATGAATTAGCTACAAAAAGAATACCTTCTGTGGAATTAATTCTAGATCAGCTGTATCCTACTTCAAAAAGGTTATCAGATATAACTGTGACCACAAAACAGGGCTTTAGGATGGCAGGTAAAATTATGTTTCTCAGTCCTGGAGCAGTTACATAGGTATGCTGAGTTAGAGAAAATTCATTGAATTTATAATATGTATATCTTATGTATGCATGTTATATGCTAATAAAAGTTAAAATCTTTTAACTGGAACAACAACAGGAAATCATCACTAAACATCTCAAAACAGTGATCCAATTCATATCCCACTCAACATGTACTCCCCAGTTATGTCCTTCAACAGCCCCCCGCAAACTGGATTTTGGAGTAGCCTCTGGGTGGTGTCCATTCCTAAAATGTTGGCAGTATCTGTTGGGAATAATGGAAGGAAGATGAGTCATGGGGACTTTGTTAGATTTCATTGTTTTTACATACTGAAGAGTTAGGGTAATGAAAAAAACCTCTCCAAGTATAATGAATATGACAGCAATTCCATATTGTGCTCATTGCAGTGGCTGTTTGCAGTGCTGTTAAGAACTGTCATTATTGCTTATGCTAGAAGGGTGGGAATGTCCCCATTATGTGTGAGCAGAATGTGGACGGCTATGTAAAAACACATAGGAGATAAGATCTAGAAAGCCTTTTTTTCATTGCTCCTAAAGTAATTTTCCTATCCTATGTGTCTCTTGAGATAACTAGTCTGGTGGACTTCTCATTATGAGCTATGGCCCACTATCTTTCAACTGTTGTCTTTCCATTGTCCTGGTAACCCAGGTCTGTATCTTGCTTCTCCACTGGCTTCCTTCATTCCTCAGGACTCTAATCACCATTCCAGTGCTGGTTTCAAGGCCATCTTGGTACAAGATCAGGTGGTTCAAAGAAGAAATTTCTAATTCAGTCTGTAAGTAAGCATCATGAGGGGATCCAAAAACTACTGATACGCTATGAAAATATGTATATACACACTTGTGCATTTTCTTGAAACATGTCTCTAACATTTATCACAGCCTTTCAGAGGTCCATAACCCCTCCCAAAATTTAAGACTATAAGCATAGATTCTTTTTGGCATGATTATATTCTATATCTCCTTTTTAATATTTGCCTTCTTATTAAGCCAATATACTCTTAATAAGGGACAGGATTTTTTTTTTGTTGTTCTAATAGGAGTACCTACTTCCCTCACTGGTCCACACCCCCATTAGGGGCAGGAAAAACCACCCCTTACTTGTCATGAGTATTGTCAGCTATCAACTTAGGACTGCCTTCTTCTCTTCTCCAGAGAATTATTCATCTAACTGTGATCTTTTGCTCCCCACGTCTAATGACCACGGCCACAGAGGTCGTGGCCCATGGCACAACCCGTGGCACAAAGGCTTGCCCCATGCTTAAAGAAGGTCCCAAGTCTATGGTGCAGTTCATACTACAGTGGTCTCTGTCAGGCTAAAGTTCAACTCTAGTTGAGACCACATCCTTGCTTAGTTCCTTCTTCTGCCCCATTCTGCTTCCCATTTTCCCCTTTTTCTGAGAGCACCTGAATCCCTGTCTTAGGCTCTGCTTTTGTAGAACACAACTTAAAAGAGTAGCCCATGCTTCTAAACACTTAAACTAATTTAATGTGGCTGATTGTCTCACAGAGATACTGGTTTAATGGGGACCATTGTATGAGACCGTTAACCTCAAATAAGTTCTGTGAATAGAATGAAAGCTTTCATCATGATACTCTTGAATATTTTCTTGTCCTGTTTATTTGGAAATAGAAATAACATCTTGGGCATAAACTGTGGGTGGAAATTGCTATTATGACCAACTCAGATGAGGATAATTTCACATTTTCAATTTAACTAGAAATAGAATTATGGTCTTTTTACCTTGTGTTTATTATATTTACTATTGAACTTCTCTCTTCCATTTTCTATTTCTGCAAGTATTTCAAGCCATGTTCTTGGATGAGAGTTCAATTTACAAATCTGATAGGGCTAGCTTATTTTTAGAAGAGCACTCAAATTTTGAAAGCAGGCAAATTATCTTGGTACCTCATTTGGCTCATTCCTTAAGTGGGGCTAATAGGTGATATACTCCTGATCACCTGTTGATGAGGCATAGGTACCTTTGGTGTAATAAAATAACTATAATTTCATGAGTCCTTAAAATATGCCAGGGCCTGTGCATGCATTTTCTCACTTAAGAATCAAGACATCACTACTGGGGGGAGGGGTGCCTGGGTGACTCACCTGGGTAAGCGTCTGACTTTGGCTTAGGTCATGATCTTACGGTTTCTGTGTTCAAGCCCTACATTGGGCTCTATACTGGTGTGAAGCCTGCTTGGGATTGCCCCTCTCTGCTCTCTTTCTGCCCCTCCCCCACTCATACTTTATCTCTCTCTCAAAATAAATAAATGAACTTAAAAAAATCACTACCATGTGAGTACAATTATCCCCATTTTATAAGTGAGAACCTTAGATATGTTAATATTCTGTATGCACAGAGCAGGTGACTGGCAGGATTCAAAAAGAGATCTTGATTTTTAAACATTTGTTTGTAACCAACTATATTTTACTTCCAGAATCTGGGTATTATGCTTCTGTCACTCATTTGATAACAGCCTAGAAGAAAAGGGTTCTGTCTAAAGGTAAATGTAAGAGCTAGCAGGCTATAGAAGTGTGGTATGGAAGTCTGTAAGACTATTAATATTGGAAGTTTTATTTCATGGTTGAGCACAAATCAAGTTTGGGGATTTCTGACCAATGTAATTGGGGGATACTCAAACTTCAGGAAGTCAGTCAGTTTTAAGAAGTCTGAGAGTGACTCTTTTATAGTCTTACCTCCAATTTGCCTGCCCTTCCTGCCTGCTAGTTCTGAGTCTGAGATGCATGGAAAATAGCTTCCCTTTCAATCCTGGCTGTCGTGTCAATGCTGCTGTATATGAAGTTGGCTATCTGATAGAGTTGTGTGTTCTTCAAATCTCTAGCTTCTTTTTAAAAATTCCCAAAGGATTCCAACTGTTGTTACAAAGCAGGAAGAATTAACTATACCTTCATTAAAATAGATGAGCAAAACTAAACTTAATTTCTGTTTTTTGAACTATGTTTAGATAATGTGAACTTACTTGACCTCAACTAACCAGAAACATGTTTTTGTGCAGTTTTTGGTAAAATAGGTATTATAATGGGATGCTATTTCTTCCAATTTTCATTTTTTAAAGCCTAGGATTTTCTGGTGTATATCAGACATAGATAAATTGTATCAAATCATATTTAAAACTTCCCTTCTGCAATTCTGCAATTCTCTTCAGAGAATTGAGAGACAAGCTAGAAACCAGGAGAAAATATTTGCAAACCACATATCTGACAAAGGACTAGCATGGAGGGTATATAAAGAACTATCAAAGCTCAATTTTAAAGAAAAACAATCTTGAACATTTTGCCAGAGAATGTGCAGACGGCAAATAAACACATGAAAAGGTAACATCAGCCATTTGGAGAATGTACATTGAAACCACAATGAGGTATTAGTGTATACTATTAGAAACGATAAAATAAAAAAGTGATAGCACCAAATGCTGGAGAAGATGAAGAGAAATGGGATCACTCATATGTCACTGGTAGAAATATAAAATTATACAGCTAACCTGGAAAAGAGTATGGCTGTTGCTTACAAAACTAAGCATGTATTTACTGTGTGATCTAGCATCACACACTTGGGCATTTATCTCACAGAAATTAAAACATATATCGACATAAAGACTATATAAAAATACTCATAGCAGCTTTGTTCATAATGGTCCAGAGTATAAAGAGCATATATGTTCTTCGGTTGGTGAAAAGTTGAGCAAATTGTGGTGCATACATGGCATGGGGTACTAAGCAGTAAAAAAAGAACCATTGAGGAGGCTCCTGGGTGGCTCAGTCGGTTAAGCGTCCGACTTTGGCTCAGGTCATGATCTCATGGTTCGTGGGTTCGAGCCCTGCATTGGGCTCTGTGTTGACAGCCATCTCAGAGCCTGGAGCTTTGGATTCTGTGTCTCCCTCTCTCTCTGACCCTCCCCTGCTCGTGCTGTCTCTATCTCTCTCTCAAAAATAAATAAAAACATTTTAAAAATTAAAAAAAAAAAGAACCATTGATACAACTGCATGGATGGATGCTAAGTGAATTATGCTGAATGAAAAAGCTAATCTCAAAGGGTTACATATTCTATGATTCTATTTACATAACAATCTTGAAATGACAAAATTATAGAAATGGAGAACAGATTAGTGATCCTCAGAGGAATGCAGGTTTTAATAGAATCACAGAAAGAAGGCAGAATGCCTTGGCCTGTGAGCTGGGGAGAGGAATGAGGAAATGACACAATTATGCTAACTTATTCTCTTTTCATCTTGAGGTGGTATTGATGCTTTCTGTCATAAGGAAAATGTCACAAAACCAATGTAGATGGTCCAATGGGAGCCTGCAATGTATCTAACAAAGATAATAATAAGGAAAGAACGTTTACTGTGTATAAATTTTCTTAGGCACTACTCTAGGTGCTTCACTTTTATTAATCCTCTTGATAGTTTTATAAGTTAGATGCTATGATTAATCTCATTTTAAAACCATAGAATTGAGGCATAGAGAGTCTAAGTACAAAGATCTTACTTTTCTAAGATCATACAGTGGTGGAGGTGGGAATTTGAATTTAGGAAACTGGGATCTAAATTCTGTTCTTATAAATGCTATGCTATTGCTTTATGTCCTCAAGAAAGCATGTCTCACTAATCTCTCCTACACTATGTAAGGTTTTATTTTATTTTTTAAAAATGTTTTTTATTTATTTCTAGGAGAGAGAGAGAGAGAGAGAGAGACAGCGTGAGCAGGGGAGGGTCAGAGAGGGAGTCACAGACTCTGAAACAGGCTCCAGGCTCTGAGCTGGCAGTCAGCACAGAGCCCAACGCGGGGCTCGAACCCACGAACCGTGAGGTCATGACCTGAGCGAAAGTTGTACGCTTAACCGACTAAGCCACCTGGGCACCCCTGTAAGGGTTTATTAAAATAGAAAACTCATAATTTTGATTTCTGGTCATAGCTCAAAGTTCATCTGGCCTCTAGTACATTAAATTAGTATTTTAGAATCTTGATGTGAAATGATAAGCCAAAAGAATTAAGGTGAAACTGATTAAACAAAAATCTATAGTTTGTGTCTTTATTATTATTTTCCTCTTCTGTAAATAGTGTGTATTTTATTTAAGAACAATGGAGAGGTTTCTGCAATGTGTAAATTATGAAGCTAAAGTGGACTCCTTCAAACTTTGTTTCACAATATGGAGTGAAGAAAATGTAACCCAGAAAAAAATATCTGAAAATTAAAATGCTTTTGGCACTTAATTAGTATTAATTAGCATGGTAGTAATTTCTGAACATTATTTTATGTCACAGAACTTATGCATGGAATATTGGCTTCTGGCCCTCATTGTCTTTGGAATGTGGAGATTATTAAAAATATTGCTTGTGCAAAGAAACCTACCATGATGTTTTAGGGATTTTAGGAGGCTATGAATAATACAGGTTGATTAAGAATATGAGCAAATACATGGCTCACTTTTATAGTTTTTGTTTCTGTCTGACTGTGAAGGTATAGACTTGGCATTTTATTGTTATTATAACCTTTTTTTTTTTTTTGCAAACAAAAACTTTTACTTTGTAGTCAGGTATGGGAATGGTTATAGTTGTTATTTCTTGCTGAAAGGAAAAAAGGAGTGCTATATTTTAGTGATCTCTTGAAGAGAGGCTATTTCTCAAAAGACTTATCTGATGAGTTTATATTTTGATGTCTAGCTTTAAAAAGTCTAGCCGACAGAATATCAATCAGAACCATCTCCTGCACTTCACCCAGCTGGTATCTTCTAATGCTTCAAGTCACAGAACTTAGATTTAATGGAAACACATTGAAATCCATATACTGTCTGCTCCAGGACTCTGCACATCAGAATGTCTCTCTTCTTTCTGTAGAGTAATGATCTGGTCACATATGATGAAATAGCTCAAAAAGTAGGACTCTGGCTTCTTTTGGTGATTCAAAGATCAGTATGGAAAGTCCTGAGCCAAGGTTAGGACCTGCAGTGTGGCCTACCTTGACTTTACAGGAAGCCAGGGAGCAGCTGCTTCTCGAGTTGCTAAGAGTCCTTTCTACTTCATAGCTATAGTTCCAGATATATTCAGGGCATCAAATACAGTAAAAACAAAATAGAAAAATGAAAATGCAAGATGCAAGAGTGTTTAAATAAACATTTATCTTTCAATGTTTTCTTAAACATATATATTTTAAAGATATATTTAAGTATTGGTAATTCTGAGTAGTCAACTTAGAACAAAGCCAAAAAAGGAACCACATTGGCTCCATCCTATCTTGATTCTTATTGTCTTACAGTGACACAAAAATGTATCATACTATCGTAGATACTGTTGGTGCCTGATCAAGATTCTGTTTGCCTTCTAGTACACTTATTTCCCAGCTGCTCTTGAGAATTTGCTACTCATGGTTAAGAGCTGCCATCTCTTTTCAAAACTTCCCCTTGGCCACTGGGAGCCAATGCACTCAGCAATGCTTTAAAAAGTTACACTCCTTCCAGAAAAGATGGCTGGTAGTTAATGGCCAAGTAATGTAATGGTGCAAAAGCTCTACCTTCTCGCCTCAAGGTATAGCTAAGCCTGTGGTGCTGCTCACATTATAAAGCTCACAGTGGGGTTAGGTTGAGGCTAGACTTCAGCTGAGCCAGCAGCAATCTATACATGTTCTTTCTCTTTTTTTCTGTTTTCCTTTTTTCTTATTTCCCTATATGTTTCTCTTCAGTGTACTTCCTTAGTACACTCTCTCTCTTTCAAACAGTCTCTCTCTCTCTCTCTCTCTCTCTCTCTCTCACACACACACACACACACACACACACACAAGAGAGAGGGAGAGAGAGGGAGGGAGAGGGAGGAAGAGAGAGAGAGAAAAATGTCAGATTGTGCTCCTAGGGAATGTACAAACACTCATTGAAAGCCATCAGGAAATCATCGTAAGGGACTCCATGTACAGGGAGATGGTTGAGCAGAGAGGAAGAAGCTGCATGTGGCAAACAAAGGGATAAATGAAGTTAATTCTTAACAAAGTGCTCTGATGCCAGTGCACTCTGGCAATGGTCATTATATGGAGAGCAGTCCTTAAAAACAATAGGAAAAAATTAATAGCCTGATAGAAAATGGACAAGAGATGAATGTGTATGTCTAAGAAGGAGAAAAGCAAATGTTAATAAACATGGAAAGTACTGCTTAACCTGATTAGTACAGATTTATACAACTTGGCACAGTGCTAAGATCTGTATAACTATGTTATAAAAAATTAATACACATAAAAATATTATAAGTCAGATATCTTAAAAAGAGGTGAGTATGGAAGGAAATGTTTAGACAACACATCAATGGAAGGTAATGTGTAGCAATCTCAGTTGAATTAGAAATTTATAATCTCAGTGGCTTAATACAATGGAAGTTCATTTGTGGTTCATGTCTCAGTCCAGGGGATATGTTCCTGGTCATACAGCCTCTGATGAGGTCATTCAGGAAGCTCAATCCTTCTCCTCTTGTAGCTCAACTCTGTTCAGAATCCTTAGAGAATGCTCAGTGCAGCTGGAAGACAGGAAAAAGACCATGGGAAGTCTCAGTTCTTGGTCACAGCAACTTTAAAGGACCACACATTTCTTATGCTCACATGTCACCAGAACTCAGGTTATTGGCAACACCTTACTGGAAGGAAGATTAGGAAATGGAGTCAAGTTTTATGCTTAGGAGGAAAAGGAAATGGGACTTGGTAAATAGCATCATATCTCTTGTCACACAATAAAAAACTTGAGCATTTCTGGTGAGAATATATATCAGTACACTCATTTTGGAGGGCAATTTTTAACAATTGGTAATTGTTAAAATTATACAAAAATTATACTGAAAATTACGAAAATACTGATAACCCACAATTCAGCTTAAATAAATAACCTAGGGATATCTACCATATGTATTCAAAGGAAAATGTACATAGATTTTTAAAAAAATTTTTCAAAAATGATTATTATTTTAATAAAAAGGAAGCAGCCTAATTTTCTGTCTGTTGAGGAATGGAAATGTGAATTATAATTTATTTATATAATGGAACACTACAGTGTAGATAAAATGAATTTTAAAAATTAAATCTATTAATGTAGATGCATTTGAAAATGTAAATTAATATGAAATAGTAAATGATACAATAAGTGCAAAACCATGCATGTAAAAATCTAAATTCTACAAAACAATTTCCATTATTAATGAGTATGTACATGTAACAGTAGTATAAAAACATGCAGGAAATCACCTGCCCCAGTCAAGATTGTAGCAAACTCTGTAGATGATATGGCAAGAAAGAGTATTTGATGTCTTAAAAAAGAAAAAAGATCTGAAGCAAATCTGGCAAAATATTACCATGTGCCAAGTTTTGTGTAGAAAGGTATCTGTTATATGCCCCCCCTGATGTATATTTGAAATGCATACGAATAAAATTATTCTAAAAATAAAGTGAAAATATGTAAAAGATGACCACTAACTGCTACTTAGTGACTAGTCCATCACCATTTTCAAATTATTTTAAAACATAACATACTTCCGCATATTACAGTAGATAAATAATATGAAACAAACAGATTTCAGTATAATTTTAAAAGGACGATCTTTTCAGCAAATGAATGGGAAAACATATTATCTAAAAGTCTTAAAAACTCATAATTACATTCTGATAAAGGCAGATCTTTTGGGGTTTTATGGAAAAGTCATTAAATAGATGAGATTGATTAGATGACTGGCCACTGGTGACTGAACTCAAAGCCCTTCTCTCTTCCCATGAGGTCAGGGGTGAGACTGAAAATTCCAACCCGCTAATTACCTGGTTGGCTCTCCTGGCAACCAGTCTCCTTCCATAAGTGAGGTCCAAAAGTCACCTTATTAACATAACAAAAGACATGTTTAGAACTGTCCACACTTAGGAAATTCCAAGTGTTTTAGGAATTCTGTGCCAGAAACAAATATATTTCTTATCATAAATCACAATATCACAGCAGACCTTTTAATTGATATTTTGCTCTCCTGTTCTCCTATTCTATTCAAAATACCAAAGTTAGGAACTTATCAATAAACAATAGTTTTGTAGCAATAAAACAGTCCTGTCTGAATGCTTTAAAGTATATCATTTATAATATCATTTTCAGTATGTCACATGGAGCCATCTAGCTATTTATAAACCATCTAAATATTAGAGGCTGCTGTTCTCAGATTCCTATGAGTGTCTCTGACTTGGTGAGTGAATGCTCCTTCATGACAACCCTTAAGTATAAGGTTGTTTCAGCTGCTTTGCTCTACCTCTTAAAAGCTTATTTAGATCCATTTATATTTCCTTGAGGTGTTGAGTTCTAATAATGTGGTTTCTCCTAAAAGAGTCAATACATTTCTAACTTAATTTACAGGAGTTTAAATTTGCTGGCACTGAAAAGTCATTATCACCAGAAAAAGTGCTCAAAGACAGCAAGGCAAATGCTTGAGTTTGCAAAGGAACTGCCTCAGATTAAGGAGTAGCATAGCAGCCTGATAAGGAGAGGGACTTGGGAAGCAAACTACCTGTGCCTGGACAAGTGACTTAAACTCTTTCTGTATCCATGAACCTTTATTAAAAATTATATAACATTTAAATAGAGGATGGATGTACTAGTATTTATTTAATACTAATATATAGATAATACTAACACCTACCCCAGAATGATTTTATAAGGATTTTAATAATTCAGTATATGTAAATTGTTCAATAAGTGTTGGCAAATAGTAAGTACTTTGTATGTATTTATTACAGGAATACATACTAATATTTTATAAAGCCTAGTTTGTATTGGGCTGGAATCATATTCATAATAGTGAGTCTGGAGCCTCCCAGGCTTGATGCAATGCCAGGCTGACCTAAGATATGCACAAATAAATTATTGCAAAACACACCACACCTACTGGGCAGATTTGTAGCTATCCCTATTCCCAAACAACAGCAAAACAAATCTTTTGCTGGCAGGTAGCTTGAGCAAGTACAAACGACATGTTAGAAGATAAGCTTTCATCTGTGAGCAATATAGGCTTCCTCCTAGTGAACTGGCCCCAACCTTTTCCACACACCACAAAACCAGTTGTGTCTGGTGGCAAGATTTAATAAGTATATGAATAAATTTTTCTAAATTAATAATTTTGTTATTTTTAAATTTTTTATTTGTTAAAACTTTAAAAATTTTCAAATAGTTGTAGATTTACAGAAAAGGCTTAAGAATATTGCAGAACCTCTATCCACCCTACACCAAGTTTCCCCTATTGGTTAGCATTACTGTGGTCGTATAAGCTTTTGTAAACATTGGGTGTAGGATTTTGCATGGGCATAGGTTTTCAAATCTGTTGGATGAATACCTAAGTGCACAACTTCTGGATTGTATGATAAGATCACGTTTAGTTTGATAGAAACTGTCAAACTATCTTCTAAAGAGGCCATTCCAGTTTTCATTCTATCCACCAATGAATGAGAATTCCTGTTGCTTCACTTTCTCCCCAACTTTTGATACTGTCAACTTTTCTCCCTCAATGTTAGCCATTCCAAGAGATGTGTCTCTAAGGAGTAAGAGATACCTTCTAAGAGCTATTTTCCTTTAAATTGTGTGTCCTTAGTGACATAAGATATTAAGCATCTTTCATATGCTACTTACTATCTGTGTATCTTTTTGGTTCTCTGTATAGAACAAGTCCTTTAGTAGATAAGTATTTTGCAAATATTTCTCAGAAACTATGACTTGTCTTTTCAATCTCTTAACACTGTCTTGCATTGAGCAAATGTTTTAAGTTTAATAAAACCTAGCTTATTAATGGTTTCTTTTGTGGGTTGTGTTTTGTTGCTGTACAGAAAAACTTATCACCACACCCAAGCAAGATCTCTCAGGTTTTATCCTGTATTGTCTTCTACAAATGTTATCCTTTTGCATTTTACATTTAGAATTTTTACTCATTTTGAGTTTATTATTGGTAAAGCGTGAGTCTAATTTCCTTTTTTTCCCATATGGCTGCCCAATTGCACTTGTACATTTTTTAAAAAAAATACTCTTTATCCATTGAATTATTCTTTGCACACTTGTCAAAATGTAGTTTACTATATTTGTGTGGTCTCTGTTGTATTTCATTCATCAATATGTCTCTTCTTCTGCCAAGACCATGTGGTCTTAATTAGAGTCTTAATATTGGGTAATGTGAGTTCTCCAACTGTGTTCATTATTATGTAGCCTAGTTTAGACCCTTTGACTTTCCATATAAATTTTAGAATCAGTTTGTCAATATTCTCAAAAAAGAGTTCTTGGGTTTTGATCAGGATTGCTCTAATTTTGTAGATTAAGCTAGGAAGAATTGATATGTTAATAACATCATGTTTTCTGAATCATAAACTCAGAATATCTCATAATTAACATATCTTCTTCAATTTACATTGTCCATGTTTTGTGATTTTTACATATTTTGTGTACCTATTTTGTTAGAATTTTCCCCTAAATATTTTTTAAAAACCTTTATTAAGATATATACAATTCACCAACTTAAAGCTCAATTTCTGTGTTTTTTAGTATTTTACACAGTTGTACAGTCATTGCCACAATCAATTATAGAAGATTTTCCTGGCTTCAAAAAGAAACCCTGTACCATTGCTGGTCACTCTCTGTTTTCCTCACTTTGGTCTTAGATAACCACTTATCTGTTTTTTATCTCCATAGATGTGCTTATTCTGGATTTCACACATACATAATGTTTCCAGGATTCATGCATGTTGTAGCATATATTAGTAATTCACTTATTTTTATTGCAAAATATTACTCTATTGTATTTATATACTATTTTATAAATCCTTTTGTTTATCCATTCATCAATTAATGAGTATTTGGGTTATTTCCACCTTTTGGGTAAGGTGACTAATGCTGCTATAAACACTGGTGGTTTTGGTGTGGACCTATGGTTTTTAAATCTCTTGGGTATATATTTATGAACTGAACTACTTGTGTTATATGGTAACTTTGTGTTTCACTTTATGAGGAACTGGCAAACTCTTGCATAGTGACTCCCCATTTTATACGCATGGGGCAGTGATTGAGGATTCCAGTTTCTCTGCATGCTTGCCAAACCTTATTAGTGTCCATCTTTATATTCCACTCATTCTAGTCTATATGAAGTGGTGTCTTGTTTTAATTTGTGCTTCCCTAATGATTTATGATATTGAACACTTTGCATGCTGTATTAGACAAATGTCTAATAGACAAATTTCTATTCAGATATTTTGCTTATTTTAAAATTTGGGTCATTCATCTCTTTAGCATAAAGTTGTAGGAGTTCTTTATGCATTCAGGATACAAATCTGTTATCACATATGTAATCTGAAAATTTCTTTCATTTGTTATGTTATAAAATTTGTTTTTGCATTTTAAACATAGATGACTGATTGCTGGTATAGAGAAATAGAATTAAATTTTGTATCCGGGCCTGTGTGCTGTTAACTTGCTCTAGTCATTTACTAGTTCTGGGAGGTTCTGTTTATAAATTCTCAGAATTTTCTATGTAGGCAATAATGTTATCTTTGAGTACAGACAGTTTAGTCTCTTCCTTTTCAGCTGTACACTTTCCTTATTCTATGGGACTAGTATGATGTTCAACATACTATGTTCTAGTATGATGTTTGAATGGGAGCAGTTAGAGTGTATCATCTTTGTCTTATTCCCAGTCTTAGGGGGAAAGCATTCAGTCTCCCACTATTACATATGATAATAGCTGTAGATGTTTTATATATACCTTTTAAGTTCAGAATGTTCCCTGAGATTCCTAGTTTGTTGAGAACTTTTTTAAAATCATGAACAGGTGTTGAATTTTGTCAAATGTGCTTTCTGCATCTGTAGATGTGATTCATTTTTTCTCATTTAGTGTGTTACTGTGTTATACTGCATTGAGTAACCTATGAATGTTGAAGCAGTCTTGCATTCCTCAAATGAACCACACTTGGACTTACTATATTATTGTTTTTGTATATTGCTGGATCCTATTTGTTAGTATTTGTTAAAGGATTTTTCATTTATCTTCATGGAGACATGTTGGCAATTTCCATTTTTTGAAATGACTTTATCTGGTTATGATGTTAGAATATGTGAGGACACATCTTAGAAATGCATGAAATGTCTTTGTCAGCATTTATTTTTTAAAAGAAATGATGTAAAATTGGTATTTTTCTTTACTAACTGTAAGCTAGAATTCACTAGTGAAGCCATCTGAACCTGGTAATTTTTTTTGGAGAGTTTCATGATTAGTAATTAAATTCCTTTAGTAGCTGTAGAGATATTAAGTTTCTTTACCCTTGAAAAGTTTTTGTAGTTTGTGTTTTTCAAAGGTTTAGTCCATTTATTCTATCAAATATGTGGATATAAAACTGTTCACAATATCCCTTATTGTTCTTTTTAATGTCCAAGGAATCAGCAGTGATGATCCTTCTTTCAATTCAGGTATTGCTAATTTGTGTCCTTTTTTTTTTTTTACATTGATGTCCTGACCAGATTTTACCAATTTTATTAGAATATATTATTTTATCAACTTATATCTTCCAAAAGATCTGGCTTTTGGTTTTATTGATTTTTCTCTATTTGTTTCCTGTACTAAATTCTAAATTCTAGATTTTATTATGTGCTTTCTTTTCCTTCATTTTAAATTCTCTTCCTTTCCCCATATTCCTAATGTAGAAGCTTAGCTTAATTAATGTTTTTGGGTTTTTTTGTTGTTGTTTTTTTCCTGTGCTTAGAGGGAAGTTTCTAGTATTATTAATTTCCCTCTATGTACTGCTATAGTTGCATCCCACAAATTTTGACAAGTTGCATTTTCATCTTTATTTAAATCAAAATATTTTAAAACTTTTCTCAAGACTTCCTATTGGGAACCTGGGTTATTTATAAGTGTGTTGTTTGATTTCCAAATATTTTGGAATTTTCAAACTATTTTGTTTATTTATAGTTTATTTCTATCTGGTCTAAGAACATACTTTATACGATTTTTATTTTTTAAATTTGTAAGGTAAGTTTTGTGGGCTAGAAAGTGATAGTGATCTCCATTGGCAAAATTTTATGTGTTCATGAGAAGAATGTGTTTTCTGCTGCTGTCACATAGAATATTCTATAACTGTCAACTAGATCAAGTTCACTGATAGTGTTCAAATCATCTATCTACATCCTTACCGGTATTCTGTGGTTTAACTTATCAGTTAGTGACAAAACGATATTGAAATCTCTAGTGATAACAGCAAATTTCTTTATATATCTCCTTTCAGTTATATCATGTTTTGTTGCACATATTTTGTCACTTTATTGTTAGATACATGAATGTTTAGGATTGTTATGTCTTCTTAGAGCATTGCCTCCTTTGTCATTATGTAATAGTTTTACTTATTCCTGATATTTTTCCTTGTTAAAAAGTATACTTTGTTTGAATTTAACATAGCTACTTTATCTTTCTTTAGATTACTTTTAGCATAGGATATATTTCTCATTCCTTTACTTTTTTTAAGTGTTTATTGATTTATTTTGAGAGAAAGAGTGTTGAGCAGGGAAGGGGCAGAGAGAGAGAATCCCAAGCAGACTCTGTGCTGTTAGCCTGGGGCTTGATCCCACAAACCTGTAAGATCATGACCTGAGCTGAATTCAAGATGGACACTTAACCGGCTGAGCCACCCAGGCACCCCTCATTCCTTTACTTTTAATCTGAATTTTTGTATTTAAAGGGAGTTTCTTATAAATGGCATAAAATTGGATTTATTCTCTATTAACTAATATAACAATTTCTGTCTTTTAATTGGTGTATTTAAGATATACACATTTTAATTGGTGTATTTAAGAAATACACATTTTAAATTGCTGATGTTGGTTTAAATTGTTACATATTTGTAGCTACCTTTTATTCACGCCATTTCTTCCTTTTATTCTTTTCTGCCTTCTCTGTTTTTATTGAGCCTTTTATATGAAGCAACTTTTATTTTCTATCTTGGTCATACTTAAAAATGCTTTTAGTGGTTTCCCTCAGGTTTACAATATAGATTTTTAAAAAATAATTTGTATTCACTTTCAGATACCATTACATGGTTCAGGTGTAGTACAGGGTTTTAGAAGATTGTAATCTTAATTCCTCCCTCCCATCCCTGTGACACTGCTGTCACATATTTCACTTTGTAAGATATTTCCTTCCTTATCTCTGGCTTCCTTCAAAATACTATTTTATTTTAGTTTTCCACAGCATAAATACGACATCCTTAGGTGTTTTTCTTTTTCAATATTTGTCTCTTTTGTATTCTGTATCTCCCTGGATTTACAGGTTGGTGTCTGTCGTTAATTTTGGAAAGTTTGTGGACATTATTACTTCAAATATTTCTTTTAACCTGTTCTCTTTTTCTTCTCCTTTCGGTATTCTAATTATGTGTATATTATATCTTTGATACTGTCTCACAGTTCTTAGATGTTCTTTTCTGTGTTTGTTTGTTTTACATTCTTTTCTTTCCTCCATGCATTTTAGTTCAGAAAGCTGCTGTTGATCTATTCTTAGCTCTGTTGAGTCTACTGATGATACTGTCAAAGGCATTCTTTATTTCTACTATGTTTTTTAATTTATTTTTAGCATATCATTTTGATTCTTTCTTAGACCTTTCATTTCTCTGCTAACACAACACATCTGGCCTTGCATGATGTCTACTTTTCCACTAGAACTCTTAACATATAATCATAACTATTTAAATTCTCTGTCTGATAATTCCAACATCTGTGTCATATCTAAATCTAATTCTGATGTTTATTTTGCCTCTTCAGAATGGATCTTTTTTTCTTACTTTTTTGGCATGGCTTGTGATTTTTTTCTAAGAGGGACGTGCGGTATCTTGTAATAGAAATTAGATTGTGTTTAATGTTTATGGTCGCTATAGGTAACGGAGGCTTCAAGTTCTTCCTGTGTCCTTGCTGTTGTCTCTTCTCTTGGGTTTCAGGCTTCTCTTTTTACCTCCCCAAAGAAATATTCTGTGTCCTCCAGTAATTTTAGCTGTAATTCCGTGATTCTAGAGGCTTTTTGAGGTGTGGGTAGGGTATATGGGAGGAGCATTTGTGGTCTTGTGATTCTCAGTCTTGGGGGCACTGCCTAGACAAGCATTTCTGTACTTTCCCATGTCCTCAAATCCTTCTCTGACTACAGTGTTTCTAGTCTGTTCCTTGACAAATGACTTGAGGTTAAATTTTTTATTCTCTTATATGAAACAGAAATGCTATGGCTGGGGCAGGATTTCCTTCCCCAAATGGGAGTATGTTTCAGAATTGCACTCTGGTGAATAACACAGCCTTGGAAATTAGGATTTTCTTTGGGAGAAGAATCTGGTAGGATTGAAACCTAATGTAAACTATGAACATCAGCTAAAAATTATATATTAATATTGGCTCATAAGTTATAACAAATGTATGTTACCTAATGCATGATATTAGTAATAGAAATTTGCTGGGGTAAAGGGAATATATGGGGATTCTGTACTATGTGTTCAATTTGTCTTGTAAACTGAAGACTACTTCCAAAAAATATAGTCTCTTAGTTTAAAACATACACACTCACACACACACACAAACACACACGTATGGAAGCCAACAGAATGTTTCAAAGGAAATAGATAGCCTTAAAGTTTTACAGTCAAAAGAAGGAAGGCTAAGCATTAGTTGGAAATGCTTAAAATGTTGGAAAGACTAGAATAAATCCTCAAATAGGAAAAAAGATATAATAAATATGGGAGCAAAAATTAATGAAATATGAAAGAAGAATGAAATGTACTAAAGTGTTTTAAAAGATTAATTAAATACACAGAAGTCTGGCAAAATGAACCATTCAAAGAGAAAGCACAAACACACAAAACTTTTAATAATACAGCATAAATAAAATGAAAACTAGAAGATTGAACTAATAGCCTCACCAAATTATCTGACAATTTGGAGGACAAGGTTTAATTGCTGTGAAAAATGTATCTGTCAGAAACTGACTCAAGAAACAAGAAAAAAAAAAACTTAGTTGCATGACTACTATGGACATTTAATGAAGCCTTTTCAAAAATTCTCTGTCCATCATGCCACCCTAAATAACCTACCAGTGAACACTATATATACACACTGTATATCCTAAATAGTTATACAGGTAATAATCTAATTACGGGCATGGTCCATAAAAGAGAAATTGATATATTCATGTGGGAGCCCGACAGTGACCACAAGAAAGCGTGGTTAGGGACTCGGGGATGTGCCTGCACACGGGGCTCCCTGCCTGGGCAAGGCATTCCTGCAAACAGGATGCTCTGCCAGGAGGCCTGCACACAGTATCCAAGTTTAATGGTCCGCTTGCAAATGAGGGAACATGCCCTCCTTAGAAATGAGGAGAAGGCTGGAATTGTGAGCAGGCCTCTTAGTAAACATGTTGTGGCCGCTTCCTCCCTTTGCTCCCCCCTGTCCTTGAAATGTGTTTGGCTACTTGCTCTTAATTGCTAAAGGAATGCATCTTGTAGATTTCAGTTTGTATCCAGTTACCGGCGTATAAAATAAACCGCAAGAGGGGCTTGCGTAGAATTGTTCCTTCGGCCGGAGTTGTGTCTGTGTCTGTCTTTTGTGTGTGTCTTGTCCTTTGTGTCATTTCGTCCGCAACATATTCACCCTCTCCAAAAAATTCTTCTCTGTGAAAATCCTGTCAAGAGAATAAAAAGACAAGCTACAGACTTGGAGAAAATGCAAAGCACATATCTGACAAAGCTCTTGCGTCTGGATTACATAAATGACTGTCAAAACACAACAATTAAAAAACAAACAGCACAATTATACATAATATGGGTTAATGATATAACTAGATATTTAATCAAAGAAGATATATAGACTTCCAATAAGTACATGATAGGTACTCAACATAACTGTCCAATTAGGAAAAAGCAAACTTAAGGCACAACTGTATATGGCTACAAATCTATCACGATGGATAAAATAAATTTTTTTAAAAAATATCAAATGCTAGTAAGGATGTAGAAAAACTGGACTATATTGCTAGTGGGAATGTAAACTGGAACAATCAGGGTGGAGATTAGCTTGGCATTTTCTTTTTAAAACTAAAAATGCAGTTTTCATACAGCCCAGTATTTTACTCTGGAGCATTTATCTTTGAGAAATGAAAAGTAATGTTTAGCCAATATACACTAACAAGTGGAATTTGAAATTGAAAATACAATACAATTTACATTTGCACCCCACATTAAATGAAATATAAGTATAAATCTAACAAAACATATACAGTTTGTATATGGGGAACATTTTAAAATTCTGATGAATGAAAGTAAAGAAGACCCAAATAAGTGGATAGATATTGTATGTTCATGGATGCAAGGACTGAGTATTGTCAGTTTTTCCCAATTTGATCCAAATTTCAATGCAATCCCAGCCCCAGCAAGTTGTTTTGTGGATATGGAAAAACTTATTATAAAGTCTGAATGGAGAGGCAAAAATCTAGGAAGACCAACATAATATTAAGGAGGAGAATAAAGATGAAGGACTGAAACTACCTTTATAGCTTTAAAGCTATAGTAATCAAAATGGTCTGGTATTAGTGAAAGAATAGATAAATATATCAATGGACAGAATGGAGCCCAGAAATAGACCCACATAAATACAATCAGTTGATCTTTGACAAAGGAACAAAGGCAATACAATAGAGCAAAGACAGTCTGTAACAAATGGTTCTAGAGCAACTAGACATCTACAAACAAAAAAAATCAGGGTAGACACAGAACTTTTCACAATAATTATCTCAGAACACATACTAGGACTAAACATAAAACACAAAACTATGAAACTCCTAGAAAATAGCATGGAAAGCCTAAATGATCTTGTGGATGGCAATCACCCTTTAGATATAACACTGAAGGGACAATCCATGAAAGAAATAATTGGTAAGCAGCACTTCAGTAAACTTAAAAACTTTTGCTCTGCAAAAGACAATATCAAGAGAATTAGCAGACAAGCCACAAACTCAGAGGAAATATTTTTCAAAGACACATCTGGTAAAGGATTCTTAGCCAAAATATAAAAAGAACTCTTGAAATTCAACCATAAGGAAACAAACAACTTGATTTAAAAATCAGCCAAAGACTTTAACTGATACTTCACAAAAAAGATTATATGGATGATGGGGCGCCTGGGTGGCTTAGTTGGTTAAGCGTCCGACTTTCGCTTAGGTCATGATCTCGCGGTTCGTGGGTTCGGGCCCCGTGTCGGGCTCTGTGCTGACTGCCAGCTCAGAGTCTGGAGCCTGTTTCAGTCTGTGACTCCCGCTCTCTCTGACCCTCCCCTGCTCACGCTGTCTCTCTCTCTCTATCCTAGAAATAAATAAAACATTTAAAAAATTTTAAAAAGATTATATGGATGTCATATAAACATATGAAAAGATGGTCACTACCATATGTCATCAGAAAAATAAAATTTAAACAGCAGTGGGATACCACTCACTGCACATCCATTACAGTGGCCAAAATTTGGTGTGGTTATACTACCAAATGCTGGTGAGGATGCGGAGCAACAGGAATTCTCATTTATTGCTGATAGGAATGCGAATGGTACAGACATTTTGGAAGACAGTTTGGTGGTTTCTTGAAAAAACAAAACATACTCTTACCATATGATCCAGAACTGACACTAGATACAAACATGCCCACACAAAAGCCTGCACATTGATATAGCAGCTTTATTCATAACTGCTGAAACCTGAAAGCAACCAGGACGTTCTTCAGTAGGTGAAAGGATAAGTAAATCATTGTACACCCAGATAATAAAATGTTATTTTGTGCTAAAAGGAAGTGTGGTATTAATCCATGAAAAGACATATAGGAAACTTAACTCTATATTACTAAGTGAAGGAAGCCAATCTGTAAAGCCTACATACTATATGATTTCAACTACATAACATTCTGGAAAAGGCAAAAACCATGGAGACAGTAAAAAGATCAGTGGTTTTCAGGAGTTGGCAGAGAGGGGTGAATAGGTGGAAAATAGATGATTTTAATGCAGTGAAAATGTAATGATGTATATGTATCATTTATACATTTGAAGAAACCAATAGGATTTACAACACCAAGAGTAAGCCACAATGTAAACTATAGACTTTGGGTTATTATGGTGTGTCAGTGTAGGTTTTGTTAGAAATGTCCCTTGCTAATGGAATATGTCAGTAATGGAGGAAACTATACATTTGTGAAGGTAGGGAATATAAGGAAAAACTTGTACTTTCTGCTCAATTTTGCTTTGAATCTAAAATTGCTCTTTAAAAAAAGTCTTTAGGGGCACCTGGGTGGCTCAGTCAGTTAAGCATCTGACTTCGGCTCAGGTCATAATCTTACAGTTTGTAGGTTTGAGCCCTGCATCATGCTCTGTGCAAGACAGCTCAGAGCCTGGAGCCTGCTTTGGATTGCATGTCTCCCTCTCTCTCTGCCCCTCCCCTGCTCATGCTCTGTCTCTCTCAAAAATAAACATAAAATTAAAAAAAATAAAAGTAAAAAAGCCTTTAAACAAAAAACTAATATTTGCACACTCAAAAATTGTGCTGTGCATGAATGATCTTATCAGCATTGTTTGTAATAGACAAAAAAAAGAAAGAAAGAAACAGAAACAAACCAAATTTCTTTGAGTGAGAGAATGGTTAAACAAATGAAGGCATACTTATACCATGAAATAGAATACTGCTTAACAATAGAATAACAGCTCTTATTACACACACAACTTGGGATTTTCATATAATTAGATTGACTGAAAAAAGCCAACCATAAAAGTTTACATAGTGTATGAACTAATGTATATAATATTCTTGAAATAATATAGTACAGGGATGGAAAACAGATTAGTGGTTTCTAGAGGATAGAACTTTAGAGGGGGGGTGTGGGTGGCTTTAAAATTATAACATGTGATAAATTTTGATTGTGGTGGTAGTTCCTAAAGCTACTCATTTAATAAAATTGCACAGAACTACACACACACACACACACACACACACACACACACGTGAAAGCATGTGTAACTGATAAAATATGAAAAGGGTCTGTGGATTATACTAGTAACAATTTCATTGTGTTGCTATGGTACTACAGTTATGAAAGATGCTAACATGGGCAGAGGCTGGGTTAAAAGTGCATGGTTTGTCTGTGTATGTGTGTAAAACTTCCTGTTACTCTATATAAAGTAGAGCTTAAATATAATATGTTTATTATAGTAGAAAAATATGACTAATGTTTTTTCAAGTGAATTAAAATATACTAAATCTAGAACTGCTGAATAATTTGGTAACGTTATAGATGAAATTTTCATTTAAAGAGTAACTAAATTTCACAAAAGATCACAAAAGGGGTGCCTGAGGGACTCAGTCATGTAAGCATCTGACTTCAGCTCAGATCATGATCTCACAGTTCATGAGTTTGAGCATCGCATCGGGTTCTAGGCCAACAACTCAGAGCCTGGAGCATGCCTTGGATTTTATGTCTCCCTGTTTATCTGTCTTACACTTGTGTTCTGTCTTTTGCTCTCTCAAAAACAAAGGTTAAAAAAATCTTACATATATAAATAAATGTTTAAAAAAATTTTAATAAAAATCTAAAAAAAAAAATCTTACATATATAAAACATTACAATTTTTTGATATATGAAAACACACTGACAAATTATAATTTTGGGATGTAGTCACTCAGACATGTATAAATATGTGTTAAATATACCAAACATTTTTGTTACCAACATTTTTCCATGAAAATGATTTTTAACATATTTAATTTGCTTTAACACCATGATTTCTTCTGGCATCATTGTTTTCTTACTATTCTTTCCATGGTTTCTACACTATTTAATATCTAGTTGAATTATTTCAGGTATTTCTATCTTAGCTGGCAGCTCTTGAAATTTATTTTAAATTTTCTCTAAGTTATTGTTCACAGTTCACTTTGCTTCATAGTGCAGGGTATGGTGAATATATCTGTAAAATTTGAGACCCATGTTTTCCCCTCAATACCTTTAGAGTAGTGTTGAGTGAATGGGCTTAGCAGTCAGTTTCATAATGTTAAAGATGTTATGCATTGATGTTTTTACCTTTTGATATTTTCACCTCTCTAAATAAATGAAAAACTCTAAGTATTAAGAAAAAATTATTTATAAAAGTCTTTTTTATGTTTGTTTATTCATTTTAAGAGAGAGTGAGTGAAAGAAAGAGAGAGAATCCCAAGCAGCTTCACACTGTTGGCGCAGAGCCTGATGCATTCCTTGATCTCATGAACCACTGTGAGATCATGGCCTGAGCTGAAATAAAGAGTCAGAGCCACCCAGGTACCCCTATTTTGAAGTCTTGATCATGGAAACATATTTCATATTTGAATAACTTCTCTTTTCTGTTTTATTGAATGATAAGTTGTTATTTTTTTTTAGTGACAATTTCATGAGACTCTAACGTATTTCATGTGATTTAGGTCACTTAATCATATATCTTGTGATGGTACAGCTACAGTTTAGATATGAAGTAAACTAGACAAGATAGTGATTTGTTCAATATCAGGGAGAGACAGTTGAAGGAATATGTTTTTAATTCAAAAAGAAATTTTTCGTGTTGTGTGGAAAGTGCAATTTGACATTCTAGGGATATAATATGGGGACACAAAAGAAAGACACAAACAAAACAACAACAACAACAACAAAAAACATTGACCTCATGGAACTTAGATCCTAAGTAAAGAAATTATTACAGGTGCGCCTGGGTGGCTCAGTCAGTTAAGCATCCGACTTCAGCTCAGGTCATGATCTCACATGATCTCAAGATCTCACATGATCTCACAGAGCCCGTGTCAGGCTCTGTGCTGACAGCTAGCTCAGAGCCTGGAGCCCATCTTTGGATTCTGTATCTCTCTCTCTCTCTGATCCTCCCCTGCTCACACTGTCTCTCTCTGACTCTCAGAAATAAATAAAAAACATAAAAAATTAAAAAAAAGAAAGTTTTTGTTGACTCATCAAGGTAGTGAGAGTCTTTTGTTTCTCACTAAGACAAGTAGGTCCTATAATTAATTTTTTCGCCAAATTAATTAATGGACCTGTGAGGTACTGAGCAAGAAATATTAATCATAGGTTTATAGGAAGGCAATGATAAATGTTCTCTAATTGACTCAGTGATGTAATATTCCTTTGGGCTAAAGTCTCTGCCTTATCCTTTGTCACAGCTCCTCCTTTTCCTTAACAACGTCAGAGAATATAATACCTCTTTCCTTCAAAAAGTAAGTATCCACTGTGGCTTTGAATCCATAATTTGAACCTGCATTCTTCAAGTCTGCTCAGGCTGCCCAAGGTGTGGCCCTCAAACATTCAGCACCATGGCCAGAGCACAAGGTTCTTGAAGATGGGGGAAAAACCAAAAACATAGTCTGGGGAAAATTAAACACAGAGATCCATATTTTTTCTTCTATTTAATTCTAGCTTCATGATATGCAAAATGTCAGTTGTGCATCTGACTTCAGCTCAGGTCATGATCTCAAGGTTTGTAGGTTCAAGCCCTGCATTGGGCTCTGTGCTGACAGCTCAGAGCCTGGAGCCTGCTTCAGATTCTGTGTGTGTGTGTCTCTCTCTCCCTCCCCACTTGCACTCTGTCTCTGTCTCTCAGAAATAAATAAACATTAAAAAATGTAAGGAATGTTGTTTGCTTACGTTTTTCCTAGGACATCTCTGAAGTATGTTTAAGGGATTATCCTGCTTTTTATTCTGATGGCTATCTATAGTACATTTTTCCAAAGAGAGTTTCCAACTAGTTAGAGAAATTCATCTTGTGTATTCTGTATAAGTGACAGTGATAAAGATTTATAAGTTCATTGTTATAAAACGAATGCTGAGTTACTAATTCACGTGTTAAGTGTGTTCTCCAAATGAGCTATTTATTTACTGCACAACACAGTATCTCTTCCAGTTATTACATATAATATTAAATCTTGGTAGCTGAAGAGTCCATATGAAATAAACCTGATTACAATTGGTATAAATATTGATGATTTTTAACTGCCAACCTCTCTTCTTCTGGAGCAGGGCTAGTCTCTTCCTTTAGGGGAATCACTTTCACTTGGTTTTTCTTTGGTTCATATAGGACTTAATTTACTGCTCATTTCTGTAATGGGCATATGCACATGTCTGGCAAATCAAAACCATAGTGATGAGCAGAGAAAGACATATGGTCCAAGTTGGGTTAACACACACCAACTACATAACCTTTAATGTATTCTTGGGAAAGTGATTTTTTGTTTTTTTGTTTTTTACTTCAGAGACCTGTCTGCCAAGAATAATGTTATTTGGCAATTCTGGGGGCCAGTTTTTTTCTACTACACAAGGAAGCACTCACATGTGGACAAAGAAAAGGAAAACAAAAGAGAGTGACATGAGATCTGCTGATTGAAGTCCTAATTACATCCAACTAACTCCTAGATGTATTAGTTATTTAGGCCAATACATTTCCTGTTGAGACTGAGTTTGAGGTTTCTCTCTCTTGCAGCAGATTCTCAGCCCTAATACAAATCTTCTCCATTGCTTTTATACATTGTCCCAAGCTTCCTTTCTCATGTAGACATTTACACTGACCAATAGCAAAAACAAGATGCATAAAGAATAGATCAATACTAAATTATGGGTATAGAGGGACTGTCTCCAAAACAGTGGTGAACACCAGACATGAAGCCATAGTTAGATAAACCACTTAAATGCAGGGGAAAAAATTCAAATTTGACAATATAGGAAATGATGTTATTTTTTCCCACCTGACCATTAGCTGGCAAAAAAACAAGAAAAGTTCAAATATAACTTGTGTTATACTGTGTGATATATGATAGGCTTTCAAATTGAGTTTGTTGAACTGAACTAAATTGAATTAGGAAGGAGGAAGAGATTTTTAAAAAGGAGGAAGGAAGTGTCTTTTTGGCTGGACCTTATTTTCTGAAACAAGGCATTGAACATAATCACTTCAGGAGTTCTTACAAACAATGTAAGAATAACCGTATTTATGTTAGGACCAAAACATTCTGACATTAATGACCTAGGAGACATCTAAGCCATAGCACAAGAGTTTGAAATCTTAAAATGCTAATAAAATGGATCTGCAAAGGAAACAATTATATTTTTATGATTTTATGATTTTTATTATATATTTTATTATTTTCGTATTTCATTTGGTCACAATTAGTTGTAGTTTTTAACCTCTCCTAATATCCTCACTACATATTTCTATGCCTTTATTAAATAAATACTTCACTGGTCCCTGAAAAGTAACTTCTATATGATAACAAAAAATTAAAGAATCAACAACTTATCTGAAGAAAATTGAGATATGCTTGTCATTTCAGTTAATTGGCACTATGATTCTCATGGCATATTCTTTTCTGTTTGCTGCCAAAAGAAGAAAAACAACCCCTCAATCTCAATACTGATTGCAAATGGAGTATGAACATTTTCACATTTGGTAACTTCTCTTTGACCCTTCACAAATCTGAATCCAGGCATCTAAAGAAAAAAATTTATTTTCTATTCTTGGAAAGAATTTCAGAGAAAAATACAGTTTTTAGTTTAGGGATGGTTAATTATTTGTACCCTATGGATTCTGTGGGTTTTTACTCATGGTGCCTTTTCCCTCATGAGTTAGGTTATTGTTTTATTGTGAGCTTATTCCCCTTGGAAAATTCTGGCTGGGAATTCTTTGAGGCCTGGGATGAGAGTGCATTTCTTCAAGAGGTCCTGCATTTGCTTCTGCCAGGTGTCTGGTCTGGGACCAATTTAAATTTGTAATATAGGGGTGTTGTGAATCACGAAGATGATGTAAATTTAGGTTTGCAAACTCAGGGAGCACAGCTCACGATTAGGGCTTTTCAGCGATATTTCCTTTCTGTCCAATAGATCCACTATCGATTTTTTACTTTTTATTTTTTCAAGTTTTTACTTAAATTCTAGTTAGTTAACATATAGGGTATATTGGTTTCAGGAGTAGAATTCAGTGATTCATCACTTACTTACAAAACCTAGTGCTCATCCCAACAAGTACCCTCCTTAATGCCCATCACCCATTTAGTCTATTTTCCACCCACCTCCCTCCATCAACCTTCACTTTGTTCTCATACTTAAGAGTCTCTTATGGTTGGCTTCCCTCTCCTCCCACCCCATTCTCCTATGTTTGTTTTCTTTATTTCTTAAATTCCACATATGAGTGGAGTGCTATGGTATTTGTCTTTTGATTGATTTATTTTGCTTAGCATAATACACTCTAGCTCCATCCATATCATTGCAAATGGCAAGAGTTCATTATTTTTGATGGCTGAGGAATATTCCATTATATATACACACCACATTTTCTTTATGCATTCATGAATGATGGGCATTTAGGCTTTTCCCATTGTTTGGCTATTGTTAATAGATAATACTGCTATAAACATCAGGGTGCATGTGCCCCTTTGAATCAGTATTTTGTATCCTTTGGGTAAATACCTAGTAATGCAATTGCTGATTGTAAAGTAATTTTTATTTTTAATATTTTGAGGAACTATTTTCCAGAGTGGCTTCACCAGCTTGCATTCCTGCCAACAGTGTAAGAGTGTTCTCTGCATCCTCGCCAACATCTGTTATTTCCTGTGTTAATTTTAGCCATTTTGACTCATGTAAGATGGTATCTCATCATGGTTTTGATTTGTATATCTTTTGAGTGATACTGAGCATCTTTTCATGTTAGTTATCTGTATGTTTTCTTTGGAAAAATGCCTGTTTGTGTCTTACACCCATTTCTTAACTGGATTATTTTGGGGGGTGTTGGGTTTGATAAGATCATTAATTTTAAGCAAAATCTATGAAGAACTTCTCAACTGCTTTCCATTTATCCTGTATGTTCCTTATAATATTTTATCTACTTTTTGTCATCTTTTGTTCTGTTGATTGGTTTTATTATTGAATTCTATGGATTATCTTGTGATATGTTCATTTATTATTCTTTTAGTGACTATCAGGCATTCTTCCTTTATCAAAATATTAGATATTTTTAGTTTCATTATTCTTTATTTATTTTTCTTTTTAATTATAATATTAAAAAAACTTAAATCCAAGTTAGTTAACATATAGCATATTAATGATTTCAGGAATAGAATTTAGTGATTCATCACTTACATATAATACCCAATGCTCATCCCAACAAGTGCTCTTCTTAATGCCCATCACCCATTTATTTCATTCCCCCACCCAACACCTCACTAGCAACCCTCAGATTGTTCTCTGTAAGAGTCTCTTATGGTTTGTCTCTCTCTGTTTTATTTTTCCTTCCCATCTCCTGTGTTTATCTGTTTTATTTGTTAAATTCCATATATGAGTGAAATTATATGATATTTGTATTTCTCTAACTGACTTATTTCTCTTAGCATAATCCACTATAGTTCCATCCATGTTGTTGCAAATGGTTAAAATTTCATTCTTTTTGATTGTTGAGTAATATTTCATTGTGTTTTACACACACACACACACACACACACACACACACACACACACACACCACATCTTCTTTATCCATTCATCAGTCAATGGATATTGGGCTCTTTTCATACATTGGCTACTGTTGATAGTGCTGCTCTAAACACTGGGGTGCATGTACCCCTTCTAAACACACACTCCTAAACACACTTCTAAACACAGCACTCCAGTATCCTTTGGATAAATACCTAGTAATGCAATTGCTGGATTGTAAGGTAATTCTTTTTTAATTTTTTAAAGAAACTTCCGTACTGTATTCCAGAGTGGCTGCACCAGTTTGTACTCCCACCAGCAGTGCAAAAGCAAAAGCGTTCCTCTTTTTTCATATCCTCACTAACATCTTGTTGTTTCCTGAGATGTTAATTTTAGCCATTCTGACAGGTGGAGGTGGTATCTCGTTGTGGTTTTAATTTGTATTGCCCTGATGATAAGTGATTTTGAGCGTCTTTTCATGTGTCTGTTAGCCATACAGATGTCTTCTTTGGAAAAGTGCCTATTCATATCTTTTGCCCATTTCTTCAGTGGATTATTTATATTTCTGGGAGTTGAGTTTGATAAGTTCTTTAGAGATTTTGGATTCTAACCTTTATCTAATATGTCATTTGCAAATATCTTCTCCCAGTCTTTCGGCTGCTTTTCAGTTTTGCTGACTGTTTCCTTTGCTGTGCAGAAGCTTTTTATCTAGATGAGGTCCTAGGTCATTTTTGCTTTTGTTTCCCTTGTCTCCAGAGGCATATCATGTAAGAAGTTGCCATGGCTGAGGTCAAAGAGGTTTTTGCCTATTTTCTCCTATAAGATTTTGATAGTTTCCTGTCTTATGTTTAGGTCTTTCATCCATTCTGAATTTATTTTTGTGTATGTTGTAAGAAAGTGGCCCAGGTTTTTTTTTGTTTTTTTTTTTGCATGTTGGTGTCCAGTTTTCCCAACACTATATGTTGAAGAAACTTTTTTTTTTCCATTGGATATCCTCTCCTGCTTTGTTGAAGATTAGTTGGTCATACATTTCTGGGTCCATTTCTGGGTTCTCTATTCTAGTCCATTGAACTGTCTTTTTTTGTGCCAGTACCATATTGTCTTGATGATACAGCTTTATAATACAGCTTGAAGTCCAGAATTGTTATGTCCCCAGTTTTGGTTTTCTTTTTCAACATTACTTTGGCTATTTGGGGTCTTTTCTTGTTCCATACAAATTTTAGAATTGTTTGTTCTAGCTCTGTAAATAATGTTGGCATTATTTTGATATGGATTGCATTGAATATGTAGGTTGCTTTGAGCAGTATCGACATTTTAACAATATATGTTCTTCCGATCCATGAGAACGGGATGTTTTTCCATTTCTTTGTGTCTTCTTCTGTTTTTTTCATAAGCTTTCTATAGTTTTCAGCGTGCAGATTTTTTGCCTCTTTGGTTAGGTTTATTCCTAGGTATTTTACAGTTTTTGGTACAATTGTAAATGAGATCAATTTCTTGATTTCTCTTCCTGCTGCTTCATTACTGGTGTATAAAAATGCAACGGATTTCTGTACCTTGATTATATATCCTGTGACTTTGCTGAATTCATGGATCAGTTCTAGCAGATTTTTGGGAGAGTCTTTCAGGTTTCCCACATAGAATATCATGTCATCTGTGAAGAGTGAAAGTTTGACTTCCTCCTTGATTATTTAGATGCCTTTTATTTCTTTTTGTTGTCTGATTACTGTGGCTAGGACTTCCAACACTATGTTGAATAATGGTGGTGAAAGTGGACATCCCTGTAGTGTTTCTGTTGTTAGGGGGAAAGCTCTCAGTTTTTCCCCATTGAGGATGATATCAGCTGTGGTCTTTTGTGTATGGCCTTTATGATCTTGAGGTATGTTTTTTCTATCCCTATTTTCTTGAGGGTTTTTTTTTTTTATCACGGAAGGATGCTATGTTTTGTCAAATGCTTTTCTGTATCTATTGGGAAGATCATGTGGTTCTTATCCTTTCTTTTATTAATGTGATGTGTCACATTGACTGATATGTGGTTAGTAAACCAGCCCTGCATCCCAGGAATAAATCCCACTTGATTATGGTGACTAATTCTTTTAATGTATATTTGGATCCAGTTTGCTAGTACTTTGTTGAGAATTTTTGCAGCCTTGTTCAGGAAAATTGGTCTGTAGTTCTCCTTTTTAGTGGAGTCTTTGTCTGGTTTTGGAATCAAGGTAATTCTGGCCTCATATGGGAAATTTTGCTTCCATTTCTATTTTTGGGGGGGAATAACTTGAAATGAATAGGTGTTAATTCTTCTTTAACTGTTTGATAGAATTTCCCTGTAAAGACATCCAGCCCTACACTCTTGTTTGTTTGGGAGATTTTTGATTACTGATTCAATTCTGTTATTAGTTTTGGATCTGTTCAAATTTTCCATTTCTTCCTGTTTCAGTTTTGATAGTCAAAGTATGATATTAATAATTTTATCACTTTCCAAGAATACTACAAGGATGTCATAAATCTTACTCTCCATTTATCCCCTTTCTGATATTTGCAATATTTTCATATGTTTTAATTCTCTACATATTTTATAAAGGATTATTATTTATAATATTGTTAATAACGACTTAAATTTATTCACATTTTTATCTTTTCCATTGCTCTTCAAATGTCCTATATTGTAAAACTCCCACCTGGGATCATTTTTTTTTTTTTCTGGCTGAAGAGCACTACCATTTATTATTTCCTTTATAGGAATCTGCTGGTGACAATTCTTTCAGTTTAGTTGGAGGAAAAAAATGTCTTTATTTCACTTTCATTTTTGAAAGACACTTTCTGGGTACATAATTTTAGAATTGTAGATATTTTTTGCAATTATTATTTCCTTTATAGGAATCTGCTGGTGACAATTCTTTCAGTTTAGTTGGAGGAAAAAAATGTCTTTATTTCACTTTCATTTTTGAAAGACACTTTCTGGGTACATAATTTTAGAATTGTAGATATTTTTTGCAACAATTAAATGGCATTCCATTTATGTCTGATTTTAATTTTTCTGTTGAGAAGTGAGATTTTCATCCATGCCTTTGAAGGTAATTTGTCTTTTTTCTCTAATTTATTTTGATATTTCTTACTTATATTTTATGTGTGATGGCCTACATATTTTCTTTCTTACTTATCCTGCTCATTGTTCATTCTAATTCTTGAATCTGTGACTTAATAGTTTCAACATTTTTATAAAATTATCAGCCATTATCTTCTCTTACATTGTCTCTACTCATTTTCTTCTTTTCACTATCCTAGTACTCTAATTCTAAGTAGCTAGCTTTTCTCGTGGTATCCTCTGTATATTTTAATCTTCTGTATTTTGCATCTTCTTTCCCCTCTGAGATTCCTTCTGTATAATTTTTTGACTTATTGTACATTTCACTATTTCTTTATGCATTTCTAATTCTTTTACCTATTTAGTTCTTCCTTTTAGTTATTGTATTTTTCAATTCCATTCTTGTCATTTGGCTTCATTTAAAGTGCAAATTCTTACTTGAAATTTTAATCTTATTTTTATGTAATTCAACATATTATGCATAGTTCTTTTAAAGTCTCTGCCTGATAACTGCAAAAATCTGAAGCTTCTATGGGTCTTTTTCTTTTGTGTGTAGTCTTTCTTCCATGTTGGCATATTTCTTTGTGTGATTAACTTTTTATTGTGAGGAGACTTATTTGAAAACTCGTTTGCAAAATAATTTGAGACCTCAGATGACAAATGATGTTCACTCCCTAGAAGGAATTTAAATTAGGTTTTGTTGTTTTTGTTGTTGACTTCCTGCTAGATCCCTAAGAACATCAGTCACAAGGATTATCTTAATCAGATTTTAAAGACTAAGATTACTTGAAACTGAGCTTCAGGCATTATGAAGAACTACTCACTGTAGCCTGTAAGGTTCCAAACCTTTGGAATTTTATTAGGGCTCAATGAGGACAACAAAACTACTATGAGTCATGAGATAAGAGCATTATTAAAGGAATTTGACATTATGTATTTGCGGGAGAAGCTAAAGAACTGAAAGGCTAAATGGACTAATTGGAAGATCATAGAATCACCAACCATTCTGTCTAATAAGCCAATCACATCCAGACAGCAAGTGATATAATGAAAGGGAAGCTGGTTGAGAAGGCTACAAGAAATCCTTGCTTTTCCTAATCTGACGGCAAGAGTTTGATGATGCAAGTGGAATAGTTGTTACTTAGTAGGAATTAAAGTAGTGAAGAATTGAACTTTGAGAGGAGATTGAAGGTAAACTGGACTTTCAAACATCTTTACATACCTCACCCCACCTAATCATGACAATCTTCACAGAGTAATGGTTGATGCCTTGCCTGCATCTCTCTAATCTTTTGCAATTTCCTTTTTTTTTTTTTTTGGTAACTCCAAACAGTAGTGTCAAACAGAAAAAGATATTCTGGGATATATGGTTTGCCCCTTAACTAAGTTGACAATAGAACTTCCCAGCACAAGTTTCCAACACAAATGAGGAGTATTCAGGATTCTCTACTCTTGGAACTCAGAAATGTTACCAGTTTTCCTAATACTTTCTTGGTGGTCTTTCTTGGTTGAAGTTTTGATATTTACTTCATGTTATGGAAATTTTTTTTTTCTAGCATATCTTTATTTCATGTCAGTTGGAAGAACATTTCCCATGGGTCTCTCATTTTTCTGTACATTTTGTGAACAGAAACACTGCTATTTGTTGCATATTATCTTTTATAACAAACCTAGAATCTGAAGATGGTGTCTTCTTTCAGAACAAAAAGCAAGTCTGCATAGAGCTTAGAAAGGCAGGGATAGTGTCTTTCCAACATAAGAGACCTGCATACTTACCGCCTTTATAAAAGACATGGGTTGCTTAACCTCAGGTTCTTCATTAACAGGGACCCAGCTGGACCCATCTGTGTCACCCTGTAGGAATTGGGGAAAAGGAGAAATGATGTAAATATTATGCTTATGCTGCTTGCTGTGCCATGAGTATCAAAGGCTTTTATCTCTGACCCTGGAGATTTGTGTCTTCTGTCAGCATCCATAAAACAATGGCAGGTTAACTTATTAGCTTAAAATAGAGTATAATACAAAGTTCACAATTTCTGACACTGCCCTTCCTTCTCTGCTTTATTTTTCTGCGATTTTTTTGCTTTCTGAATTCCTATTAGATGGTATATTTGTTATGCATTACATGCTTCCAATTCTATGAAGCTTTTTCTCCTATTTACCATTGATTCATCTGGTCACCCATAAGTTAAATTTTATGCGACTTAACTGACTTATTCTTCTAAATTACTAATTATCTTCTGATGTTGTCCATTATAGTATTTAGTATTTTGATTAAGTACACTAATAATTTAAATCATCCCAAACCTCTTTATTTATTCTCTATGATTGTAACATTTATTCAGGCTCTGACTTGACTTCTTTACCAAGACCAATGCCCAAGCTAAGATCTTGCATTTTTAAAGGATATAGTAGTTGGGAGTTGAGTCTTTCTGACTTGGGAATAAGAGATTAATGACAGTCACTCTGAATATATGTGGAGGGATATGAAATCAGAAATTGCTGTGAATTATGGGGCACCTGGGTGGCTCAGTTGGTTAAGCATCCAACTCTGGATTTCAGCTCAGGTCATGATTTCACGGTTCATGAGATTGAGCCCATGTCAGGTTCTGCACTGAGAAGGCAGAGCCTGTTTGGGATTCTCTCTCTCTTTTTCTCTGTTCCTTTCCACTTAAAAAGAAAAAAGTATTTGCTGAAAATCATGATCTGCTGAAGGTACCTTTTTCTGTTTTCCAGGATTTTTACACATTTTCATATTCAAAATAATTCAGTTTTATTGTAGTGAGAATTTTAGACAAAGAAGAAATAAAGTGCTCACTACACAATTCTTAATACCAAGTTACTAGAAAACTAATCTATTTTGTAACAAATATGGTTTATTTAAATACAAAGAGAAAAAAAATTTCTTCAGAATAAACAATGACTCCTAAACTAGTGGTTCTCAATCTCTTTCCCTTTCTTATATGCATTTGTTTTATCCATGGTCAACACAGTTTGAGATTAATATTGACCAATGTGGATGGCCTGGACTTTATATTAATAACTTGGCCCACTCTCTTTCTCTGAGTGTAATAAAATTTATTTTTCTGATGAGAAGAAAAAAGAATTAGCAAAGTAAACAAATTTTAAAGTATTACTGAGGCTCTCAGTCCATGTTTTGTCTCCAGTCACTTCAGCAGACATATGTGCATAGTCTGACAAACTAGGGAACTTTCTGTGCATTTAGCAGGATACTTCAGTTTATGATCCACATGGAACTGCAGTGGCCAGCCATAATTATCCAAGTGGTTTCATAACTTGTCTACTGTTTTGGAATCAGCTGTACCTCACTTTTTAGCTATTTGGTCCAATCCAAGAAAAAGTTCCCTTGGTAGGAATCCTACAAATGGATCTTTTTATTTAAATTTGTTACCTTTCTCTAATAATTCAGTCAGGTTTTACTAGACTGGACAAGCAGGAGATGAGTTTTCCATAACCCTTTATTCTTGGCAGGAAAACTTTGGGCTTGGTTACATTTCTGTCTTTTGGTGCTAATTCTGTAGCTTCATTTTTTTTTTATTATTATTTCAATTGGATGAATTCCTTCAATGTCAGGTCTGTGAATACAGTGAGCTAATGGAGCTCCCTCAAATATGACAAGGATACAGATATGTAACTTGCTTGGTGCATTGCTTCCAAAATATCCATGTCCAAGCTTTCATGTTCTCCCAGGAGTAAGCAATTGCGAGGAAACCTATCATCCATGTTTTCAGATTGTCTATTAATCCCCTTTTGCCCAGGTGGACATACCATTCAGGGGATCTTCTGAAAATCCAATGTTAGAGTCTAAACTTATAGACTTTAGAGCCAGAGCTCCTGTGTTTGAACCCCGACTCCACCATTTCCTACCAGAGTGATGTTGGGGAAAATATTTAATATTTTCTACAACACTTAATGATTTAAAAGTTTTAACTCTTTCTAACTCCTAGAAATAAAATTCTAAATACCTTAGGCTGGCTTTCAAAGCCCTCTGAAATATGACCCCATCAGATCATTCCTCACCAAAAATTGGCTTCCTTCCGATATTTAAATTCCACTCAATTAAATCATCCATGATTTTTAAAATGTTATTCTTTCTTCTTTATACCCATCTAAATACTTCTCATCCTATATCCCAGTACAAATCATATTTCCTTCATGGAGCCCACTAAAATTACTGGACCTTATATTGATATCCATTTTCTCTGGTTCTTCGAAAAAACAACACCAAAATTGATACACCTGTAGACAGACTTATCAAGAGAAAAAAAGAGAAAAGACTCAAATAAAATCACAAATCAGAGAGGAGAAATACCGGCCAACACCATAGAAATACAAACAATTATAAGAGAATATTATAAAAAACTATATGCCAACAAATTGGACAATCTAGAAGACATGGATAAATTCCTAGAAACATATAACCTACCAAAACTGAAACAGGAAGAAATAGAAAATTTGAATAGACTGATCACCAGCAAAGGAGTTGAGTCAGTTATCAAACAAAAGTCTAAGACTAGATGGTTTCAGAGATTAATTCTACCAAATATTTAAAGAAGAGTTAATACTTATTCTTCTCAAACTAATCCAAAACATAGGGGAAAAAATCCAAATTCGTTCTATGAGGCCAACATTATCCTAATACCTAAGGATGATAGACACCACTAAAAAAGAGAATTACCAGCCAGTAATTCTGATGTGACAGAGATGCAAAAATCCTCAAGACAAAAGCAGAAAACATCATTCACCACAATCATGTGAGATTTATTCCTGGGTTGCCAGGGTTATTCAATATTCACAAATCAATGAATGTGATATATCACATTAATAAGAGAAAGGATAAGAACCATATCATTTCAATAGATGCAGAAAAAGAATTTGAGAAAGTACAACATTCATTTGTGATAAAAATCCTCAACAAAGTAGGTTTCAAGAGAATATGCCTCAACATAATAAAGGTCATATATGAAAAACCCACAAGGAACATCATACTCAATGGTGAAAAACTGAAAGCCTTTCCCCTAAGGTCAGGAAGAAGACAAGGATATTCACTCTCACCACTTCCATTAAACAGTATTAGTACTAATATTAGTATTGAAGATTCTAGCCACAGCAATTAGACAATAAAAAGTAATAAAAGGCACCCAAATTGGTAAGGAAGAAGTAAAACTTTCACTATTTGCAGATGATATAATACTACATATAGAAAATCTGAAAGACTACACCAAAAAATTGCTAGAACTGATAAACAAATTCAGTAAAGCCAGAGGGTACAAAATCAATGTGCAGAAACCTGTTGCATTTCTATACACCAATAATGAAGCCACAGAAAAATAGTTTAAGAAAATAATCTCATTTAAAAATTGCATGAAAATAATAGGGGCACATGTACCCCAATGTTCATAGCAGCACTTTCAACAATAGCTAAATCATAAAAACAGCCTAAATGTCCATCAACTGATGAATGGATCAACAAGATGTGGTTTATCTATACAATGGAATACTACATGGCAATGAGAAACAATGAAATCTGGCCATGTGTAGCAATGTGGATGGAATTTAAGGGTGTTATACTGAGAGAAATAAGTCAGGCAGAGAGAGACAGATACCATATGTTTTCACTTATAGGTGGATTAGGAGAAACTTAAGGGAGGAACATTGGGGAGGAAAATGGGAAAATTGGGGAGATGGAGGGAGGCAAACCAAGAGAGACTCCTGAATGCTGAGAACAAACTGAGGGCTGATGGAGGTGGGGGAGAGGAGAAGGCGGGTGATGGGTATGAAGGAGGGCACCTGTGGGGATGAGCACTGAGTGTTATATGGAAACCAACTTGACAATAAACTATGAAAGAAAAAAATAAACATTAAAAAATTACTTAAAAAATTGCATGAAAATAGTAAGATACCTAGGAATAAACCTAAACAAAGTGATGAAAGACCTGTACTCTGAAAACTATAAAACAGTAATGAAAGAAGCTGAAGATGACACAGAGAAATGGAGCGACATTCCATGCTCATGGATTAGAAGAACAAATATTTTTAAAATGTTTATACCAGCTTTAGTCGCTATAAGGATACCAACAGCATTTTTAACAGGACTAGAACAAGCAGTTCTAAAATTTGTATGGAACCACAAAAGATTCCGAATAGACAAAGCAATTGTGAAAAATAAAGTGAAAGCTGGAGGATTCACAATATCAGACTTCAAGTTAAATTACAAACCTGTAGCGATCAAAACAGTATGGTAGTAGCACAAAAATAGACACACTAGAACAGAATAAAGACCTCAGAAATAAACCCACAACTATGTGGTCAATTAATTTTTGACAAAGCAAAAAGGATATCCAATAGGAAAAGGACAATCTCTTCTACAAATAAAGATGAGAAAACTGGACGGCTACATGCAAAAGAAACTGGACCACTTTATTACACCATTCACAAAAACAAATCCAAAATGGATTAAAAACCTAAATATGAAAGCTTAAACCATAAAAATCTTGGAAGAGAACACAGGCAGTAACCTCTTTGATATTGGCCCTATCAGCTTTTTTCTAGATATGTGTCCCAAGACAAGGGAAACAAAAGCGAAAATAAACTATTGGTACTGCATCAAAATAAAAAGTTTCTACACATCAAAGGATAAAATCAACAAAGTTAAAAGGCATCCTTTGGAATGGGAAAATATTTGCAAATGACATATCCAATGAAGGGTTAGTATCCAAAACACATAAAGAACTTATAAAACTCAACACCCAAAAAGTAATCTAATTTAAAAACCGGCAAAATAAAATAATATAAAACAAAATAAAATAAGGTAAAGGATGAAGACAGGAAAAGACATTTTTCCAAAGAAGATATCCAGTTGGCCAACAGACACATGAAAAGATGTTCATCATCACTTACTATCAGGGATATGCAAATCAAAACTACAATGAGAAATCACCTCACACCTGTCAGGATGGCTAAAATTAACAACACAAAGGACAAGTATTGGGCAAGGATGTGGAGAAAAAGGCACTCCTATGCACTATTGGTGGAAATGCAAACTGGTGCAGCCACTCTGGTAAACAGTTTCCTCAAAAATTTGAAAATAGAACTACCCTAATATCCAGCAATTATACTACTGAGTTTTAATCCAGAGAATATAAAAATTAATGCAAAGGGATATACGCATCTAAATGGTTCTCTGAAAACCCTTGAGAAACTCTACCCTTTAGAAGCTCTACTGGTGTCATTGCCTTTGAAAATGACCCTTTTATATCTTGAATCCACCAATGACATAATCCTTTACACACACACACACACACACACACACACACACACACACACATCATGCAAAATGCTATCCCATGGCTAAAAAGACACTGTTGATTTGCTCAATATGTTTCTTGATCTTATCTTCCATTACTCTCCCTTTTGATTACTATATTCTAGACAAAATTAAATTTCTAGTCCTCAGAACCTTTGTAGATCTGCTATTCGTTTTACCTGGAAAGATCTCTCTTCCTCTTATTAAGATTGGTTCTTCCTCATCTTCAGTTCTGTTGAACATTTAGACTTTCAGGTTTCCCTCAGAAATTCTGATTCATTAGTCTAAGGTGAGACACAAAAATTTTCATTTTAATAAGAACTTGGGACAGTACTGATGTAGACAGTTCATGTATACACTTTGAGGAGCCCTAATTTCACATTCTTCAGTGGTGCAATTGCAGTTCTAACAAGTGCAGAGGAGACGTCCTCCACATCCTTGGAAGTAAGTTCTGGAGAAGACGTTGTCCCTGAGGACTCAGCTTTAGCTTGAAAGAATAGACCCATTAGAACATCCCACCTAATCAGCATTTCATACTGCACCTTAGTGACATCTACGTCTTCAATGAAAGATGCTTAAGATTTTGTGTTGACTAGTCTTTCATCTCGTCCTACCAAATCTGTTTTCGTCTCTGAAATTTTCTCAAACTATATTTGATGCACCTTTATTTTTTAATTTCCTTAAACATTTTTTAATATTTATCTTTGAGAAAGAGAGACAGTGCAAGCGGGCGTGGGGGACAGAGAGAAAGGGAGACACAGAATCGGAAGCAGGCTCCAGGCTCTGAGCTGTCAACAAAGAGGTCAATGTGGGGCTTGAACTCATAAACTGTGAAATCATGACCTGAGCTGAAGTCAGACGCTTAACTGACTAAGCCATCCAGGCACACCAGTGCACCTTTAGATTTAGGGAAATTAATTCTTCTTACCATATTAAGTGTTAGCTTACTCATTCTCTGTTGCTTTGATTTGCATTCTTTGCTTACTGTGATTACATATTTCTTCTTCAACAAAGCCTCTTATATTTCTCCCAGGCCAAAACAAAAACTTCCTTATTTTTTTGCTCATAATACTTCATTCATATCTCCACTACAGTTCAAGATCTCTATTAAAATTTAATTTAAAATTAAAATTTTAATTGAAATCAGAATTATAGCAAGGACTTCTATGTAAGTTCTAATACAGATCCTTCTACATCATCTCTATACACTTGCCCTCATTTTAAATATTTTATCATAGCTCAGAGCTCTGCCTAATAAAATAGTATGCTTTTATTCATTTGTTTACAGTCTTTCTCTCCCCCTTATCATGTAAATTGCAGTGGGGAGGGTTTTACCCAGTATTTTCTGCTATTTCCCCAGAAGAGTGTCTAAAATATATAGTACAGGGTCAATATTAAATTAATAGGTAATCAAATATTAAATTAATAGGTAAATATCTTTAGTTACCTATTTTATAATTTTTTTTACAAATAGTTTATTGTCAAATTAGTTTCCACATAATACCCGGTGCTCATCCCCACAAGTGTCCTCCTCCATGCCCATCCCTCCTCCCCCCCCACATCCATCAGTCCTCAGTTTTTGTCAGCGTTCAAGAGTCTCTCATGGTTTGCCTCTCTCCCTTTCCCCACCATTTCCCCCTTTCTTCTCCCTCTTATTCCTCCGTCAAGTTCCTCCTAATCCTCCTATACGTGTAAACACATGATATTTCTCCTTCTCTGCCTGACTTACTTCGCTCAGCATAACACCCTCAAGGTCCATCCATGTTGCTACACATGGCCAGATTTCATTGTTTCTCATTGCCATGTAGTATTCCATGGTATAGATAAACCACATCTTCTTGATCCATTCATCTGTTGATGGACACTTAGGCTCTTTCCATGTTTTAGCTATTGTGGAGAGTGCTGCTATGAACATTGGGGTACATGTGCTCCTATGCATCAGCATTTCTGTATCCCTTGGGTAAATTCCTAGCAGTGCTATTGCTGGGTCCTAGGGGAGTTCTATGTTAGTTTCCTGAGGAACCTCCACACTGTTTTCCAGAGGGGCTGTACCAGTTTACATTCCCACCAACAGTGTAGGAGGGTGCCCGTTTCTCCACATCCTCGCCAGCATCTAGAGTTCTCTGATTGCCTCATTTTAGCCACTCTGACTGCCGTGAAGTGGTATCTCAGTGTGGTTTTGATTTGTATTTCCCTGATGAGGAGCGATGCTGAGCATCGTTTCATGTGTCTGTTGGCCATCTGGATGTCCTCTATGAAGAAGTGTCTGTTCATATCTTCTGCCCATTTCTTCACTGGGTTGTTGGTTTTTCGGGCATGTAGTTTGGTGAGTTCCTTGTAGATTCTGGATATCAACCCTTTATCTGATATGTCATTTGCAACTATCTTTTCCCATTCCGTTGGTTGCCTATTAATTTTCTGGGTTGTTTCCTTGGCTGTGCAGAAGCTTTTAATCTTGAGGAGGTCCCAACAGTTTATTTTTGCTCTTGATTCCCTTGCTTTTGGGGATGTGTCAAGTAAGAAGTTACTGCGGTGGAGGTCAAGGAGGTTGTTTCCTGCTTTCTCCTCTAGGGTGTTGATAGCTTCCTGTCTCACGTTCAGGTCCTTTATCCATTTTGAGTTTATTTTTATGCATGGTGTGAGAAAATGATCTAGTTTCATTCTTCTGCATGTTGCTGTCCAGTTCTCCCAACGCCATCTGTTAAAAAGGCTGTCTTTTTTCCATCGGATATTCTTTCCTGCTTTGTCAAAGATCAGTTGGCTGTATACTTTTAGGTCCACTTCTGAGTTCTCAATTCTGTTCCATTGGTCTATGTGTCTGTTTTTGTGCCAATACAATACTGTCTTGGTGATGACAGCTTTGTAGTAGAGGCTAAAGTCTGGGATGGTGACACCTCCCGTTCTGGTTTTATTTTTCAGTATTACTTTGGCTATTTGGGGTCTTTTGTGGTTCCATACAAATTTTTGGAGACTTTGTTCTAGTTTTGAGAAGTATGCTGGTGCAATTTTGATTGTAATTGCATTGAATGTGTAGAGTGCTTTAGGTAGTAATGACATCTTAACTACATTTATTCTTCCTATCCATGAGCATGGAATGTTTTTCCATTTCTTTGTGTCTTCTTCAATTTCCTTCATAAGTTCTCTATAGTTTTCATCATACAGATCTCTTGTATCCTTGGTTAGGTTTATTCCGAGGTATTTTATGTTTTTTTGTGCAATTGTGAATGGGAGCAGTTTCTTGATTTCTCTTTCTGTTGCTTCATTGTTGGTGTATAGAAATGCAACCGATTTCTGTACGTTGATTTTGTACCCTGCAACTTGGCTGAATTCTTGGATCAGTTCTAGTAGGCTTCTGGTGGAGTCTGTCGGGTTTTCGATGTAGAGTATCATGTCATCTGCGAAGAGGGAAAGTTTGACTTCCTCTTTGCCGATTCTGATGCCGTTGATTTCCTTTTGTTGTCTGATGGCTGATGCTAGGACTTCCAGCACTATGTTAAACAACAGTGGTGAAAGTGGACATCCCTGTCGTGTTCCTGATCTTAGGGGGAAAGCTCTCAGTTTTTCCCTGTTGAGGATGATGTTAGCTGAAGGCTTCTTATAGATGGCTTTGATGATGTTTAAGTAGGTTCCTTCTATCCCAACTTTCTCGAGAGTCTTTATTAAGAAGCGATGCTGTATTTTGTCAAATGCTTTTTCTGCATCTATTGACACGATCATATGGTTTTTATCTTTTCTTTTATTGATATGATGTATCACATTGATTGATTTGCGAATGTTGAACCAGCCCTGTAACCCAGGAATGAATCCCACTTGATCTTGGTGGATGATTCTTTTTATGTGCTGCTGGATTCGATTTGCAAGGATCTTGTTGAGAGTTTTTGCATCCGTATTCATCAAGGATATTGGCCTGTAGTTCTCTTTTTTAGCTGGATCTCTGTCTGGCTTGGGAATCAGAGTGATGCTGGCTTCATAAAATGAGTCCGGGAGTTTTCCTTCGATTTCTATTTTTTGGAATAGCTTGAGAAGAATTGAGATTAATTCTGTTTTTAAATGTCTGGTAGAATTCCCCAGGGAAGCCATCAGGTCCCGGGCTCTTATTTGTTGGGGGATTTTTGATCACTGATTCGATTTCTTCACTTGTTATGGGTCTGTTCAGGTTTTCTATTTCTTCCCGTGTGAATTTTGGTAGTGAGTGTGTGTTTAGGAATTTGTCCATTCCTTCTAAGTTGTTCAATTTGTTGGCATATAATTTTTCATAGTATTCCCTGATAATTGCTTGTATTTCTGAGGGGTTGGTTGTAATAAGTCCATTTTCATTCATAATTTTGTCTATTTGGGTGCTCTCTCTTTTCTTTTGGATAAGTCTGGCTAGAGGTTTGTCAATTTTGTTTACTTTTTCAAAAAACCAACTCTTGGTTTCAGGGATCTGTTCAATTGTTTCTTTGGTCTCTATGTTGTTTATTTCTGCTCTAATTTTTACTATTTCTATTCTCCTACTGGATTTAGGGCGTTCTTGTTGCTCTGCCTCTAGTTCCTTTAGGTGAGCTGTTAGATTTTGGTCTTGCGCTTTTTCTAATCTCTTGAAATAGGCCTGGAGAGCAGTGTACTTTCCTCTTAGGACTGCCTTTGCAGCATCCCATAGATTTTGAATTGTTGTGTTTTCATTTTCATTTGTTTCCATATATTTTTTTTTAAAAATTTTTTAATGTTTTATTTATTTCTAGGAGAGAGAGAGAGAGAGACAGTGTGAGCAGGGGAGGGTCAGAGAGAGAGGGAGTCACAGATTCAAACAGGCTCCAGGCTCTGAGCTGGCAGCCAGCACAGAGCCCAACGCGGGGCTCGAACCCACGAACCGTGAGATCATGACCTAAGTGAAAGTCGGACGCTTAACCTACTAAGCCACCCAGGCGCCCCTTGTTTCCATATATTTTTTAATTTCATCTCTAATTGCCTGATTGGCCCATTCATTCTTTAGAAGGGTGTTCTTTACCCTCCATGTTTTTGGAGGTTTTCCAGACTTCTTCCTGTAATTGATTTCAAGTTTCAAAACATTGTGATCTGACAGTGTGCATGGTATGATCTCTATTCTTCTATATTTATTGAGGGCTGCTTTATGTCCCAGTATGGGATCTATCTTGGAGAATGTGCCATGTGCACTTGAGAAAAAGTAAATTCCCTGGCCTCAGGATGTAAAGTTCTAAATAGATCCGTCAGGTCCATCTGGTCCAATGTGTCTTTCAAGTCCGTTATTTCTTTAGTGATTTTCTGTCTGATTGACCTATCCATTGCTGTAAGCAGAGTATTAAAGTCCCCTGCTATTAGCACATTCTTATCTATAAGCTTGTTTCTGTTTGTGATTGTTTTAGATATTTAGGTGCTTCCATATTCGGTGCATAGACATTTATGACTGTTAGTTCTTCCTGATGGATGGACCCTGTAATTATTATGTAGTGCCCTTCTTCATCTCTTGTGATTGTCGTTAATTTAAAGTCCAGTTTGTCTGATATAAGTATCGCTACTCCGGCTTTCTTTTGATTTCCTGTAGCATGATATATATTTCTCCATCCCCTTACTTTTAATCTGAAGGTATCTTCCAGTCTAAAATGAGTTTCTTGTAGACAGCATATAGATGGATTTTGTTTTTTAATCCATTCTGCTACCCTATGTCTTTTGATTGGAGCATTCAGCCCATTTACATTCAGTGTTATTATTGAAATATGTGGGTTTGGAGTCTTTGTATCTTTTGTAGGGTTCATGTTTGTGGTGGTGTCTCTGGTATCTTTGTTCCTTGCAACCTTTCCTTCAGAGCATCCCTATCAGGATTTCTTGTAGGGCTGGCTTAGTGGTGACAAATTCTTTCAATTTCTGTTTATTTGGAAAGGTTTTTATCTCTCCTTCTATTTTGAAGGACAGGCTTTCTGGATAGAGGATTCTTGGCTGCATATTTAACTGTTCATCACATTGAAGATCTCCTGCCATTCCTCTCTGGCCTGCCAAGTTTCAGTAGATAGGTCTGTCACCACTCTGATAGGTTTCCCTTTGTATGTGAGGGCCCTTTTCTCCCTAGCTGCTTTCAAAATTCTCTCTTTGTCCTTGTACTTTGCCATTTTTACTATGATATGTCATGCAGAAGATCGATTCAACTTATGTCTGAGAGGAGTCCTCTGAGCCTCTTGTATTTCCACATTTACTTCCTTCCCCAGGTCGGGGAAGTTCTCTGCTATAATTTGTTCCAGGACTCCTTCAGCACCTTTCCCTCTCTCTTCGTCTTCTGGGATTCCTATGATACGGATATTGTTGCGTTTGACCGTATTCCTGAGCTCTAGAATTCTTTCCTGTTCCTGGATGAGTTTGTCTCTTTTTTTGTCAGCTTCTTGTTTTTCTATAATGGTGTCTTCTAAATCACTTATTCTCCTTTCTGCCTCTTCAATCCGTGCATTGGAGGCCTCTAATTTATTATGTATCTCATTTATCGCATTTTTTAATTCTTCATGCCTATTTTTATTTTCCATTCTGTCTGTAGCCATCGTTTCTTTGATGTCCCCTATGTTTTTTTCAAGCCCAGCTATTAATTTTACCATTATTATTCTAAAATCTTGTTCAGTTATGCTGCTGATATCTGTTTTGAGCAGTTCATTAGCTGTCATTTCTTCTTGGAGTTTCTTTGGAGGGGAGCTCTTTCGTTTCATCATTTTAGTTAGCTTTCCGGCTCTTGCTGGTTTTAAAGACCTGTTATGCTCTCTGTTTCTATGAGCGCTGCTATATCCAAGAAGACTCTTTGACTTTCCAGGGCCTATCCTTTCAGAGATTGTTTTTTGAATGGTATCCCTTGGTCTCTCTTGTTGGGACCTTGGTTATTTTATTTTCCTATTCGTAGTGATATTTGGGACTCTCCACCTTGTGTACTCTAGCTTGTTTCTTGAGGTAGCCCTGGAAAAGAAAACAGACAGACAAACACACAGGGAGCAGGAGCACACAAACGCACAGGCTAATTCAACTAACATGCAAAGTGAGAGGGAAAACGAAAAAGTTAAGAGAAAAGACGGAGGAGGGAGGGCGAATAATAGGGAGTATAAAATACATAAAAGGGTCAAAAAGGGGAAAAGGAAAGGAATAAAGAAGAAAACCAATGGACAAAGAATGGTTTAAAGCATATACTTGGATTTCCCAGCTACAGTTCAATAGCTGTGTGTATGCAGTGCTGGCTGAAAAGCATAGAGAAAGAGAGAGAAGGCAGGGGGGATGAGGCAAAATTGAAAATAGAATGAACAGGCAGAAGGGATAAGAAGCTTTTTTCGAAGAGGTCAAGGGTAGAATATGGTTGGATAGGTGAGAGAAGGATGCTGGAATTATCCAGAGAAACTATATAGTCTAATTACTCCTAAGAGAAATAGCTGAAAATGTTGGTAAGTGTAGAATTTACATTTGCAAAATAGACTCGTTGTGATTGTTTAAGCAAGCTGGCAACCAGAGTTAATCAGGTCAGTGTTCTGGGGAAAAAAGAGAGAAAAGAGAAAGAAGAAGAAAAAAAGAAAGAGAAAAAGAAAAGGGAAAAAAAGAAGAAAAAAAAAGAAGAAAAAAAAGGAAAAAAAAACAAAAAAAGAAAGAAAAGAAAGGGAGGAGGGCACCTCTCAGGCAGGGATGGGCATCGCGTGACCCAATGCCTCAGGAGGGAGCTCTGCCTTGGCGGTTGTGGGGAGGAGAGTGACGGTGCTCCAGTCCCTTCTTGAACCAAGCGCTGCACCTCACTTTTTTGGGCATGTAAACTCCCCGTACCGGGGGGCGCAGCCGAAGTTGGTTGCACTCTTCAACCCAGGCCAGTTCCAATCTCCAAATCCCAGTCCGCGTGACCCGCTGAAATTGCCTTAGACACAGCTTCACAGGCAACCCCCTCGGGTAATTACAGGCCCCCTGCTGAGCTCTGGGGGTGGAATCAGAATCGCTGCTTCCTTCTCTGGGTCGGGCTGGCGAGCATGGGCAGGGGCTTGCCTGCCAGGTGCTCTGAGCCCGAGCCCGCTGGAGTGAGGAAAACCGGGTCCCTCAATGGCTCGTCACCCGAAACACGAACTCACAGGCTAATTTCCCAGTTTTTAGTTCTTTGCCTTCCCTCTCAAGTTCCAGCCAGCCAGTAGTGCAGACACCCGGTGTCGCGCAGCTCTTTCAAGGGCCCCAGCTGCCCGGGAGCTACAATGGCAGCAGGGGGGCCACCACTCTGAAGTCCAGCCTCCAGGAGCCAGCACAAAGAAGCAGTTTGTGTGCTCAGCTCCCCCCGGGACCAGCTGGCGCGAGGGGACCTGGTGTGCAGGTATTTGGCAAGTAGGGTCTTTCTATGCACCGAGTGGAGGTTCCCCACCCCCCCACCCCCCGAGCAGAGGTTTTCCTGTTTTGGACTCTCTCCTTTTTCCCTCTCACTTCCAGTAGAGGGTAGAGGGGGATTGCGTCCCACCCTGGAGTCACTGATCCCGGCCCAATTTTATCTTCCCCGGTTCGCACTCACATTAGAAGGCTCTCTCAATGGATTCTGCGTCCTTTTTCTCCCAATTTCTCACGTTTTGAAAGGTTTCCAATGGCTTCAGATCTTTTCTGTGTGATGTATGGGCGCGAGTGCAAGTACGGAGCTCCTTACTTCTCCACCATCTTGCCCTCTCTCTCTTTATAATTTGTTTATATGTATTTTTTCTTCAGAAGCACTTTATTTTTTTAATGTTTATCTTTGAGAGAAAGAGAGAGACAGTATGAGCAGGGGAGGGTCAGAGAGAGAGACACACACAGAATATGAAGCAGGCTCCAGGCTCTGAACTGTCAGCACAGAGATTGATGTGAGGCTCAAACCCATAAATAGTGAGATCGTGACCTCAGCCGAAGTTGAATGCTTAACTGACTGAGCCAGCCAGGTGCCCCTCTTCAGAAGCACTTTAGATTCTATTAGCACTACTAGAATCTAACAGTATCTGGTGTGTCAAAAGCATGGGATAAATGTTTACTGGATATTAAATGTTTCCCTTTTTTACACATATTATATATTTCATGCAACAGGTAAGATAACATAATCATTTTATGTGTTATCTGTGTTTGATAAATCCTGAAGTTTCAATAGTCCTGATTTGGTTGTGATGAGGCAGATGTGTCAGAGGACATTTTGATAACTGCCTGTCTCTGAAGATGTGACCAGTGGGATGACTTGAGTGAAGCTAGGAGATTCATTCCTCTTTTCCAAGTAACTGGGAACAAAATAAACACCTGCTTAATGGGAACACAGTGGTCAAAAAGAGTCCTTCAGATATTCATCTCAAGTACAGAGGACTTTTGAGTTCAAAGGAAAATTCTAAATTCAAGATTATCTTCAATTTAACAAACTGAGTTAAGTAAAATGAAACAAAAAACAAAACAGAACAAATAAAAGTTTCTAAAAAGAACATTAAATAAAAATACATTAATCTCTGGCTGATTTGCTTTGTAGTTAAAACTGCCTATAATAGAGGTCCTTAAGCTATTTTGGATCCTATACTGATTTCAAGCTGAACTGTGTAAAGGCCTCCTGTACTAGACACATCAATGCCAGGGAGGGACGTGAGCTTGGACCCACTCCCACTCTAGTCTAGCCTTTACTTCAAAACCAAGGAAAGTCCAAGGACAGGGAATCCTGGGAATCTGCCCTGGTTTTTCATAATGACTGATGTGGATGATAAAAAAAAAAAGAGTAATTTAAGTATGAGGAGAAATCAGGAAGTTGAAAATGCATGAAACTGGGAGTTATAAAGGATCTCCTTCACCTCTTTCCCACCTATGGTTTCTCTGTGTTGATAGAGATAGAGGTATCATCAAACCACTTCCCACCACCCAGTCCCTCAGGTTGAGCTCCTAGCATAGCTTCCTCTCACGTGAGGATAAAGCCGGCTGGCTTCTCTATAGGTGTGCAGCAGGCCCTGTGAGGGCACCTCTCTGTCAGGGTGTTAACCTGGCACCACTCCATTGTAGCCACCTTAGCAGTGTGTAACCTCTCTGTTCTTTTCCTAGTTCAGACTCTGCCACCAGAGTCTACAAATATATATATATTTCCAACTTGTGCTCTCACTTACTCACTGTGAGACCGTGAGTATTAACTACTGAGCTGATGACAACCCTGGTTTCCTCATTTTTAAATTACAGTTTGTTCTAAAAATTACAGGAGTATAAATGAAGGCGTCTAGCACACAGTTGGCTTCTTTTTACACATCTATATTATTTATCCCACTTATTGTTAAAATGTCCCTATCAGTTGCATGTTTAATCTGTTTTTTTCTTTTTAGACAATTATGTTATTGTATATGCAAGTAAGGGTGAAAAGTGTGTAACTTCAAACCTACTTTATTTCTTTTTTTTTTAATTTTTTTTTACATTTATTTATTTTTGAGACACAGAGAGAGACAGGATACAAGTGGGAGAGGGACAGAGAGAGAATGAGATGCAGAATCTGAAGCAGGCTCCAGGCTCCGAGCTGTCAGCACAGAGCCCGACATGGGGCTCGAACCCACAAACCATGAGATCATGACCTGAGCCGAAGTCGGACGCCCAACCCACTGAGCCACCCAGGCGCCCCAAACCTACTTTATTTCTTAAGTTTATCTCTCTCTGTCTCTCTCACCATCCCCCCACACTCATTTTTTCTTACAAATTCAAGAGAATTCTATTGCCAATCCTTTTTTTTTTTTCCCCACCTAATAGCCCTCACAATGCAGTGGCACTTCTAGAAATGAATTCAGTCTGGCAGAATGAAGACACATCCAAATGTACCTTCTTAATTCCCAAATACTCCCATTAAGTAAATTTCTCAATTGGTAAATGAAGATTTTCAAAGCTGTGAAAAGAAACTTGAGATTTATGGTTGTGCATTTTGGTACATGTGAAATAATTTTTTACTGCTACTGTCATCAAAATCATGAAAGGTTTTGGAGTGTGTCTGGATGGAAACTATTCTTACCCTAGGGAGGAAGTACAGAGTGTACTTTATATAAAGTCTATTGCTTCAATCCTTATGCTTTGCTTTCTGCCAAAAAATGAGGTAGTTTGCCATTGAGAGGCTTGGGGACTATCTAACTGTGGCTAAAGCACTAGGTTCAATAAACAAGAACAGAACTCTATCTGTCTAATCAAAGCTTACGAGAGAAGTTGAGAACCCACATCCTAGACGAAGCAACTAACAGTGTTAAAATCCAAGAGCATTTTCACTCAATTTTAAGATTTTTCTCATTCTTTTTCATTACCTTTCAATTCTCTGGCAGCATGACAGGTGATTTGTATCACATGTCCACCAGTGACTGTATGAATCTCTGTAGTGCCCTCTGGTCTGTATTCAGTGCTAAATAATGATGGAATTTATATCATGATTTCAATTTTATGATCTCACAGAATGAACACCTGTTTAGTGAGGGAACTAAAAAATTAGCCTATTGAATATTTTGTTTGCTTGTTTTTTTCTGAAACAGCATGGTGATTTCATGGAGTATAAAAATGAAAAAAATACAGAATCAAGTGCTCATTTATCTTTTATATATGAAGAGACTAATTCTTGAATAATCTTTAAATAATAACAAAGTACATAGAACTTCTGGCTGGGTATAGTACTCCCATAATGTCAACACATCAGGAAATTATCCTTTACATACACTTCATAATTCCCATGATCCTTGTTTAATATACTGTTGCCTACTGGATTCTTAACTCCAGAGATTTGAGAAAGGAACATTTCTAGTTAAAAAAAGCTCTGTAAATTACAGATTTCTCTATCTGGCATAGAAGTAGTTATTCTGATTTGTTTAAATCAATGAGAGAATTAGCATTGAGTGCTTTGTAAACACTTAACAAATGAAGCAGAAAAGTTGGCCTCCTTTCTGGTAAATTTTTAGTGATAGTCTTGTTTATGAGCTTTACTCCTACACTAAATTAAGACTCTCTGGTTATGTGGGTTACCCCACCTCACCTAAGATTTTACTTGGCCATCTGTCCTCCCTAGCACTTTGGTTCTGAGAAGATTCTTCCATGTAATGGAAACAGAGTGCTCCAGATCAATGAAAGCACCCTTTCTGGTATACTGTGGCCACCACTCTTGTGTTATGTTAAGGATCAATGGAACCTGACACACTGTTTCTCAATCTCAGGAGAGTCGTATTGCCAAATAGTTGAAATGTATAAGGAATGGCCGTGTAGAAGAAAAGAATGGAGTGGCTGTTCGGTCAAACAGCGAGTCTTAGGTGACAATTCCTGTTGGGCTCCTAAAAGCTATTTTTCTCTGGTCTTATTCTGTGTGAATGTGGGTCATGTCACGGAAGCAATGCCATCTTCTATTCACATAGCTTGAAGTCAAAGTCTAGCTCCTTGTGTGTCTTCCATATAAATAAGAACAAATTACTTTCTCTGCATGGTGTAACTTATTGAAATATTATATTCTGTTAGGTAAAGGTCCCTAAGTTTTCCTTCCTATTCATTCAGCAAGCACTTCACTTTAGGCACCATCTAGTGGGTAATAGGCACTATAAGGGTAAATGAAATAAGCATTAAAAATGGCTTGTATTTACTGAGAGCTTCTTATGGGCCAGGCACTCCCTAAGCTTTTTGCATGTATTAACTAATTTAATATATCTATGAGGTAGGTGTATTTTTATACCAATTTTATAGACGAGAAAAGTCCTTCACAGAGAAGTGGGGCAATGGTAGAGCTGACAAGTAAACCCTGATAATGTAACCTGAATCCTAGCACCCTTTCCTATAGAATGGCTGTTTCCTCCAATTCTAGGGGTTAAGAAACTATATTCTTGAAGCAGTAAGAGAATAATTATTAAAATTACATAAGCTTTTTTTTTAATCTGTACGATTAAATGAGCTATACATTCACAATATGTATACTTAAGACTTCAGTGCATGTTATTGACTGAATGTGTTTGTCTCCCCCAAATTCACACATTGACATCCTATCCCCCAGGTGGGAATTTGAATAGGTAATTAGGTCAAAAGGATAAAGCCCTTATTGGTGGGATTAGTGGCCTTTTAAAAGGGACCCCAAACAACTCTCTCTTCCTCCATCACCATGTGAAGATACAAGAAGTTAGCAGTCTGCAACCTACAAATGGATCCTCAACAAAATCTAACCATGTAGACACACTGACCCTGGATTTCCAGTCTCCAGAAACATGAGAAATAAATGTTTGTTGTTAATAAGCCACCTAGTCTATCATACTATGATAGTGGCCTGAAATGACTAAAATAGTGAACAATTTAAAGCTAAAAAATAATCACATGAGCATGGTTATGACAACACAGGACAACATATGTACATAAATTCTGGGGCAAAGCTTTAACACAAAGGCTTTAAAAGCTATAATAAGGATGTCTGTGTGCATGTTCCTAATCAATGCTATCACCCTTGAAACAAGACATGCTTGTTTCATGCATGCTCTAACTCATGCAGACCTATGGCTCTGGCTAATCATTGTGTTTCTAAAAGTGAAATAGGTAGTAAGACTACTAAATTCTTACTTGATCTGTATAAGCAAGAATGTTTTCAGTCAATGAACAAAAGTCTAACTTGAATCATAAAAACAGAAAGTCACAGCCCTCCATCAGTTCCCAGATTCAAGCCAGTTTATAGAACCAGAACCTCTCGAATGAAGAGGAAGCTGCATCCTCTTGAGGAAGGATCCCAGTACACTGCCAAAATTTATACTGTTAATCTTTCTCCCAGACTTCCCCAAAGGGACCTGTGGCCTTTTACCAGGGCAGTTATCCATTGGTAAAAGACAAATAATCAGAATTTTCAGGGACTGCTGACCACTGGCTCTGAACTGACTCTAATTCCAGGACACTCAAAATATCACTGTGGCCCACTAGTCAGAGTAGGGGTTTCTGGAAATCAGATGATCAATGGAGATTTAGCTCAAGTTTGTCTCCCAATGGGCCCAGTGGGAACATGTCCTGTGGTTATGTCCATAGTTCTGGAATGCACAACTGGAATAGCCATACTCAGCAGCTGCCAGAATCACCACAGTGGTTCCCTGGCCTGTGGAGTGAGGGCTATTATGGGAAAGGTCATGTGAAAGCTACTAGAACCACCTCTACCTAGGAAAATAACAAACAGAAATAATACTGTGTTCTTGGAGGGACTGGAGAGATTACTGCCACCATCAAGGACTTGAAAGATGTAGGAGCAATGATTCTCACCTCCTCCGTCTTCAACTTGCCTATTTGGTCTATGCAGAAGACAGCTGGATTTTGGAGAATGATAATGAGTTGTCATAAAGCTTAACCAAGTGGTGACTACAATTTCAGCTGTTCCAGATGTAGTTACATCATTTGAACAAATTAACACATCCTCTGCCACCTGGTATGCAGCTATTGATCTGGAAAAATGCCCTTTCCTCGAACCATCCCTGTCTATAAGGGTCACCAGAAGCAGTTTTGCTTTCAGCTGCCAAGACCATCAATGTATCATTGTTTTCCTGTCTCAGAAGTATATCAATTCTTGAGATCTAGGTCATAAATTAGCTTAAAGGAATATTGATGGTCTTTTCCTTCAACAAGATACTATACCAATCCATTATGTTGATGACATTATAAGACCTGGTAAGCAAGAAGTAGCAACTATTCTAGATTTATTAGTAATACATCTGCATATCAGAGGGTAGGAAATAAATACTTCATATCAAAGAACAGGACAAAAATTCAGAAGCTTTCCACATTAGGGAAATTTATAGGGTTCCAGTGCTGTAGGGCATGTCAAGATAGGCCTTCTAAGGGAAGAGATAGTTGTTGCATCTGGCTCCTCCTACAACCAAGAAAAAGGCACAATGCCTAGCAGGCCGCTTTGGTTTCAGGAGGCCACTTGTTCCTCACTTGAGTGTTTTACTCCAACCCACTTACTAAGTGACCCAAAAAGCATAGTTTTGAGTGAAACTCAGAACCGGAGAATGCTCTGTAACAAGCAAACTTTCTGCCACTTGGGCCATATGATCCACCAGTTCCAATGGTGTTTGATGTGTCAGTTGTAATTAGGGGTGCTGTTTGGAGCCTTTGGCAGGCCCCTACATGTGAACCGCAGCAACAGCCCTCAGGTTGTTAGAGCAAAGCACTACTATCCTCTACAAAAACTACTCTCCTTTTGAGAATAGCTCTTGGCCTGCTGCAGGGCCTTAATAGAAATTGAATGTTTGACTATGGGTCACCAAGTTTCCATGTAACCTGTTCTGCCTGGCATGAACTGGGTGTTATCTGACCCTGCAGCACAGTTGCACCACACCATCAAAAGAAAGGGATATATAGGAAATGGTGCCAGAGTAGGCCTTTAAGGTACAAGTGAGTTATTTGAAGAAGTGGCCCAAATGCCCGTAGTCCTCACTCTTGTTACACTAACTCCTCTTGCCCAGACTGCACTTCTGGCTTCATGGGAAGTTCCTTAAGATCATTTGACAGAGGAAGAGAAGACTTGAGCCTGCTTTAAAGATGGCTATGCTAGAAAACAGATATCTGTAGCACAATCACTTCCTGGTACATCCATGACAGATGTGAAGGGAGACCCTTCAATGGGCAGAACTATAGAAGTGAACCTTACTGTTCACTTTGCTTGGAGGAAGACCTGTCAGATATGTGATTATATACAAATTCATGGATGGTGGCCAGTGGTTCGTCTGTATGGTCAGGGATTTGGAAGAAACATGGTTAGAAAATTGGTGATAAAGAAATTTGGGGAAGTTTGTGGATAGTTCTCTCAGAATGGGAAAAAATGTTTTGCATGAGAATACTCATCAAGGGGTGACCTCAACACAGGAGTATTTTAATAAAGTGAATAAAACGACTTGTGTGGATACCAGTCAGCTTCTTTCCCCCAGTACTCACGTTACTGCCCAAAGAGTTCATGCAAAAAGGGTGATGGTGGCAGAGATGAAGGGGATGCTTGGAATCGACAGCATGAACTTCAACTCACCAAAGCCAATTTGACTAGAGCCATTGCTGATGCGCAGTCTGCCAGCAGCGAAGACCAATATTGAGTTTGGGATATAACAATATGGCATTATTTCCCAGGGTGCTCAGCCAGTAACCTGATGGCAGGTTGATTACATTGGACCACATCCATCATGGAAGGGCAGTATTTTGCTCTTATTGGAATAGATGCTCTGGATATGAATTTGCTTTCCCTGTAAGCAGTGTTTCTGCCATATGTGGACTTGCAGAATGCCTTACCCACCATCATGGTATTCCATACAACATTAATTCTGAGTAAGGAACTTATAGAAAATAACATGTGGCAATGGGCCTCTGCTCATAGAATTTACAGGGCTTACCATGTCTCTCCATCATTCTGAAGCAGGTGGCTTAATAAAATGGTGAAATGGCCCTTTGAGGACTCAGGTAGAGTGCCAGCTAGGTGGCAGTACTTTGATGGACCACAGTAGGATTCTTCAGAAGGCTCTGCGTCAGGATCTATTATGTGGTGCTATTTCTCTGAAAGCCAGGATTCATAGGTCCAGGCATCAGAGGTGGAGATGGGAGTGGAACTACTCACCATTACCCTCTAGTGACTCACTAGTAAAATTTTTGCTTCCTGTTGCAATGACCATACGCCTTGAGGTCTTAGATGAAAAGGAAGGAATGCTTCCATCAGAAGACACATCGGTCATTCCACCAAAGTCAAGGTTAAGACTGGCTCCAGGCCATTTTGGATATCTCCTGTTTCTGAACCAATAAGCAAGGAAGGGAATTACTATGCTGGTGAGGTTAATGGTCTCTGACCACCAACGGATGATTAGACTACTTCTTCACAACAAAGATAAAGAAGTTTATGTCTAAAATACAAGAAATCTTTTAATATATCTATGAGTATTAGAATACCCTGTGATTAAAGTCAGTAGAAGATTATGACACCCAGTCCTGGCAGGACCACCAGCAGCGCCAGGCCCTTCTGCAATGAAAGTCTGGGTCATCTGACCGGGCTCGGCACCATTTGAAATTTTTTCAGAAGACACAGGAATCCAGAGTGGGTAGTAGAAGAAGGTAGTCATAAAAAAAAGTGACCAGGGTCACCTATGTGGCTCAGTCAGTTAAGGGTCCACTTCGGCTCAGGTCATGATCTCTCCATTCAAGCCCCATGTTGAGCTCTGTAATGACAGCTCAGAGCCTGGAGCCTGTTCTGTCTCTCTCAAAAATAAATAAACATTAGAAAAGATTTTTTCTAAAGATTAAGCGACTAGATAACTACAAAAATGAGGACTACAATTGTCATGAGTATTTCCTACTTATTTTGTTATGTTTGTGTGAATACGTATTTTCATATATCTTTGTTTTCTTCCCTCTCTTATTCCTTATACTGGAACATAGATGTATTGACTTTATTTTGTAAAGCTTATTTATATTGAGAGCAGGAGAGTACACGCATAAGTGGGGGAGGGGCAGAGACTCCCAAGCAGGCTCCACACTGTCAGCACAGAGCCAAAGCAAGGCTTGAACCCATGAACTGTGAGTTCATGACCTGAGCTGAAAGCAAGAGTCAGATGCTTAACCAAATAAGCCACTCAAGTGTCTCAAAATGTACTGACTTTATATAACAGTATTCAAATATTGTTCACTTTAAATCATTATACTTGTCTTGGGGTATCAAGAAGAGTAAACATCACTCAAGAATTTTATCTCCATTTCTAGAGAAAGAGTTAGGATGCATTCAGTTGTATGCAGGATAGTTGTATCATGTTAAGTAGAATTATGACTTTGTTATTATCTATGTTTGGAGATTAAGTATCATTTTTTAAGGAGATGCATATGGGTATCCAGTAATAAAGTATGGACTTGTGATGGTTAATTTTATTTGTCAACTTTACCAGGCTATGAAGTGCTGAGATTATGGTCAAACATTACTCTGGGTGTGCCTATAAGGGTGTTTTTGGATGAGATTAATATTTGGGTCTCTAGACTGTCCTCTCTAACATGAGTGTCCTCATCCAGGCAATTGGAGGACTGACAAGAATAAAAAGGAGGGCACAAGAAGATAAAATTTCTCCTGCCTGATTACATGAGTTGGAACATTAGTATTGGTCTTTTCCTTCCTTCAGACCCAAACTGAAACAACAGCTCTTGAGTGTGGAGCCAGCTTTCAGACTGGAACTTATACCATTGGCTCTCTTGTTCTAAGACCCTCAGACTTGGACTGGAACTAAAACTATATCTTTGGCTCTCTTGTGTCTCCATCTTGCCAACTGCAGATCTTAGGACTTCTCAGTCTGCATAACTGCATGAGCCAATTTCTTATAATAAATCTTTCCCTTATAATAAAATTATGTATAACTATAGTAATATACTAGGTTTACACACAGACACACATATATTTCCTATTGGTTCTGTTTCTCTAGAGCAGAGAACCACTTTTTCTCTAATACACTATTATCACCTTCATTACACAAATGAGTCTGAGAAAACTTAAGTACCTTAAGCCACACTGAAATAGTAATTGGCCATGATGAAATATAGGCAGGTTTGTCTGACTCTAATGTCTATGCTCATATCCCCTGTGTTATATTTGAATTCTGCTTATGAACCAGTGAAGGTGAATTAAACCCGAAGGAACCACCTTTCATATTTCTTGCTGATGCTTTATTACTATTTCTGATTTTTGTTTTAACTACTGTTGTTGTGTAATAATTATCCCAAAATTCAGCAACATAAAATAGCAATTGCTTTATTTTGCTAACAATTTTATGGTTTGTGGATTTAGAAAAGTCTTGATAGGCTACTTTTCATAGGATCTTGTGTAGTTAAAGTTAGTTGTTCCTTAGGGCTGCAGTCATCTGAAAGCTCAACTGGATTGAACATTTAAGATGGCTCAGTCATTTGACTGGCAATTGGCTTTGGCTACTGGCTTTATGCTCAGATAGACAGACAATCAACCAGGACACCTACCTGTGTCATTTCCAACATAGTAATATCAGAGTAGTGAGCAGGTCATAAGAACTGGGTCTTTTTTGGCCTACTTACAAACCATGTAGAGGTACTTCCACTGTAGTCTTTTGGTTAGAAATGCATCACTGAGGTAGGGCCATAATCAAGGGAAGAAAACAAAGACCCCTCCTTTTGAAAGAAATGTCAAAGAATTTGTAGGCATGTTTTTAAAACACCAGGCATTGTTATTCTAGGATCCAGCTATCTCTAGAGATGATGTATGGCAAGAAAGTGGGCTTTGAAATGAGATAATAATTTGAAATTTCCTCCATCACTTATTATCTGTATGACCTTGGAAAAATTATTTAAAGTCTCTGGTCAGTGACCTCCTCTGCAAAGGGAGAAGACTGATACCTATTTTGTAACTAAAGATAGTACATATGCCTTGTATTCAATTAATGTTAGAATAGTGTTTTCACACCTTCTTCACTTCACTCACTGATTTCTATAATTTAAAGATACATTAGGATCTGATTGCCAATTTGATTTTTCCTTAAGCAACAGGGAAAGTACCACAAACTCAATCTATGTATTAAGCCAAAAAGAAAATTCACTATGGCCTAAAGAACAGGCCTGGATAAGTCATGGTAGTATTATTTAGTATCTCTTTTCTGTTTTTCTCTCATGTCCCTGCTCCCTAATGTCAGGAAAAACTTACAAGATATTTAAATAAAGCACAGTCTCAGAACTTCTCACATTGAATTAGATCCCTAGATGTTCTATTCTGATGAAACTTACTTTTGCCTGAGTTCGCATTACTGATCAAAAGTTTCATCATATTGGTGGCCAACAGACACATGAAACGATGCTCAGCATCCCTCCTCATCAGAGAAATACAGATCAAAACCACACTGAGATACCACCTCACGCCAGTCAGAGTGGCTAAAATGAGCAAATCAGAGAACTCTAGATGCTGGTGAGGATGTGGAGAAACGGGCACCTTCCTACACTGTTGGTGGGAATGTAAACTGGTACAGCCCTTCTGGAAAACAGTGTGGAGGTTCCTCAGGAAACTAACAGTAGAACTCCCCTATGACCCAGCAATAGCACTGCTAGGAATTTACCCAAGGGATACAGAAATGCTGATGCATAGGAGCACATGTACCCCAATGTTCATAGCAGCACTCTCCACAATAGCTAAAACATGGAAAGAGCCTAAGTGTCCATCAACAGATGAATGGATCAAGAAGATGTAGTTTATCTATACCATGGAATACTACATGGCAATGAGAAACAATGAAATCTGGCCATGTGTAGCAACGTGGATGGACCTTGAGGGTGTTATGCTGAGTGAAATAAGTCAGGCAGAGAAGGACAAATATCATGTGTTTGCACATATAGGAGGATTAGGAGGAACTTAACTGAGGACCATGGGGGAGAAGAAGGGTGGAAATGGTGGGGGAAAGGGAGAGAGGCAAACCATGAGAGACTCTTGAATGCTGACAAAAACTGAGGACTGATGGATGTGGGGGGGAGGGGGGGATGGGCATGGAGGAGGACACTTGTGGGGATGAGCACTGAGTGTTATGTGGAAGCTAATTTGACAATAAACTATTTGTAAAAAAAAAAAAGCATCATACAGGAAAAAAAAAAGTTTCATCATATTGGAACAAAGAGGAGCCTATTATTTTGAATTCTCTCTCTCTCTCTCTCTCTCTCTCTCACACACACACACACACACACACACACACAAACACACACACACAGTTTAAGCAAATGAATAAATCTAATTTCGAAAGCTAAAGCATGTAGAAGACAAAAGCCAGGGTCTCAAATGGAGTAACCAAAATCCCCCATGTGGAAGTCATTTAAACTGAAATTTTTCACATGGTAGGAGAGAAAACATTCTTCTGTCGTGGAGTTTCATAAAGCATGTCAGGCTTCTTTTGCACTAGGATTTTACACATCTGTCAATTGGAGAAGTTAACCTCTTTGCTGTTTTGATGAGAGAAAGATAAAAATCGAAGTCCTGGTGATTTTATAGGAGTGCTGGCTGCTTGTGTGTTTGGCTATCTCTTCCACTCCTTTGGTGTGAAGACACCCCCAATTGAAAACAGATGTGGTTCCCTTGGCATGTCCTGCTGAACACCACATTGCTCGTAGTGCTCTGGGGTTCACAAGGTGCCCTCGTGGAGCTGGCCATTACCCAGAGGTAGATTTTTGCCCAGCAGGAAGTATGGATAGACACCTGATGAGTTTTCAAGAGAGTCTCACTACCAGGTGTCTAACTCAGTAGATAACAGATAATCACACTTGATCCTCAGAGATTGTATGTCCTCTATGTCCCCCTCCATCCTCACTGCCCTTTTTAACTATTGTCACTTTTCTGTAGCGTTGACTCCTGTTTTCCACCCTTTTTGTGTAAGGGATAAGTATCTTTGCATAATTTAAATTTCAAACTTTTAGTTAGCTGTTCTTTAGTTTAATGAACAATAACTGTTTAGAAACTTTCTCGGAGTGTGCCTTGGAGTATTTTCTACAGCAAATGGAATTCTGCCTTGAAAACTGGAAAGCAGTTTTCTTCTTTCCATGTGGGGAGGGGATGAAGGAGTTGCCAATGGAACAACACATTTAAGCAAGTTTTTAGAATAACTTAGGACTTATTCCGTTTCCATTAAGAATATCTAATTATAAGTAATTACCCTGTGCTAATTTAATTCCATCCTCTTGAACTTTATTATAACAAACTTAACCACATGCATTTTGTTAAATAGACCCTTGCACTATGGAGGAAAAAGAAACTTAACAAGATTGATATGACTTGCATGGGAAAGAAGGGGATTAACAATAATTGAGCATTTTCTGCAGTATCCTCTCCCATTCCATTAGAGGTGAAATATAAGTAGGTGTTTTAAAAAATGAGTTCACAGTAAAGAATTTAAGGAGATTAGCTCAGTTTTAATAGATGGTCTTGCCCTATTTAAAAATCAATGCCAGAAATAGGCAAACAATTTGTTTTAGTATTAGACTAAACTTTAAATGTGTTAGAAATTAAATTATTAAGGTCAAATGTTGACAACAGACTGAAATAATAAGAATTGATATTAATTTTCTTTTTCAGTATCTTAGAAGTATTTGAAGAGGTAAATTGTTTTTTTCTGAATATGAAAAATGAACTACATATTTTTAGAGTGGCTATTCTTCAAACCACATTTAGCACATTTTTTTTAAAAAAAGCAAAGGACTCCATTGTTTTTCTGCATATAAAAGTAATATACTTGCAATACAAAAATCCACGTGCAACAAAATGTATAAGGAAAATACAGAAATCACCAATAAACTTACACATATATCATAGCTATTAACCTGTGGATATATCTCTATATTTTTTTCTACAAGTGAGGACTATCTTTATGTAATTGTTACTAAAGCACAACATGATACAGAGAGTGAACACACAACTAGAGACAGAACAGTTTTGGAACTCTACCGGTTCTCTCATAACTACCCTTCTCTGCAAAAGGTAAGTTTTCCAATTCCTAACACCACAAAGAAGTTTTCCTGTTTCTCAATTTTATATGGATGGAATCACACACTATATATTCTTTTTATCTTGGCTAATTTTGTAGAAGATTATGTTCATAAGATATATTCATATTGTTCTCATTGTAATTTGCTTCTTCTCACTGATATATATATAAATAAATAAGTATATACATATATTAATACATACATATATATTTGCATTATATAAATGTGTCACAGTTTATTTAACCATTTTGCCATTTGAATGCTTCATGTTTAGAGCTATGAAATTTTAGTGTGTGCTTTATGTGGAGCTTAGGAACATGTTTCTGTTTGTTATATACCTAGGAGCTAGGTTCTAGGGGTGTGTACATATTAAGTTTTTTTAAATAAACACTGTCAATGAGTTTCCAAAATTACTATAATATTTACACTTTTCCTGGCAGGACATGAGAATCCAGTTGCTCTACTTCCTTGTCAATAGTTGATATCAAAGAATTGTTTTTAAATAAAAATGAAATATTTCTCTATATGTACCTTGGTAGCCTGCAAGGTAGCCTTCCTACCTAACCATATATCTTGGATATCTTTTCATGTGAATAAACAAAGAGATCATCATCATTTTAAGTTGCTGTGTAATAATCTTTTGTACTGTATATCTAAATATGTGTAATCAATTCCTTATTGATGAATCTTTCTACAGAATTTTCATTTTTCATTTTATGAAAAAAGTTGGTTATGTAATCCTTTGAATGCTTATGTCATAATTCAATATAATTCTTGTCAACAAATTAACTCCCTTGTTTGTTGCTCTGTAGTCTTCATCACATTTAAGTGCCCAAAATCCAGTATAGCTTATTTTATTTCTGCTCCTTCTTGGTTGCAGATGAAGTCTGCTAGTGAAAATCATGACTATCATGACAATCATGAAAAGTTGATTTCACAAAATACTTATAGTCAAGTCTATCATATAGGCTCTCAAACTCTTCTATTTTGCAATACTTCCCCACTCTATACACTGATTATTTTAATTCTTCAGCCTTTTTGAACCACAAAATCTTTCCCCATTTCCCTCCAGATTCTCACCAGATGAGTGAACCTCACAGTTCACAGTAGCCATCAGAAGGCAATCCACCCAATCTCCACTGCCAGAGAAAAGCACACACACTCACTCACAAACATACCCCTGGCCTGCTTTCCTTTGCTTCTCTGAGAATAAAGAAGCTGCTCTCTCACATTCTTCCACTTCTCTATTGAAAGTCAGTTCTAGCAGCCAAACTTTGGATCTCATTACCCCATCTCTTTTTTTGGCCAATCCTCTTCTCCCTCTCCTTTACTGTGTCTGCTGGCCAGACTCCAAGTGTATTAATGTATCCAGAGCCTTATTAATTAATTCCTTTCACCCTGAATTTTCCTTTTTGTTCTCCTTTCCATCTCTGCTCTTTTCCCTCAGTGTCTCTCATACTGTCTTCATTTCTCTAACATTTCTTTCACTTTTCTGTTCTCATGTTTTCCTTAGGTTTTCTAAGTGTACCTTTTTAAGCATCTTCCAGATTCATACAACCAAATGAGTCTTCTTTTCTTAACTTTAGACTCTTAGAAAAATGGCTTTTGTCAACTGGTATTGATGTCTTAGAAAAAGTACAAAATTGATACGTCTAAAATGTGTAGAACCTTTGCTATTTCCCCTCCACTAATACCTGCCTTCCTATCCCAGTGCATACCAGTCACCTAGGGGTAATTTAAAATCATTAAAATGATCTAGGATTCCTGCCTTTCCTTTACTCACACAAATTTCTTGTCAAGCCCTTTGTATTATTGTCCAAAAGTATATCTCAAATCCACATTCTTCTTGTAATCTCAACAACCATCTCCTACCCATACCACAATTACCATCCCCCCATAAATGTGGATACCATGAGGGCTAAAGCCATAACTGCTTTATTCATCCTTTTGACCCAGTGCTTGGCACAGTGCCTGACACTTAATAAGTAGTCCACAACATAGATCTTGTCAGCCTCATCTCTTGCTTGGACTTTAAGGCTATTTATCAAGTGATCTGAAGTTAAAAATAATTTACTTCTGAAAGTCCTTCCTAACCTCTAAAGTAGATCAGATACCTAACTATAGACTCTTCCTGCACCATGTGTAAATGTATTTCTTTTCTAACAGTGTTCCGGGTATAATTTATGTTATTTTCTATGACAGCATTAGATTTGATAGGGGAAGAGAACTTTTTGTTTTTGCTTTCCATTCTACCAACATACTTTGCATATGAGTGAATGAAGGAGAAATAAATAAATTCCAAGAAGTAGAGTTCTACACTGAAAGGTATACCTTTGGGGCATCTGGGTGGTTCAGGTGGTTGAGGGTCCGACTGTGGCTCAGGTCATGATCTCATGGTTCTTGAGTTCGAGCCCTGCATTGGATTTTGGGCAGACAGCTTTGTGCCTGGAACCTGCTTCAGGTTCTATGTCTCCTTCTCTGTCTGCCTCTCCCCCATTCACATTGTCTCTTTCTCTCTCTCAAAAATAAAATTAAAATTGTTTGAAATTTTTTCATTGAAAAAAAGGTGTACCCTTATTGAAATTTTTTGTGTGTTTTCAGTTTCCCCTATTTTCACTCATTTATATTTTCTCTTTTCAGTTAAACAGATTTTAAATTCATAGTTTTATCTACCATAGACTTGCATTTGTTTTAAATCTTTGCCAGTGTAAATATTGTTTGTAATTGTTTTCTTTGTATATTTTAATTACTCATGATTTTAATTCTTTTTTTTTCTGTTTTCAGGCTACATGTGTTTATTTTTCTACTGGTATATGGTCTTTGCCTTAGCAATTTGTAAGATCTCTTTAAAACTAGAGAGATTAATTTCTTCTCCACAACATATATATTTTTGTCGATCTGTCATCTGTATTTATTATTCTTTTGCAGTTGCACATTTATTAATTCATTAAGCAGGTATTTATTGAATTACCATTATTTGTCTGAAAACCAATCAAGGAATGAGAACAAAGTAATACTTAAAACAGATGAAAATTATTGCCTTCCTGCAGTTTACATTGCATTTATGAAGATGGGTGGGTAAATAGACATTTAGTGATATTAAATAATGTAAGTAGAATATTGGGTAGTTATAAGTATTATTAACATAATTAAACCAGGAAAGAGTTTTAAAAGGGTTAACAGGTAGGAGTCACAATTTTAAAGAGGATTACTCAAAGAAAATTTGAGAGGATCAGCTTTGGTTAAAGTCCTAAAGAAGGTATAGGAACCTTGTGGATACCTGTAGGTAAAAAGAACATTAAGTGCAAAGGTCCAGAGGCAAGAACACACTTGGAAAGTTTAAGGGCCAATAGAGATGAAAACATTTTAAAGGAAAAATGTAATAGAAAATAAGGTCTAGGGGGCAGTGGGTTGGAGGGAAATCTCAGCATGCAGGACTTTGTTGCCTATTCTAAGAACTTTAGTGTCTACCTGGAATGAAATAAGAAGACTGGAGATTTTTGAGTAGAGATGAGATATGTTCTGATTATGTTTTAACTGTAAAACTCCAATTGCTTTTTTGAGAACAGCTTTTTAGGGGCTGGCATCCAAAGCAAGGAGACTGGTTAGAAAACTGCAATAATTTTGACCAGAGATGAGAGTGGATTGGACTAATCTGTTGTGTGTAACACCAGTGTTCCAACAGCAGTGAAGGTGGTGATAGTGCTCAGATTATGGCATATTTTGAGGGTAAAGCCACTAATAATTGCAGATGGATTGTATTATGGAATACGAAAGTGAGAAGTTTAGATTATTAATAGTTTTAGTTAGGTTTGGGGTTTGAGAAACTAGACAGAGTTGCTGATAAGTGAAATGAGGGAAGACTTTCACTAGAGAGGTATCAGTGCAGGAGAGCAAGAGTCCTAATTTTGTACCTAAGTTTGAGATTACTCTTAGATTTCTAGGTGGAGCTATTGAGTAGGTTGTTGGATTTGTGGTTCTGAACACAGTCTTGAACAGATAGGAATTTGGGTGCCATCATATATATAGATTTACTGCCATGAGGCTAAATGATAACACCAACACAGTGGCTATAAATAGAAAAGAGAAAATGTTCAAGGACTGAATCACAAAAGATTCCAAAATTCAAAGGCCAGGTAGATGAAGAAGACCTACTAAAGATCCTGAAAAAGATCAACCAATGAGAGACTGGAGTCTTGGAACATAAGTTAAGAAAGTGACTCCAGTAACAATGAATGATCAACTGATGTGATTCTGAAAAGTAAAATGCGGATAGATGGAAGGTAAAAGGCAACAGAGCTAAGACAGTTTCATTTCAGTGGAATGGTAGAAAACCTACTTAGGTAGATTCATGAGAGAGAAGAGAGAAATTGGTGACTTTGAGTATAGACAATTTTTTGAGGAACTTTGTTGTTAGGGGAAATAGAAAAATAATGAAGTGAACTGAAATGATGCTTTTATCTTAAAATGGGAGAAATGAACATTTTGTGTTGGTGGAAAAGAGGTAGTAGACGGAATAATTTGATTATGCTTAAATAAGAGTGGGGCAGAGAAGATGGAATCTAGTGCACAGGTAGAAGTTAGGAGTATGGGTAGTTTGTCCTGAAAAATGGAAAAGAAGGGAGAAGGCATGGCTGCAAGTGTGGGTGGAGGATAAATAATGTGGAACTTCTATTCATAATGCTCTGATGTTCTCTGTTCAGTAACAGGCAAAACTGTCATCTAAAAGAGCTGATCAGTATTAAAAATTAGAGGAGGGAAAAGATGGTGTGAAGTAGTGTTCTAGGGAATTGAGAGTATAATTGGAATTGGAAGATTTCAGTATACCATTCACTCATATATACTTCTGGGACTGGTCTCTTCCTCGATAATAGTCGTAGAATTGTGGTTTTAAAACAATAAGTTTCTATCACTTTTATGCTAAGGAAATGTTCTTTTGGATCCTAATTAACTACGGTTAAGTACAGGGTAAAACTCAGACTCCTTCACACGTTGAAGAGCGTCCCCTGATTGGCCTCAAACCTTCCCTCACAGACTAATCTCTGACCATTCTCATGACTCCGCACAGTGTAAGTTCCAGGTGAATATAACTTCTCAGATGTGTCCTAACACCATATACATATTCATAACTCTTTGCCTTTGCCTGGGTAGTTCCCTTTCCTGGAATACCTTTTCCCCCTTCTTTATACTTCATTAAATATAGCTGATGCTCCACCCATCCCCATTTATTCCCAAGGTAGAGCTTGTTATTTTCTTTTCAATGTGCCCCTTAACCTTTGAGCTTGGCTTAGTACTTGGCTTTGCCATAGCACATTATTGCTTAATATGTCTGTCTCCCACCCAGGACCAGATGTTTTTCAAGTGTACAGATGATATCTTAGTAATTATTTTATCCTCCCAGTCTCTAGAGTACTAAATATTCATGAATAAATTCATTTTTCATTATTTAATCCTTTATTATCAATAATTCCAGTTTCTTAGAAGTCAAGAAAGTCTTAAGCTTTGCCTAGACAGTGAGAAATGCATAGGAATAAACATGGAGTAATTACTGTGTACATGTATATGCAATTGTTATGCAAATTTTGGCTTTCATTTTATAAACTCCTCCTTTCCTCAGAACTTCACAATTTCTATGTTTTTAATTTAACCACAAAAAAATCCCCTAGCATTAAATTTTGACAATAATGTTAGATACCAAGTTATAATTTGATTAAGAATATGTAATCCATATTGGATACAGTTCAGCATTTCTCTCAAATTGGAATGTTAAATGGAAAATCAAGTAAATAAAGAAACTGGCCTAAACTTGTGGAATATAAAGCTTCAAAGACGTTGTTTTTATTGTAATTTAGTTCATTCTTAGTTTGAGTTCCTATACTTATCTTTGTGTCTCTAATTTAGCTTACTCCTGCCTCATAATGAGCATTAAAGGTAATTTAAGATAAAATAATAAAATACCTTATTCTGAGAACAAAAGATGAACAGAAAGAACACATAATTAATAAATTCACTCCTTTCAATACTGTTTTATCAGAGTGAATTTTTCTTTCTAGTCTCTATTAAGGGAAAAGAACAAATTTTATTGAGAAATTCAAATACTTGGTGTTTTGCTGTTGAAAGTTTAAGAAGAATCATTTGGCAAAATGAAGTCCATTATAGTTGATCAGCAACAGATTGAGGAGGAGTGTACAGAAAAGAGGTATAGGAAGTACATTTGAATAGGAAGGGTAGGACCTGCTTTGACAGTTTTTGTTATTACTGTGGAACAAAGAATCTCAAGTCTTAGTGGCTTAAAATAATACCTGGTTAATATGTTTCAGGTTTCTGAGGGCTAGCTGGATTCAGTTGGACAGTTCTTTCATAGTCTCATGCAGTGCAGTCAGTAGTCAGCACAGACTGCATTCATCTGAAGGTTCAACTGGACTAGGTATTCAGAAGGTCTGTCAGTTGTTGATAGTCAGAATTTCAGCTGAGACATGTCAAAACACCTCTCCATGTAACTTGGGATTCTTTCAGCAAGACATGGACTCTGCAAGGGAATGTATCAAGAGCAAGCACTCTAAGAGATCCAGGCAGAAGCCACAAAAGCTTCTTATGAACTATCCTTGAAGGCCAAAAAATTACTCTGCCATATTCTATTGGTCAAACAAGTCACTAAGGCCAACCCAAATTCAACTAGAGGGAAAGAGACTCTATCTCTTGATGAGGGAGGGACAGGCTACATTGTCGAACATGAAGCATGGGACATAGTGCTGCAGTGACCTGTGGAAAAGATAAACTACCACAAAGTCCATAGAGAAATGTTTCAAAGCAACAGGATACCAACAAAGAGGTCCACATTCACTGCTGCCATTATTCTTTTTTTTTAAATTAAATACAGCTTTATTAAAGAATGTCTTTTTTTAAATAGCTTATTGTCAAGTTGGTTTCCATATAACACCCAGTGCTCATCCCCACAAGTGCCCTCCTCCATGTCCATCACCCCCTTCCCCTCCCCCCAACTCCATTAGCCCTCAGTTTATTCTCAGCATTAAAGAGTCTCTCGTGATTTGCCTCCCTCCCTCTCCCCAACTATTTTTCCCCTTCTTCTCCCCCATGGTCCTCTGTTAAGTTCCTCCTATTCCACCTATGCATCCAAACATATGGTATCTGTCCTTCTCTGCCTGACTTATTTCACTCAGCATAACCCCCTCAAGTTCCATCCATGTTGCTACACATGGCCAGATTTCATTCTTTCTCATTGCTATGTAGTATTCCACTGCATAGATAAACCACATCTTCTTGAGACATTCACCAGTCACTGCTGCCATTATTCTTGTCCATATCCCCACTATGTCTCACTGGTAGTACTGAAGTAATTGTTTAGTTAGTTTCCTTCACTCCAGTCTATTTTCACCTCCAGTCTACTCTTTCATCAACAGCCAGAATAACCTTCTTAAAGTCAAATTCCTAACATATCACTCCTACATTTAAACCTGTAAATATCTTCCCATTACATTTAGAACGACTCAGTTCCATATCTCTTCTCCAGCCTGCTTCTGTCTACTGCCCTTTTCACACCAGGAATCTTCTTCCAGCTTCTTAACTTTACCGTGCTTGCTGTTGCTTAAGAATTTGCCCAGATTCTTTTCTCTTGGACTTAAACATTCTCCTTACCCTCTTTTCCTGGCCATATATTGCTTATCAAATATGTCTTGTTTTGAATGTCATTAGGCCTATAAAGTATACTTTCTTTGTGTTTTCATAATATCCTTAGCAAAGTATATTTCAAACATAAATTTTTCTTCTTGCCCTAAGTTCCTTTAAAGTATCCTTCACTGTTACTATATATTATAACAAACTACATACTATTTATTGGAATAATATAGCTTCCATTGTCTTTGTACATGTGCACAATTATATCTAATGGGCACATAGAATACTTCATCTACTAACAGCATAATATACATCAAATTCTTCTCAAGATCACATGAAACACTATATAAGATATACCACATTCTGGGCCATAGAACATATCTCAATTAATTTAAAAGGATAGAAATAAAATAAAGTATGTTCTCAGACTACAGTGGAATTAAACTAGAAATAAATAACATAAAAATAGATGGAAAATCCTAAAAATACATGAAAATAAAATACTTCTAAATAACACATGAGGCAACAAAATTGTCTCAAGAAATACTTATAATAAAATGAGAATACAGTTTATAAAAATTGGGGGGATACAGTAAAAGTAGTTCTAAGAGGAAAGTGTATAGTACTGAATGAATATATTAAAAATGAAAGATCTAAAACAATAAGTTTGCAATTTAGTAAACTAAAAAAAGAACAAAACACAATATAAACATTAAGCAAGTAGAACAAAACAGAGAAGAAACATTAGAGCAACAATCAATTAAATTGAAACCAGGAAAACAGTAGAGAAAATCAACAAATTCAAAGATTTATTCCTCTTAAAGTTTAGTAATTGATGAAACTCTGTCCAAGCTAACTATGAAAAAAATAAGGAAGACAGAAATTACTGTTATCAGAAATGAAAGAGGGATCATCACTACTAATCCCATGAATATAAAAAAGTTAATAAAAGAATATTATGAATGCCTGTATGCCCACAAGTTTCATAACCTAGGTAAAATGAACCAATTCCTTGAAAAACACTATCTGCCAAAATTCAAAAAGGGGGAAATAATCTGAATAGTCTCATGTATTAAAATTTTTGAATAAATAATTAGTAACTTTCTAAAACAGAAAGCACTAAACTTAGATAAGTTCACTGGTGAATTCTATGAGACATTTAAGAAATTACACCAGGGGTGCCAGGCTGGGTCAGTCAGTTAAGCGTCTGACTCTGGCTCAGGTCATGATCTCACAGTCCGTAAGTTCAAGCCCTGCCTCAGGCTCTCTGATGTCAGCACAAAGCCTGCTTCAGATCCTGTGTCCCCTTCTCTCTCTGCCCTTCCCTCACTTATGCTCTTTCTCTCTAAAATAAAAAGACATAAAAACATTTTTAAAAAAAGAAATTACACCAAAAATTCTACATTCTTTTCCAGAAAATAAATGCAAAGAGAATATATTTCCTAACCCATTCTATGAGGCTAAACCTGACAAAGCACTACAGGAAAGCAAAACACCAATATGTCATGAACATAGATACAAAGATTCTTAGCAAATATTGATGACCTGAATCTAACAATATATTAAAATAATTATTTGCCATGACTAGGTCATACAAAACTGATTCAATATTAGAAAATCAATTAATATATCACATCAAGAGAATAAAGAAGGGAAATCTGTGATTCTATCAGTCAATGTAGAAAAAGTATTTGAAAGAATCCAGCACACATTTATGATAAAAACTCTTAACAAACTAAGAATAAAGAAGAACACCTGCATCTTGATAAAAGCAACTTCATAAAACCCATAGCTAACATCATACCTACAGATGAGAAACTAGTTGCTTTATCTCTATGATGGTTAATTTTATGTGTCAACTTGACTAGCCACAAGGATCCCAGATTAAAAATTATCTCTGGGTCTATCTGTGAGAGTGTTTCTGTGTGAGATTAGCATATTAATATGCTCAGTAAAGCAGATGGCATCATCCAATCCACTGAAAGTCTGAATAGCAAATAAAAAATGTCAAAGATCAATGTGAAAGGACCATTGCTACCTAACTTTATAACTTGCTGTAAAGATACAATAATCAATACAGTATGGCGTTAGCCAAAGAATATAAGTAGTCAATGGAGCAGAATGGAGACTTCAGAAATAGATCCCACAAATATAGTGCCCTTTGACACTGCCCTTTGACAAAGGCTCAAGGGTTATTCTTTGAAGAAAGGATAGTCTTTTCAACAAATGGTACTGGAACACCTGGACATTCACATTCAGAAGTAAATGAATCTAGACAATTAACTCAAAATGAATCCTAGACCTAAGTGTAAAAGGCAAAACCATAAAACCTCTAGAAAATAGGAGAATATTTGTGTGACCTTGGGGTTTGGTGATGAGTTCTTAGACACAACACCAAAAGCCTGATCCATTAAAGAAAATATGATAAAGTGAACATCATTAAAGTAAAAAAAAAAAAAAAAAAAAAAGGCGGGGGGAAGACACCATTAAGAGAATGAAGAGAAAAGATACAGATTGGGAGACAGTAGTTGCAAAACACATGTCCCATAAAAGACATACCAAAATATACAAAGAACTCTTAAACCTCAACAATACAAAAAACAGACAAAACTCAGTTTAAAAATGAGCAAAAGATCTGAATGAAAAACTCACTTAAAAATATATACACAAAGCAAGTAATATATGAAAAGATCCTCAGTGTCCTATGCCATCAGGGCATTACAAATTGAAATAGCAATGAGATATTTTTACTTACCTATTAGAATAGCTAAAATCCCAAAACTATAGTAGCACCAAATTGCTAGTAAGGATGTGGACTTTCAGAAACTCTCATTCATCTCTGCTGCAAATGCCAAATGATACTGTCACTTAAAAATAATTACCAGTTGTTTTACAAGCTAACCATAGTCTGCCCATGCAGTGGTACAAGAGTGGTACACATTCATTTTGTACCTTTGTCCTTTGCATTTTTATCTTTTCCTGGGACAGTGGTACATAGTATGATACTCTTTTATAATTCTGGGCAGTGTGCATGATCTGCAGCTGGCAGTCAGCTATGAGATCACAAGACTAAACAACTATTACACTTACACCTATTCTGTACCTGTACAGACATCTATTTTTCACTTATATTATTCAATACATTACATGATATATTCAACGCTTATTATATGATAAGCTTTGTGCTAGATGATTGTACACAATTGCAGATTAATGTAAGTGTTCTCAACAGATTTAAGTTTGCATTGACTAAGCTATGTTTAGGTGCACTAGGTTGGGTGCGTCAAATTCAAATGCATTTTTGACTTATGATCTTTTCAACTTACAATGGGTTTATCAGGGTGTAATTTCATCATAGAATCCCAAGGAAGAATTGATTTTGTGCAATAGTAGGCAAATCAACAAAGTCGAATCCATACTCATAAAAAAAGACCTGCCAGAGGAGGCAAGATGGCAGAGAAGCAGGGAGCTTCATACGTTTCACTCGCCCTCATCTCTCAAATGGAGAAGGCATGAAACCATAGCAACCCTTACAGAATCCAGGAGTTTGGGAGGAAAAAGAGACAGAGTCCACTGAGAAAACCTTATAGCGTGAGTGCGAACAGGGGAAAATAAAAACAGGCCATGACCAGACACAGAAGTTAAGGAGGGAGCCCCCTTTGTGGGGAGCTGCAGTGAGTTGAGGAGAAAAGAAAGAGCAGCTGAAACTGCTCAAGGAACTGTCCCTGTCCTTGGAGAAGAGAGAAACCTCGGCTCGGGACACAGAGGGATCCAGTTTACAGCTGTGCAGCTGATCTTGAGCGGGACACACTGATCCCAGATGACACTGGATGAAACCACTCCTCTGCTCACCAGCTTGGCCTGGAGGGGAAGCAGCGCCTGAAACCGTTCCACCACTCTTCTGGCTCGGCTTGATTCCCAATGCGGTGGCAGCCAGCTTGAAACTGCTTGGAGGGACTCGACCTGCACGTTAATATTTTGGGCGGTATCAATGGGGTGCATGGACTAAGAACTGGAAACGAGGCGTGGCTTGGGACATAGGGCACAGCCCACCTTGGTTACACCTGCAGCACAGGGAGATGGGACCCAAAAGAGTGAGTGGCAAAACCTGGTTTGAGAGGGGACTAGGGCGCCGCCATTTTTCTTCCCACAATCACCAAGGTGAGACCTCAGGGAGCGGTGGCAGTGGAGGCTAAGACCCGCCTACACCAAACCACGCCCATCCGCTATATAGAGAGGCTTTTTTTCATTACCAGAGTCCAGGGCAAGACCAACATGGATGCACTACCATGATTAATTCTAGATCAATTCTTTCTATTCAGGTATATATTCCCTTGTCTCATTTGTATCCCTCCCCTCTGCTGGATGGGACACTCTGGTCACTGCTTTGCTTAAGCAGTCACATTTAATCCATTCTCTAGATGTATATTCTACACCTCCACTGCTACCTTTCTATCTCTCTCTCTGTTTGGAGTAGACTATATAGTTTCTCTGAGCAACTTTATCTTCATTTATTTCTCCTCGCCTCTTACCATATTTTCCTCTTTCTCTTTCTGAATTAAGCCTCTTAGTCTCTGCCTGGTCATTTCTCTTCAATGTTTGCTTCCTCCCTGCCTGTCATTTGTCACTTTGTATATGCTCTTCCATAAGCACTGCATACACTCGGCTCTTTATTTGTAGCTGGAAATCCTAGTTTTATGCTTTTAGACTGTCCTTTGTCTTTTGGGATATTTTCTTTTTTCTTTTCTTCTTTTTTATTTTTATTATTTATTTTTCCTCCTTTTTTCCCTTCTTTTTTTTTCTTTTTCATTTTCCCTTTTGGTTTGTGTGTTTGTTAGATTTGTCTGTGCACTTTTGTGCCTTTGTTCCCTGTGTGTTGGTCTGTCTGTTTTCTTTTCCAGGGCTACCTCAAGAAAAAAGCCAAAGTACACATGGTGGAGAGTCCCAAGTACCACTATGAGCAGGGAAATAAAATAACCAAAGTCTCAACAAGAGAGACCAAGAGACACCATTCAAAACACACTTCCTGAAAGGACAGGCTCTGGGTAGTCAAAGAGCCTTCTTTAATACAGCAGTACATGCAGGTGCAGAGTGCATAATAAGCTTTTAAAACTAACAAGAGACAGAAAGCTAGTCAAAATGACAAAACAGAAGAACTCTCCTGGAAATAAATTCCAGGAAGAAATGACAGCTAAAGAACTTCTCAAAACAGATATAAGCAACATAACTGAACAAGAATTTAGAACAATAGTCATAAAATTAATTGCTGGGTTTGAAAAAGGCATGGAAGACATCAGAAAAACTATTGCTACAAAGACTATGGAGCTTAAAAATAGTTGTGATGAATTAAAAAATGTTCTAAATGAGGTGCATAGTAAAATGGAGGTGTCCAACTCATGGATTAAAGAGGCAGAGACGAGAACAGGTGAATTAGAAGACACAATTATAGGAAAAGAGGAAGCCAAGAAAAAGAGAGATAAACTGATCCAGGAACACAAAAGGAGGGTTCAAGAGCTGAGCAATAGAATCAAACAGAACAATATCCATATCATAGGAATTCCAGAAGAGGAAGAGAGAGGGAAAGGTGCTGAAGGAGTCCTTGAACAAATTATAGCTGAGAACTTCCCCAATCTAGGGAAAGAAACAGACATTGAAATCCAAAAGGCACAGAGAACTCCTCTCAGACGTAACTTGAATCAATCTTCTGCATGACATATCATAGTGAAACTGGCAAAATATAAGGAAAAAGAGAGAATTCTGAAAGCAGCTAGAGACAAAAAGGCCCTAACATGCAAAGGGAAATCTATCAGTATGGTTACAGACCTATCTACTGAAAATTGGCAGGCCAAAAAGGAATGGCAGGAGATCTTCAATGGGATGAACAGAAAAAATATGCAGCCAAGAATCCTCTATCCAGCAATCCGGTCATTTAGAATAGAAGGAGAGATAAAAGTCTTCCCAAAAACAAAAGTTGAAAGAATTCGTCACCACTAAACCAGACCTACAAGAAATCCTGAGGGGGACTCTATGAGGGAAATGTTGCAAGGAATGCAAGGTACCAGAGACACCACCACAAGCATGAATCCTACAAAGAACACAATGACTATAAATCCATATTTTTCAATAATAACACTAAATGCAAATGGACTAAATGCTCCAATCAAAAGACATAGGGTAGTAGAATGGATGAAAAAACTAAATCCATCTATTTGCTGTCTACAAGAAACTCATTTTAGACCTGAGGACACCTTCAGATTGAAAGTAGGGGAATGGAGAAATATCTATCATACTACTGGAAGTCAAAAGAAAGCTGAAGTAGCCATATTTATGTCTTTGAAAGAGCGAGAAAGAGTAGCCACTGGAAAAAAGACAGCCTCTTTAACAGATGGTGCTGGGAGAACTGGACAGCAACACACAGAAGAATGAAACTAGATCATTTTCTCACACCGTACACAAAAATAAACTGAAAATGGATAAAGGACCTGAATGTGAGAAGGAAACCATAAAAACCCTACAGGAGAAAGCAGGAAACAACCTCCTTGGCCTCAACTGCAGCAATTTCTTACTTGACACATCCTCAAAGGTAAGAGAATCAAGAGTAAAACTGAACTATTGGGAACTCATAAAGATAAAAAGCTTCTGCCTGGCAAAGGAAACAATCAAGAAAATTAATAGGGAACTGACAGAATGGGAAAAGATAGTTGCAAATGACATATCAGATAAAGGGCTAGTATCCAAAATCTATAAGGAACTCACCAAACTCTACACCAAAAAACAAATAATCCAGTGAAGAAATGGCAGAAGATATGAACAGACACTTCTCCAAAGAGGACATCCAGATGGCTAACAGACACATGAAATGATGCTCAACATCCCTCCTCATCAGGGAAATACAAATCAAAACCACACTGAGATACCACCTCACGCCAGTCAGAGTGGCTAAAATGAACAAACCAGGAGACTCTAGATGCTGGTGACAATGTTGAGAAACAGGCACCCTTCTACACTGTTGGTGGGAATGCAAATTTGTGCAGCCCCTCTGGAAAATAGTGTGGAGGTTCCTCAAAAAAATTAACACCAGAACTCTCCTATGACCCAGCAGTAGCACTGCTAGGAATTTACCCAAGGGATACAGGAGTGCTGATACATAGGAGCACATGTACCCCAATGTTCATAGCAGCACTCTCAACAACAGCCAAAACATGGAAAGAACCTAAGTGTCCATCAATGGACGAATGGATCATGAAGATGTGGTTTATCTATACGATGGAATACTACATGACAATGAGAAAGAATGAAATCTGGCTATGTGTAGCAACATGGATGGAACTTGAGGATATTATGCCAATCAAAATAAGTCAGGCAGAGAAGGACAGATACCATATATTTGCATGTATAGGTGGATTAGGAGGAACTTAATGGAGGGCCATGGAGGAGAGGAAGGGGAAAATAGTTGGGGAGAGGGAGGGAGGCAAATCATGAGAGACTCTTGAATACTGAGAACAAACTGAGGGCTGATGAGGGTCAGGGAGAGGGGAATGGTGGTTATGGGCATGGAGGAGGGTACCTGGGATAAGCACTGGGTGTTATATGGAAACCAACTTGACAATAAACTATAAAAAAAAAAAACCCTGCAATATGTACATATATAATATAAAAAACATCACAAAGAACAACTCACAAGGCAATGTATCATACAATAAGTAATGGAAGAAAAAATGAGTCTTAAAAAATAACCCTCAAATTATACAGCAAAATAAATTCTAGATGTCTGAATATTTTCTTTGAAAGGAACAAAAATATAAATTTAAAGTAGGAGAATAAAATATTCTCTTACTAAATTAACCTACTTTACATAGTCTAGATCTAAGACATAAAGATTTGGAAAAATTTGTATATGTAATATTGTCCATTTTGGCAACATGAGAAATAGGGGATAAATGGAACAGTCTACATGTCTTATTATAGAGGAAAGGTTAAATAAATGTTAACACACCCGCAATATGTAATAGTATGCAGTCATTAAAAATACAAATATGCATAACCAAGACCACATTATAATAAAACACAATTTAAATATGGGTACAAGGCATCAGCAGACATTTATCCAAATAAGGCATACAGATGGCCAACAGGCAGATGAAAAGATGCTCCACATCACTGATCATTAGGGAAATACAAATCAAAACTACAGTGAGAGATCATCTCACACCTGTAAGAATGGCCAAAATTGACAATACCAGAAACAGCAGATATTGGCGAGGATGTGGAGAAAAAGGAACCCTCTTGCACTGTTGGTGGGAATGCAAACTGGTGCAGCCACTTTGGAAAACACCATGTAGGGGTCCTCAAAAAGTTAAAAATAGAACTACCCTATAACCCAGCAATTACACTACTAGGTATGAACCAAAAGATTACAAAAATACTAATTCAGGGGTACCTGGGTGGCTCAGTTCACATCTGACTCTTGATTTTGGCTTAGTCATGATCTTACAGGTTTGTGAGCTTGAGCTGAGCCCCACATTGGGCTCTGAGTTAGTGGCAACAGAGTGGAGCCTGCTTGAGATTCTCTCCTTCCTCCTCTCTCTCTGCTACTCCCCCTGGCTCCTGCACATGCATGCTCATACTCTCTCTAACATTAAAACAAAAACAAAACAAAACTACTAATTCAAAGGGATACGTGCACCTCAATGTTTACAGCAGCATTATCAGTAGTAGCCAAATTATGAAAACAGCCCAAGTGTCTATCGACTGATGAGTGGATAAAGATGTGGTGTGTGTGTACACACACACACACACACACACACACACACACACACAAATGGAGTATTACTCAGCCACAGAAAATAATGAAATCTTGCCATTTGCAACATCAATGGAGCTTAGAGAGTATTATGCTAAGTAAAATAAGTCAAAGAAAGACCAATACCATATTATTGCTCTAGTCTGTGGAATTTAAGAAACAAAACTAACAAGCAAAGTCAGGGTGGGGAGGCAGGGAAGAGAGAGAGGCAGACTAAGAAACAGATTAACCTACAGAGAACAAACTGATGGTTACCAGAGGGGAGGTGAGTGGGGGGATGGGTTAAATAGGTGATGGGGATTAAGGAGTGTACTTCTTGTAATGAGCACTAGGTATTGTATGGAAGTCCTGAATCACCATATTGTACACATGAAACTAATATAATGCTGTATGTTAACTGAAATCTAAACAAAAACTTAAAACACAATGCCTGTGTTTTGTTTCTTGGTTGTGGAAAACATAGTTCTGTTTGCCTCTTTTCTGTGTTTTACAAATATTCTCAGAAGCAAGTGCATTATTTTTCCAGTCTAATCACAAAAACAAATATTTTCATTTTTAGGAGATAAATGAATGCTTAACCTATGTCAGTGGAAAAGAGAATAAATTAAAGAAATGTAACGTGCACATTAATATAGACTAGAATTTTGAGGGGTGACTCAGTCAGTTAAGCATCTAATTCTTGGTCTTAGCTCAGGCCATGATATCATGGTTGGTGGAATCAAGCCCTGTGTTAGGCTCTGTAATGACAGCATAGAGCCTGTTTCGGGTTCTCTCTCTCCCTCGCCTTTTCTGCCTCTCAAAATAAATAAGTAAACATAAAAAAATACATATACAGAGGCTAGAATTTTGAGGCTGATTGGAATGAGGCCCAAGGGAGATAAAGGAAGCACAATATAGCTTGAACATTTTCAGCCTAAGTAATTGAGAGGATATTGGCATCATAAATACACACAGAGATACACACATGTATTATTTTATTTATTTTAGAAGTAATAAATAATTTGGATGAGGACTGTTACCTCTGTTTCAAACTTAAGGTTGTGATGTCAGTGGCAGATTCACATGAAATACTGCACAGGCCTTTAAAAGCTCTATTTAAAATTCCACTATTATTCATAATATATAATAAAATATTTTGTGATGTGCTTTTGATAAAGAATTTTAAAATAGACTGTATTATATTTTTCTTATCAGGATATTATAGACATTTTGACTGTCATTTTAGGTCATGTTCATTGATTTGATTCAGGCTGACAAAAATCTCCCAAGTTTTCAGATATTTAAGAGAGAAATCTCCCTTGAAATCCTGTAGAAAAGAACTCATGAAATAATTCCTCTGACCACTGCCAACATTTCAGATGTTTAGCACAGAAGAAGCAATGCTTCACAGCAGTTTTAAGGTTTGAAACCGTTTATAGAATTCAAAACATGAATAGAATATCAGTAACATTTAGAAATGTGTTTCAAATTAAAATAAAAATTTCAAAAGCCTCAAGTCAAGTTGAAATGAGTGACTAGTGGTCTTCATTTTGAATGCAGAAAGAGGATCTGCTTCAGCTATCATCAGTGCAAGATACATAGTTAAATTGTAGCCTTTCTTTTTCCTAATTTAGGCATATCTAACCTGTGGGCTCTAACCCAAAATGGCAGCCATTAAGTAACAAATCTAAGGGGAATAGAAATTCCTAAGAAAACGAGGAGCGGCTTCTGCCTTTGAAAAAAAAAAAAGGTCTCTGAGATCTCAATCCGGTCCGGAGATGCCAATCAGAAGTTAGATGCAAATGAAAACTTATTTTTCTATGTAAAGTGAAGGGATTTTTTTTTTTAAAAAAAAACCTTGTTTTGGGACACCTGGGTGGCTCAGTTGGTTAAGCGTCCGACTTCAGCTCAGGTCATGATCTCACGGTTTGTGGGTTTGAGCCCCGCATCAGGCTCTGTGCTGACAGCTAGCTCAGAGCCTGGAGCCTGCTTCGGATTCTGTATTTCCCTCTCTCTCTGACCTTCTCCTGCTCACACTGTGTGTCTCTCTCTCTCAGAAATAAATAAAACATTAAAAAAATAAAAAAACAAAACAAGCAAAAACAGCCTTGTTTTGAATAATTTTATAGTTTTGGGATTTATGAGAGATCTAGAGCCAGACTGAATATTGCAGCAAATTGAGCAGAGGTCGTAATATGAGGTAGCACATCTGAACAGAAAAGAATTAAACTTGGATAATGGGATGAGCAAAACCTTGTGTCTTCAGGTGGCAAAAGATTCTAATTTCTTAAACTGCAAGCCAGATTAAAAAGAGCTCTCCAAGAGTGCTTCTTATGCCAATCACCTGAATCAAATTTAATGGATTTTGTCACATTAATCAGTAATAAGCACAATTTTGGACAAATATTCCAAAAGACCCACTTGAAATGGCATTGGGCCTAAGGACTGCTTATTAGCTCTCCACATCCACAAAGCATAGCCTTAACATCTCCTGCAATTGTTACTCAGTATTTTTATTCCAATTAATTAGTAACAATTATTATTGTTAATAATAACAATAGTAATAAGAATTATCTTTAGTGTCTGTCATGTATTGGATACCAAGTACAATAGGATTATTAAGATGTGTAAGATTTAACTGCTGCTGCGTGTGCCTGTGTATTATATAAATAAATGCCATGAATAATAATGTATATAACAAGTATATATAACAAATGAAAGATACACTTACTATACTTACTATAACAAATGAAATATACAATAATGATTTTAGAAACATCTGAAGGGGAGTAAGACAGTTCTATCTGAGAGAGGTGACAAGCTGAACACTGAAGATGAAAGGGTTTTTTTTTGTTTGTTTGTTTTGTTTTTTTTACTTAACATGGGAGGAAGGCACATTATGGGACAGATGTAAAATGAATGTTTGGTAGCCATGGTGCAGCACCTTGAAAAGAACAATAATTTACGGGGCGCCTGGGTGGCTTAGTCGGTTAAGTGTCCGACTTTCGCTTAGGACATGATCTCGCGGTTCGTGGGTTCGAGCCCCGCGTCGGGCTCTGTGCTGACTGCCAGCTCAGAGCCTGGAGCCTGTTTCAGTCTGTGACTCCCTCTCTCTCTGACCCTCCCCTGCTCACGCTGTCTCTCTCTCTCCTAGAAATAAAAATAAAAAAAACATTTAAAAAAAAAAAGAAAAGAACAATAATTTATTTAGGAAATGATGAGAAATGCATCCTCAAGGTCAACTGAGATCATATTGGAAAGAGTTTGGGAGTTGGACTCTGAAGTTAAGACTTTTGAAGACCATAGAAAATTACGTGACAACTTTACAGTTTCAGCATGGTAAAAATGACTAATTAAATAGGTTTACACTTATTTTTTCAGTTAGAAAATTCCAGTAATTACTATTGCTAATTTTTCTCATCCTATGTATTTGTATTAACATTACATGCTATGACTGAAGTAGTCTTCTTCCATCATACCTCAAACCAAGACCTACACGTGTGGCCTGTGAATGGGCACTGGAATATTTTCAGGTTAACACTGTTGTTAGACTGTGGAAAATCCTCCAGTGGGGGAGTGGACTAACTAAATAGAGACAGAATGGCAGCAGAGAAGAGAAAGCTAATTATTAAAATTACATAACTTACTACAGTTCTACATTCAAGTTAGTACTCTACAATTCTAAACTGAACTATACATTCTAAAACTAAAACCAGAAAAGTTGTTCATTTTACATCATCCCCTATACTTCCCTTTTATAAGCTGTTCATACTTGTGCCTTGTTCATTTGTTTTATTAATTGCTGTACCACAGCATTTTCTAGTGTCTGACATTTAACAGGCACTAAATCAATTTGTTGGAAGAATAAATCAAATCAACACATGGTAGATGTCAAGGCTATGCTTTGTGAATGTAGACAGCTCTTGTATCTTCAGTGAGTAATTTAGAGTATTTTTCAAAACATACTTGTATTTGCAAGGTAGTGCCTAAGCAAGAATTTTAGTTCTAGAGGTCTGTTAAAGTCTGGGGAAAAGTCAAATGGTTTGTAACAGTATTTGGATTCAGAATTTGGGATATTTCTTAAATTTTCCAAACAGGACTTAAATTTATAAGAGAAATCTTGAGGCATTATCATTATTGTCAGTGACCAGCTTCATCCCTTAGAACTTTCAGTGTGCTCCAGCTAGTTTCCAGCTACCAGTATCTGTGTTTTTGTGTGTATAATCAGTTTCCTTTATGGAACTGCATAGGCTGTTCTGTCTATGGAAGTAGCAGACCAGAAGTGCCAGGATATTAACATCCATTCTTGTTGTCAAGAACCCATGCAGTCATAAATCAATTACTCAAAGTTAATACGTAAACACCCTAGTTACCTCACCTCTTGATGAAAGGGGAGAATTTTCCCTGCAGAGTAAGTTGTAGTTAGCACTCTGATAGGTAGCTTCATAATACATCTTTTATTCACTGCCTTTTCCTTTTTGTATCACTTCCCAACTCTCCTATTCATGTGTCCCTGGGCCTTCAAATTAAATGACTTTCACTCAAATGTTTGTTTGAAGATCTACTCCTTTGGAAATCCAAATTAATACAGCAACAAATTGGGAAGCCCCTGGTCAAGTTTTCTCTCCTAGGCTTGTCTAGGAGATTTATATCCAGATTATGAGCTGGAAATGCAGTGACCACTGAAAACTCATGAAGCTTTGGATTCTACTTCTACCTTCTCTGCTACTTGGAATCTTTGTTTGGGTCTTTTGGTAATATAAATATATTAAGCCTCTTCTTTCATCAAATGAGGATTTTGATGAATTTCAGCTTACTGCTCCACAGAAAAAGCGTTAAAATCAACATAGGAACAACAGTCTTCATCTTAGATATCATGTGGAATTTTAATTTTGTGAAACTATATAGATATTTATTCAATGATTAAGAGGAATCTGTCACTTTTATGACCTGATAGATTTTTCCCCCTCTCATTTTGCTGTGGCTCCAAGTGGAAATGAGCATGAGGGAAGGATGATGAGCACCAATAAAAAACGGGATATAAAACAGGAATCATAAAAGAATAACCTGCAGTACTTAGGTATGATTTTTAGAAATTGATCTTTCCCCACCCAGTAAGAATATAAGTATTAACTTCTGTGTGGCTTTTTTTCTGCTATTACAAAATTTTTTAATTTAGTGTCCAGATATTAGAGTCATTCAGAATAATGGCATTGAAACACAATTTATAATTCTTCATCATGAAATCTTAAAGCATTAAGATGGTTTAAGCTAGGTCAGTAAGCTAGTTAACATCTTCAAATCCTATTGAAATTGTAAGTGTTCAAAACAAATCCATAGCATTGCAAAACAAAGAACAAACAAAAAACAGGAAGAGGAGATAGTAATGAATCTGATGTTGATGGAATCTGTTCTGATGATATTCAGACAGGACCAGATTGATTAAGAGCAAGTGTTGTGGAAAAGAAAAATAAAAAAAACAAAAACACAGCCCATGGCAGAGGCCTTCCCCCCATTCCATAAGAACAGAGAGAGGAGATAGATATGCACACTTTGAGGTGCAGAGAATAGAATACTTTAAGGGACAGTGTTCCACGTATTGAATTTAAGGGAAAAATTATGATGTCATATTGGGTCAGGATTTGCTATTAGGCAAAAATGACTTTTCTGTACTTGTGAGTGATTGAAATATTCATTAAATTAGTGATTCAGGGCATAGCCTCTTGATCCAGACAACATGTTTTTGAATACCATCAGGTACTATGTGCAGGTTAGGTAACTTCCCTGTACCCCTATTCCCTCATCTGGAAAATTAGGATAATAATAACATCAATGATATGGGATTCTGTTGCAGAATAAATGTGCTCAGATACGTAAAACACAGACAACAGTCCTTGGCAAATAAAAAGCACCAAATTATGTTAGATTTATTTTTATTGTCAGATTTATCTGAGTTCCAGATTTTTAAACACAACTGACCTCTGGACTTTTCTGCTTTTATGTCTGACAGGCATCTCAAACTGAACACATTCCCAAGGAAATTCATGTTGTCTCCTTAAATGTAGGTCAAATTTCAATGTTCCCTCTCTCGGGGAATGAAATCCCCAGACTCCTCCTTGTACTAGTCAGCAGTCTGGGACTTATCTTTGGCACCTCCATCAACCTTACCCCTGTATCTAATATATAAGCAAGGTTACCTTCCAAATAGATCCCAAATCTTTCCATTTTTCTCCATTTCTGCCAATTATACCCCAGTTTAACCCATCTGCTCTTAGCCTCATCCCATTCAGAGGAGTGGAAGAATTTATCTGACATGCAAATCAGGTTATACCACAAAATCTTCTACAGTATCTTTATTTGCTACCCCTTGTTCTCAGGGTGAAAATCCAAATCCTTAAGCAAACTTCAGACAATCTGACTCCTAACTATAACTCCAATGTATAGACTAATGAAATATTACAAACACCCTTGTATATCCATCATGTAGAACAAGAAACCAGAACCACATGACTCCACCTGGTTCTCCGTTCCAGACGCTATAGGCATTCTTTCCAAAGATAACAACCACCCCCATTTAATAGCCGAGGTAGTGTTTGTTTGTTTGTTTGTTTTTAACTTTTATAAATGGAAACCAAAGTACAAGTTCTTTTGTACTTAAGTTTTTAACTCAACATTATGTTTTGAGATTTATTCATTTAATTTCTATTTTATTGTAAAAACATACCACAATCTTTGATACTTAACACTTGAATGTTTACATTTTGCAGCTATTATCAATAATGTAGGCATGAACATGCCAGTATCTTTTAGTGATTACATATACATTTTTTTTCTTTTTGTATCTGGGCTAGAAGTGATATTGCCAGGTCATAGGATATATATATGTTCATGTTTAATTAAGCGCTGAAAAATAGTTTCCCAAGGTGGCTGTGCAATTTTAACCCATCAAAGTCCAAGATTTTTATATTTTATATTTTCTGTCTTTTTTCATTTTATTGTACTGGTGGGTACATGTTAGATTTCATTGCCACTTATCTTATGACTAATGGTGTTGGATAACTTTTCACGTGTTCATTGACCATTTAGAAAATTTATTTCAAGGATTTTGCTCTTTTTCTGCAATGTACTGCTTGCTTTTTTCTTACTGACTTATAGGAGTATTTCATATATTCTATATCTAAACCTTTTATAAAACATAGACCTTTATGGGTTGCTCAGTCGGTTGAGTGTCTGACTCTTGATTTTGGCTCACATCATGATCTCATGGTTCGTGGATGATTATCATGATCTCATGGATCAGTCCTGCATTGGGTTCTCTGCTGTCAACATGGGATTCTCTCGCTCCCTCTCTCTCTCTGCCCCTCTCCCACTTGTGTGCACGCATGCTCTCTCTCAAAATAAATAAACTAAAAAATACATATGCATTGAAGTATCATCTACATATCTGTAGCCTGCTTTTTGAATCTCTTAATTCTGTTTTGATAAATAGAAGATTTTTCTTTTCAATAGACTAAAATTCATCAATGATTTCTTTTATAGTAAGTGCTTTATTGTCCCACTGAAGAAAATCTGCCTATAACAAAATCAGGGACTGGTTCTCCTGTTTTCTTCTAAGAGTATTACTATTTTTTACCTTTTATATTTATTTTCATCATCAATCTAGAACTGATTTGTGTGTAGGACATGAGGTAGAAGTCAAGATTGATTTTTTTTTCTCATATGGATAGACTATTGATCCAATAGTCTTTGTTGAAAAGAGCTTTCTGGGGCATCTGGGTGGCTCAGTCTGTTGGGCGTCCGACTTCGGATCAGGTCATGATCTCATGGTTTGTAGGTTTGAGCCTTGCGTCGGGCTCTGTGCTGACAGCTCAGAGCCTGGAGCCTGTTTCAGATTCTGTATCTCCCTCTTTCTCTGACCCTACCCTGTTCATGCTATCTCTCACTCTCTCTCAGAAATAAATTTAAAAAAAATTAAAAATAAATTAAAAAAAAAGAAAAGAGCTTCTTCCCCATGTGCACTGTAACACCATTTTAGAACATAACTGAGCGATTATATATATGTAGGTCCGTTTCTGAATTCTGTTTTTTCCATCACTATCCTACTTTACTATCTTGGTTGGAATTATCACACTGCCTTAATTACCATAGTAAAACAAGTATAAATATCTGGTGGGGTAAATCCTTCAGCTTCACTATTCTTCAATATTATCTTAAATATTCTAGTTCATTTTGTAAATTTCCACACAAATTTTTGGGTCTGCTTTTTAATTTCCACCAAAAATCCAGATTTTTATCTGAATTGTACTAAATTTCTAGATAATCTGGAGAGAACTTTTTATGATGCCAAGTGACAAAATTTATCTGTACATTCCTTCACTTATTTATAAGTACTTCAAATTCTCTCAATAATATTTTATAGCTTTTAGTGCAGATTTCATATACGCCTTTCATTAGACTTATCCGTAGAAATTAATATTTTTGATGTTGTTGTAAATACTGTCCTTTAAAAATTCATTGTCTATTTTTGTTGCTGGTGTATAAATATAATTATGTTTCACATATTGGTCATATCTAGTGACCTTGATAAAAATTTTAATCTAATAATATATAAATAATTTCATATTTGTATATGCATATTTCTTTTATAAATAATAATATTTGTGTATTTCCTTTCCTATCTGTCTATCCATCTATCTACCTAATTTCCAAGTAGTACGGAGTTAGTAACATGTAGTGGTGACAGTAGTAATCTTTGTCTCCTAACTTATAGAAAATACTTTAAATATTTCACCTATGTCTTTTATCACATTAAGGAAATTCTCTTCTATTCCTAGATTTTAGGAATCTATTTAAACTTATGAATGAGCAGTTGAAGTTAACAAATGCTTTTGCTCTAATCCTAGAAGTATTAAATAATGTCCCCATTTTTTTGTTAATATGGCAACAAAATAGCGTGATTTTTGAATCTTAACTACAGTTTGATAAGTGAATACTAGACTCCATGTCTTGCATATCTACAACTGGATTTGATGTGCTGATATTTGTATCTCTGGTAATCTTATCTAGAAATGTTTGGGAAAGATTGTTCTGTAACTTTTTTCTTGTATGTCTTTGCCAGGTTTTAGTGTCAACATTACATTGACATCTTAAAATGACTTGGAAAGTGTTTTTACTTTTTCTTTTCTCTCAAAGTATTTGTAAAAGAGTGATATTATTGCTTCCTTACATGTTTAGAAAAGTTTACCAGTCAATCCATCTGGACCTGGAGTTTCTTTTTACGAGGTTTGGGATAACAGAGTCTACTCCTTAAATATTTAGTTATAGGCACATTTAGGTTGTTTTCTATTTTTTATTGTGTAAGTTTTAGTAATTTGTGCTCTTCAAGGAATTTGCCTACTTCATCTTGATTGTCAATTTTATTGGCTGAAAATTATTCATATAATTATGTTTTTGTTGCTTAAAAGACCTGTAATAATGTCCCTGTTTTAAGTTTTAATATCAATAGTTTCTGTTACCTTTCTCACTCTCTCCCATAATCAGTCTTTTTAGAGATTTATCAGTATTCTTCATCTTTCCAGACAAACAACTTTTGGACTCATTAGTTTTGTTTAGTGAGTATTTGGTTTTATGTATGTATTTGGTTGTGTGTGTATGTATATATATATATGTATACATGTATACATATACATGTATATGTATATATGTATGTATATATATATATATATATATATACAGATTTCTGCTATTACCTTAATCATCACCTTGTATTCTAATTTGTTGAATTGTTTGCTTTTTCATCTTCAAGCTTTTGAAATGGAATTTTCCAAACTTTGCTACATCTTACATTTTGACATAAACTAGAATTTCAATTCCACTGGGTTCTGATACTCATGTAAAATACTCTCTATTTTCATATTATTTGCCTTTCCTTTATGTTTTTGAACATATTAATAATAACTTAAGACCAAAAATCAAAGGAAAAACTTGAAAAAAGTCTAGAGAATATTCAGAAAATACCATTAACTGACAAGGATTTTAAAATAAATAAAATTAATAATTCAAGAAAGCATAACATAGAAAATAAAGAAAGAGAGCATAAAAGACCTGTGAATTATAATGCATAGTCCCTTCTCTCTTTTCTAGTCCAATCATGAGTATATAATTAGAATCCTAGAAGTAGAGGATAGAGAAAATATAACAGAAATATTTGAAGAAAAAATGCCCCCCACACACGAAAAGAACAGTAAAAGAAAAAGAGAAGGAAAAATACAACCAAAGAAGGATATCAATTTGCAAATTCTTCTCTTACCATTTTTTGGTAAGACCTTTAAGAGTGAGTTGATTCCTACCCATTCACTCAAAGAAGCATATTTTTATACACGTTTTTAAAATTTTTTAAGTTTATTTATTTTCAGAGAGACAGAGACAGCAGCAGTCAGGGAGGGGCAGAGAAAGAGAGAGGGAGAGAGAGAGAATCCTGAGCAGAATCCACTTTGCTGGCACAGAGCCCAGTGTGGGGCTTGAACCCACGAAACCATGAGAATATGACCTGAGCCAAAACCAAGAGTGAGATGTTTAACCCACTGAGACACTTAAGTGCTGCAAATAAGCATACTTTTTGAATTAAGGTCCCTATGAAGTCATCTGACATCATCCACAAGTGTCACAAAAACTTTGACCTTTAAGCAGTATATGATGGATCAGCTACAAAATCAATGCGCAAAAGCAATTCAGAATATAAAGTAGAGGTTTGCTTGGGCTGGGAAGAGATAATAAATTGGAGGAAGGAGTAATGGAATAGGAGTATACAATCATGTTTTCTGTTTCTAAAACTTGGATATATCTAGTACAAAAATAAGTTAAATGGAACTTTCCCTGTAGAATGAATTGGTACCTAGATTCCAAAACTGAAATCAGAGAGCCATTAAATATTTCACTTTCTAAGAAGATCCATGAATAACTGTTGTTAGATATGTTCCTTAGATCTTAGTAAGAAGCAGCTGGATCTGCTCTGCTATTTCAGCTTTTACCCCAGAACCCTTTCTTTTCGTTCCTTCTCCAATCTTTTTCCTTTGTTGAAATCTACTCTAAAGGTGTTAGAGTTGCAAGGAGGTCAATATTTATGCAAGAATAGCATTTTCTTGCCAAATTCTGTCAAAAACAAACAAAGAGACGGCTTTAGAAGGATCACTCTAGAAGTAGAGCCCATCTTCATTAACTGGCCTCCCTCTCTTCAAATTGATTTCCTATACTGGTATATACTGGAATTGCCATTAGAATGATTTATTGTGAAAAAATTCTAGGGAGAGTTTGGCATAAATAACCTGGCAGTTTTCGGTGGTACATGAACACAGAGATGTGTGCCTGAATCTCATTTTTAGATCTCTAGAAAGGTAAAGGCTTGTGTAGTTATCCATAAGCAGATGGATGAAGAATGATCATTTGTGTTGTGCTTAAAAAGAAGACCCCCTCCCAAGCCAACTCACACACCAGACCCCAGATAGCATAGAAAAGGATTTCTATAGTTCCTATGACTTTGTGTGAGAAATAAAAGATGAGGAGCAAGGTATAACCATAAGATTACCAAGAAAGCTACTAGCACAACTAAGAGATATCCAGTCTGATCTGCAGAGGTGGAAAGTAAGGCATGGCTACCCCTTTTTAGGTATATGTTGTCTTCTATTTCTCCTCCCTCACCAGAGGGACTGTTCTAAGATGGAAGAGGGAGAAGAAGAATGAAAACTTAGACTACTCTCCCCTTTACTCTAAAGTGCCGGACTGGGAAGAGAAGTGGAAACACAGATCACAGTATCTATTCGCTATATCACCGCAAGCTCTATCAACCAGGAAGGATAGAATGGATATAAATAAAACATGAGACCAAAGTTTTAAATTAAATTAACCTGGCTTTTCAATTATTTATCTTGACCAAAAAGGTATGGAATGTGTTCAAGATGTTGATTATTAGCATGCTGAGATTGGGAGATAAAAATCATTTTAAGTTTATGTCTCAATAAATTCAGAATTACCAATAAGTCAGTTATACAAGCTTCTATGTGATTTTGCCTTTCTTCCTTGTTTAAATAACTTTACTTGATACATAAAGACTATTATAAAAGAGTTTGGCCAAGAAAATTTAGAATTTCTGTGTCCCGAGTTCCCTAGTTTACTATCTTCCTTCAACCTTCCAGTGTGTGTGTGTGTGTGTGTGTGTGTGTGTGTGTGTGTGTGTGTGTAATATGTCCAGGCTTTAAAATTGTACTTAGTGGGAGGAATATGGAAAAGTATATTTATTCTATTTTCCCAGAAGCTGAAGCCTGAATTTTTAGAAGCTGTAGAACCTAAAAGCCAGATATGCTATTTACTCTCCATTTGCCACTCCTGACAAATTATCTTTGCCAATCTTTACCCCAGAAAATCATCCTCGACAAACTACAACACTTGTGCCTCCAAGCTCTTTGATTTCCCATTGGGTTTAGCCATGAAATGCATCTCCAAAAGTCTAGAAGTTCATAGGAGAAGGTATTAGGGCCACTATTTTCCTTGCTTGCTTACTCCCTTCCAGGCTACAATTTTAGCAGTGACTTCATTACTCTACCCGTGGTCACCACACCTTATGGGTACAGTAGCCCCACTTACTCCTGCATATCAGAGTAACAAATCTGGGGCTCATTCAGTCTCCTCACAGTTCCTGGTTCTTTCACATTCCTTGTTGGTCTCCTGAGCCCTACCCAGATCTCTGAGTCAGTTCCGTCACAAAATTGTTTAAATATATATTTCCTGCTGGGAACCTGGTTGATCTACTGAGAAACTGATTTTTCTTCCCTTTGCTTTTCTTTAGAACAATTGAAGGTAATGTCCAGCAGATAAAGTTGTTGCTGGTGGCATGTATATATATATATACACACACACACACATATATATATATATTCCATTAAAGAGCTGAATTATTTCCTTTTGTCAAAACTGTGCAGATAATCCAATGAATTTCTCTATGCATTCTTCCCTTTTCCTGATGAAGAATATGCTACTGTTCCTTCCCTTGATAAGACTCATTTTAAAAACCATTTTACAGACTTGTCACTTCCCCAGTTCTCTCTGCTGTGGAATTCATTTGGTCACCAACATTTCCTATTCTCCTGTAAAATCTATTCTCTCCCCCCAACCCCAGATATGAAACCACTTTGCTGAATAAGGCAATAGGCAATTTATAAAGAGATTTTAATGTGTACATTGGCTCTAGTTCATATAAATGTCTGCTGAAAATATGTACTATGTGTGCAGCTGATTTTCATCTTAGGTAACAATGGGATTTTCATCTTAGGTAACTAAAGGAACTGAACTATAGTGCCAGATAAAAGAGCAAGACTGGTGCTAGGAACTTTGGCCAAACCAGTGAAACTAGTGAAATCCCCATTCATTTGGAATCTGTGTGTACAACTTCAGTTCAAATAGAGGACACTGGAGAGGTATCAACAGAACACATAGTGAGAGTGAACCATTGCCACACAAACACTGGGTTTCAAAAAGATACTCTGATCCTAATTCTGTCAAAGAAGAACTTATAAAAGTAAGTTTGGTACCATATGATTTCACTTCCATGTGGAATCTAAATAACAAATGAATAAACAAAAAGTAGAAACAGACTTGTAAATACAGAGAACAAACTGATGGTTGCCAGAGAAGATGGGGGTGGAATTTGGGCAAAATGGGTGAAGGAGAGTGGGAGACACCAGCTTCCAATTATGCAATGAAAAAGTCAGGGGAAGAAAAGATACAGCATTGGGAATATAATCAATGGTATTGCAGCAGTGTCATACAGTAACAGATGGTAGCTACACTTGTTGTGAGCATAGCATAACATACAGGCTTCACTAGGGACACCTGGGTGGCTCAGTTGGTCGAGCGTCTGATTTCAACTCAGGTCATGATCTCAAGGTTTGTGGGTTCAAGCCTTACATTGGGCTTTGCACTTTAAACACGGAGCCTGCTTAAGATTCTCTGTCTCCCTTTCTTACTGCGCCCTTCAGCTCTTTTTCTCTCTCTCTCAAAAATAAATAAAACCTTAAACACACACACACACACACACACACAAAATCCTATATAAACTTCACTGTGTTGTACACTTGAAACTAATGTAGGATTGTGTGTCAACTACACTTTGATGATAAAAAAATATGCAGACATGATTTAAGAAAAAAAATCTGAAAGGTAGGGAGAACAAACAGAAAGACCCGAGAGCCTTGGATTTCTATTTCAGTTATGCCACCTGACAAATTAGATCTTGGCTGAGTCTTTTAACCTTTCAATCTCAGATCCTTTCCCTCAAAAGCACTCCTTACTTATACCCATCTCAACTTTTTATTCAAAAATTCCAACAGGTAATATATAATGATTTTAATTTTAGTCCAGAAGATAGAGTGATATTGTCTATATCATAACTTTGCATTTACAGACTTTTGAGACTTCCTATGTTTATACAATAAGAAAAATCCACAATATTATCCATCCATTTGTGTCACTTGGCAAACATCAGTGTATAGTAAATTTTCAAATAATATGATGGAGTGATTAGTGGATAAAGAGATATATAAGAAAAATGTCATCACTTCTGAAAGCTTAGAGTGTTCTGTACATCATAAACTTTTAAAGGCAAATCAAAGTTATAGCTATATAAATAAATAAATAAGTACATCAGGAAACATGACAAATGAGTATAACCTAATATTAATTGTTTCTGAGACTCCTGTTGCTCAGGAAGAATTCTTAGGGAATGTAGCTTAATCTCAAATAAAGAAAGAAAATGAGAATATCTCAGGCCTGTGGGGCATTTGAAGAATTTAAGGAGGGCAATTTAGAGGGAATAAGCACCTCCAGGGAAGCTGAAAAGAAACACTGTGGGGCCATGCAGAGCTTGCAGTGATACAGTTCCACAAAGAGCATGGGAATGGAAGCCAGAGTCAGTTGTAGACATGGATCCTTCAGCAACTAACCATGTGATTGTATTACATGTATTTTTTTTTTTTGAAGGGAAGGGACACTGAGTTAGGTATGTTTTAAAATCTCTTTTAGGTTTAGAAATGTATTATTCAGGGGCACCTGGGTGGCTTAGTTGGTTAAGCATCCAACTTTCGCTTGGGTCATGATCTTGCAGTTTGTGGGTTCGAGCCCCGCATCGGGCTCTGTGCTGACTGCCAGCTCAGAGCCTGGAGCCTGTTTCAGAGTCTGTGACTCCTCTCTCTCTGACCCTCCCCTGTTCATGCTGTCTCTCTCTCTCTCCTAGAAATAAATAAAAAAACATTAAAAAAAAAAAGAAATGTATTATTCAATGCCATTCTCTAGTGACCAATAGGGAAGTAATTAAGAGTTTTGAATTGGGACGTAATAAGATGAAAATAGCATTCCAAGCAAGTAAATCTTGTCTTATTCTGCTGTGTGTGCAAACACGGAAAGCCTAGGATGAAGGAGCTATGTTTCAGGGCTCAACAATTCTTATAACCATATTTGTCATCTTACCCATTGGTGAAGGTCACTTCCCATAATATTTTGAAGGAGCAAACACAAAAGTAACACTGCTTCTTTCACTTTTTTAAAAATTTGCCGTTTGGTTTTTAAATGAGGGCCTATATTGAATCCCTACTAACACACAAATGTATTTAAGAAAATTTGTTCCCAAAGATGGCAAATGAAATATGATTGTATTTCATCAGAATGCCTCATCAAATGTAACTCCCAAGCACTGCAAATAAAAATATACTTTTATTTACATTTAAAAGCTGATGACAAAGTTAATACTCTAGGCTTTTAGAAGTGATAACTTTTTTCTTCTATAACTCTATACCCACTAATCCCTTAGTGAAAATCTGAAAACTGACAAGGAAACTTCATGGAGGTTTCAATCTAAGTAAATGGAACAGTAAGGTTTGATGCAAAGAGAGTAGTTTAGCCACTTCTTGTCCTAAAAGTCTTTCTCTTTCTGACAACTCCATCAAATTTTCTTTTATTCTAACACTTTTAATTTTTCCCAGAACAATTAACTGCCTTGATTCAGACACAGAATGGATTGGAAAAATATATCCTAGGACGTTAGACTCCTCTTCTTTGTCTAAGAGAGTCACATCATGGGATACCTTGATTAATTTTTGCTAAAATTATTATTATTTTCTTTTGCTATCAGACTGAGATAATACATCACCGTGTGGGATGACCATGAGACTACAGATAGAATTTGAAACTTCTTTCTATGCCATTTTTTGGTGAAATAAACTGGCACCAAATTGTGTGGTAGTTTAATTCTTCGTTCTGTTTGTACACTCTTGTTACTCAATTTTTGAAGACTCTAACTCTAGGAAAACAGAAATTGTAAATGTAATGCCAGGCTACTTCATAAATAAAAGCTCTTACCTGATCTCCTTTTCCACTGAGAAGTGGGTAAAGAGTCACTATGGTTGCAGGGATCAAGGTGTTTCTGGCCTTGTTTCTATCAGGGCTGAACCCTCCTTTGGGGTGCTGTGCCAGCCCAGCAGGACCTGTCCCCCTTCGTATTCAGACTCAAACACTTGTGATTCTGAGCCAGTTGCTGGGAAGGCCCAATCCTAACATTAGACATAGTTTGGGTGAGTCTTGCCATTCAAGATTTGCTAACACATATTCCTGGAATGATCCCTGGAAACCATTTTTCCGGTCCATGTGGTTCCTGCCTTGGTTTCTTGATTTGATGCTTCAGTGTTATATCAGAAATATAGACATGACATGAAAAATGCCACTAAGATGTTGCCTTTCTCTTCATCTTCCTCTCAGACATAATAACTTTAATCCTAATACCATAAATTTGATCTCCAGATCCTGATTTAAGACCTGAATCAAAATGCAGTATAAGTAGACACCTGGATATTCACTTGCAAAAAAATGAACTTATACTCTTACCTGACACCATATACAAAAATTAGTTCAAAACAGATCAGCAACCTATAAATAAGACCAAAGTCATGAAACTCTTAAAGGTAAACAAGGGTAAATATTCATGACTTTGGACTTGACAATAAATTCTTACATATGATTCCAAAAAGACAAATAAATTGGACTTTATCAAAATTTAAAAGTTCTGTGCATCAAAGACTATTGTCAAGAAAGTGAAAACAAGATGAAAGAAAATATTTGCAAGTTATATACTTGAAAAAGTCTTCACATCTAGAAGCCTTCATATCTATCTTCATATTGTTGTAGATCAATAACTCCTACAACCGAACAAAAAGACAACTCAATTAAAAAAAGAACAAAGGGCTTGAATAAACTTGTCTCCAAAGAAGATATACAAATACCTAACAGGCATATGAGAAGATGCTCAACCTCATTACTCATTAGGGAAATACAAATGAAATCCACAATTAGATACCACTTCACACCTAGTAGAAAGGTTATACAAATTTGGGGGCAATAACAAATGTTGGGAAAGATGTAGAGAAATTGGGAACCTTGTACACTGATGGTGGGAACATAAAATGGTCCAGCTTCTGTGGAAAACATATTCGACAATTCTTCAAAAAGTTAAATAGGGGTGTCTGGGTGGCTCAGTCGGTTAAGCATCTGACTTTTGTTCAGGTCATGATCTCACAGTTCGTGAGTTCGAGCCCCGTGTCAGGCTCTGTGCTGAGAGCCCAGAGCCTGGAGCCTGCTTTGGATTCTGTGTCTCCCCCTCTCCTCCCATGCCACCCCCAACTCACACTCTGTCTCTCTTTCTCTCTGTTTCTTTCTCTCTCTCTCTCAAAAATAAATAAACATTAAATTTTTTAAGTTAAATATAGAATTACCATATAACCCAACAACTCCACTCCTTACTATATTATCTACAAGGATTGAAAACAGGGACTGAAACAGGTACCTGTGTGCCAATGTGCAGAATTAGTCAAGATAGCCAGAAGGTGGCCCCTGTGTTCATCAACAGGTGAATTAGTAAACAAAAGTGATATACCTATACAGGGAATATTATTCAGACATAAGAAGAATGGAAATCTCTGACACAAGCTACAACTTGGATGAAATATGCAAAGTGAAATAAGCTGAAAAAATTCATTTGCATGAAATATCTAAAGTAGGCAAATTCATGGAGACAGAAAGTAGATTAAAGGTTATTAGAAGATGGAAAGAGGGGTAAATGGTGACTTACGGCTTTAATGGGGAGAGAATTTCTGTTTGGGATGGTAGAAAATTTTCAGATAGCAGCAATGTGCTTATAAAACATTGTGAATATATATAATTAATGTCACTGAATGGCACACTTTCAAATGCTTAGAATAGCATAAAACTGGTTTTTTAATATTATACATATTATATAACAATGAAATCAAGAAATGAAAACATTGACTCTCAACACACACTCAGAGGTGTCCAGAAGAATTCCACCCAAAGTAGTTATAACCCAAGCATTACTGTAGTAGTGAGCTGGGTGTGTGAGGAACAGGCAGAAGAGAAGTTTCTAAAAATGATCTTAAGTTATTATTTAGCTCTGGTCTTCTGGACTCCAGCTGGTACTTTGAGTTCTAGTGTTCACTCAACCCTAAAAAGATGGATTAAAGAAATAATACAGGAAAACTGGATTCAGTCTCACTTGGTTCTAAACAAATTATGTACTTTTTGTTTGCTTCATTATTTGAGAGGCTGAAAGGAGTGTGTTGGAAAGTGTAGATATTCTGTTGAAATCTCAGCAGTGATGATGGTAATTTAGTTTCCTTTACACTGTATTATAGCCTCCTAACACTACGCCATCTTGACACATTACTGGAGATTGAGGCTAAGATGCAATATAAATGCTGAGTTAATTATAATCAGTGATACTACAATGGATTCCATATGACACTCAAGTCTTTGGCTGAAATTTGGTTTAGGTCTTCACAGCACTTACAGATTAGTCTTCAAACAACATAGCCTGTGTTTGTGCCACAGGATCCCACTCCCATGGTTCCCGACATTTTCAAAGGGGAAATTGTAGAGCAGTAATACAGCTAAAAGGAACTTGAACCAGTAGAGCCTCAGATACGATGGGTTCTTGTTTTTCTGCACCATCTCTTTATCCAGAAATCTCACTTCAGGAAGGATAGGAAGAACATGTGAGGCCAATCCCAAAGGTGAAAACTTCCCTGTCAGAGCAGGTTTTCAGAAGGAATCACCCCTCTAGCTGCATTTTGGACATACTTCCTCCTCCCTAGTCTTCAGTCTGCATTGTCCAGGAAATCATATGTTCATGCCCAAAGATGCTAGATAAATGACAAGCAGACATGTTTGCATAATCTACATTACCTTTACCATAGTTCACTATAATTTCCCCAAATGTTTCATTTATTTTATTTCAGAGACTGTGACAGTTAGGATTTTGAAGTACAAGCCTGCATCTGTAATCCATTTACGAACTCTCTCCACTGCAATCGCGAAGAGAGAGGGAAAAAAATGTTTGGGGGGAGGAATTATTTGGAGTAAAAAAAAAAAGCATTGAAAAACAAGCAGAGGGGAGTAAGAGCACATCTGTTTTCGTAAGAAATCATGGAACCTGGCCCTTTTTCAGTGGGGTATTTTACTACCACATGGCTTTAATCCTACATCTGGGCCTGTTGTTTTATGAAATATTTCCCACAGATGATGTCAATTATAATTTTTGTCCTGGTCGTCAATTTACGGACTCTTGGAATAAGACAAAATGAAACAACCAGAAAAAGAACAACTTATGTGGTCTACTCTCTGACAAAATTATAGCTGTGTGATACACATCTAAAATCAATAACTCTGCTAATGATTAGCAGAACACATTGCTTGGTTTATGAGCAGAGATGAGGCCCACACTGTGCACATGTTTGGCACTGGATTGCATTTTTTGTTTGCTGTGTATTTACCAGCAGATGTTCAGCCGTTTATTTAATGCTTCTTCTCTGAGCCAGTAGTAGGCCCGTGTCTGTGCGACATTTATAAGTCATCTGCCAGCAATACAGGTGGAATGCTTTCATGGACCCTTTTTTAGTTTCTTCTGCAGTGATGATCTATCAGAGAAATCAAGGATAATTCTTTATGGAGTTATATGGCTATTAAGATGTGGAGCTCTGATCTTGTGTGTAAAGTTGAAGAAATTTGGATTCCAGCATATGGAATCAGAATCGCTCTTCAGAATCACTTTGAAAGAGTCATTTGTGGTGTTCAACTTTAGCAGCTGGTCTGAGGGCGAAAGGTTTTGTGAAGAAACAAAGAAACTCCATTAGTCTGAGTAGACCAAAAGTTTGGATAGAAATGGTTTCTCTCTTTACTTACAGGGACACTTTGATATGCAAAAAGATAAACCAGGTCCTTTAAAAATTATTTCATGGCTACAGCATTTTATAATTAGCAAAAAGCCAGATAATTGAATCCTTTAAAGTTCCTGGGAGGATGAAATTGAGTTGACGAGGTCTTTTGGGAGTCGCCAGTGCTCTGGCTATTACAAGTTTTAAAATAAAAGGAAAAGAAGGAAAGAAGAAAGAGTTCCAGAATATTCTAAATCCTCATGATTTTGTTAGTGTGTGTGTGTTGCATTTTGATATACTTTTTTATTTTTTAAAGTTTATCTTGAGGGAGAGAGAGCTAGTGAGAACAAGCAGATAAGGAGCAGAGAGAGAGAGGGAGAGAGAATCCTAGGTAGCCTTCACACTGTCAGCACAGAGCCCGACATGGGGCCCAATCCCACTAATGGTGAGATTGTGACCTGAGACAAAATTAAAAGTTAGATAGTTAACCAAGTGAGACACCCAGGAGCCCCTTGATATAATAATAATTTTAATTTTAGAAATTCAATGCTTCATTTTAAAGTCCAAATATTGAGCATTTAATAGCATTTAAAATTGATAGGTGTGTTTAAAGACATAAATACTTAATTTCTTAATATGATACCTGCAGTTCCTCATAAATTTCCCTATTGACTAGGTTCTCCTTATGATCCCTGCTCTTCCATCTTCTCTCATAGGATTCCCCACTGCATCCACAAATCTCCTAGGTCTGGTGTTCTACAAATGGGGAAGCCTGAGACTGAGATTCAGGTGCATGTGATTCACTAAATACGCATCCTCAGGGGAAAAGGAGTGAAGGAAGCAGGTCAGGGAAGAGAATTGAGCAAAGACCCTAACACGGAGTCTGGCTTCAGCCTGATCCCACAGGGAGCTCTAGAGAGAGTATCAAGTGCAACTCAGTGCTGGCCCCACCTGAGGCAAGGGGGCAGGGAAGTCATGCATACAATCTCCCCTGCAAAGCGGCTTCTGCTCAGCCGAGGACAATCCTCTAGAGAAGAGGGGAGCTATGAGCTTTTAGCAGCTGATCTGGACAGCCAGTAGAGAAGCAGTACAGGACTTCTGAAGGGGATCGGCCCCCCATAGTGTCCAATGACTCATTGTGTTTTGTATGAGAGAAAAAACAAGTCTAAAACAATCCATTGAAAGAAATTTTGCCTTCCATGTACATATATGTAACCATTTGATAATATCCTGTTAAATTCCCAGGTTCTCCTCCTGTCTTCTTTCCAAATATTTCTGCAATACTGACAACTCTGAGGTGACCTAGCCTCAGAGTCGGGAGACACGAAAGTGCCCAAGGCTTAAGGAGATGAACCCCCGCCCCACCCCCACCGACACGCACATACACACACACACACACACACCTGCTCATTAAACTGTTCTGGCTAGTAGCATGTATTGTCTTAAACTATCCACACAACCTTATCTAGAGCCAGGTTAGGGTTTCCTATATGTACCAGAGAAGGAGGGTATGAATGATAGCCTCCAATAACCCCTCACAAAGACAGCACCAAGTGCGGCCCACTCCAAATTACCTGCTTGAAATGATTTCAAGGGAGGTGTGAGATGAACCCTTCTTTGCAAACTGTCTTGTCCATACCACTAGAAGGATTTCCAACACTCCAGGTTTCTTTCTGTGATTTGAGGCTTTGTTGCCTCAATAGCACCTCTTAAAATTCTGCCAGGCATAATTATAGCTGTGCACCAAAGTGGGCAGAATGAAAAACTGTAGGAGTCCAGAATTGGGGCATTATTCTCAATTCCTGAGATGAGAGAAATTTCCATATTTCTCTATGTGTTTATTATTTAAGTTTGCAAACTGAGCTAACTATATTTTTAAAACTGAGCTTATCATAGCTAGTTTTATATAGTGATTGGGAGAATAAAATCTCTCTCCCCTACTTATTTTATACTACCCAAATTTTAAAAAAAGAAAACAATATACTCTTTTCCTCCCCTCTCAGGCCACTCTCTCACTTGCTCCTTCATTTAACATTTTGTATTTATCATTTATTCTTATAGTAGACATTTCACAATCACTGCATCAAGTGCTGTGAGGAAATAGCTCAGTCAAGTGTGAGAAACAGCTTCCAAGCAGATAATCACAACATAATATAACAAAGCTACAACAGAGCTTGGTAGAGAATCCTGGACAAGCATAATGGGAAGCATTGCTAAGCAGAGGGCACTCACGTTTGAGCAGGGTCTAGAAATATGAGTAGATTTGCTAGGAAAGAAAGAGGAAGGCAGAAATCACATGTACAAAGGCTCAGAAGCATACAAATGATAGAAACGACTGCATACAGTGAGGAGGAAGCAGGCGATGAAAGCAGCATAAGCTTAGGGACAAATCATAAGGCTCTTTTTAAGAGGCAAAGGCAGGGGCGCCTGGGTGGCTTAGTCGGTTAAGTGTCCGACTTTCGTTTAGGTCATGATCTCGCGGTTCGTGGGTTCGAGCCCTGGGTTGGGCTCTGTGCTGACTGCCAGCTCAGAGCCTGGAGCCTGTTTCAGAGTCTGTGACTCCCTCTCTCTCTGACCCTCCCCTGCTCACACTGTCTCTCTCTCTCCTAGAAATAAATAAAAATATTAAAAAAAAAAAAAGAGGCAAAGGCATACAAGATTTTCTTCTGAAGGAAAGAGAACAACAAAGGCGTGTAAGTTGATTTGTTTTGGGACAATGACTCTGATGTTCTTTCTAGAGTCTGCAGGGGTCAGCAAACTTGAAAAATAGCTTTACTGAACACAACCACACCCATCTGTTTATAGGTTGCTGTGCCTGCTTTCACAAAACAGCCTTTGAGTTGAATACTTATGGGAAGAAACTTTGGCTCACAAAGCTGAAAATATTTCCTATTTGGCCCTTTACAGAAAAAAGTTTGTGGACCCCTGCTTTAGAGGAAGGAGAAATTTGGTGGTTAGGGGAGATGTCCAATTTGGGAGATACTTCTGTTATGGAATTTTAAATCCCTGTTGGTTGATGGGATATGAGGAAGAGACGGTAAGTGTGACTTCCAGATTTCAACTTGCAAAATGCCTTGGATAGTTGATAGTGATGGTAAATGCAGAAAAAGGAACAAATAGATGAGAGGCAAAGAGGAAAATAGATAATAAGCACAATTTTGGACACATTGAGGGTGAAGTGCTGATGTAAGACCCCAAGGCCGATATCAAGTTGGCAGTGGGAAAAATGAGCAAGAGGAGAGACAGACATTTTGGTTCTCTTGAGTTTCCTTTCTTAAATGAGTACTCTGCCTGAGCAATGCTCTCCATTATTATATAGTGTTCTATCTAAGACTTTATTGTGATTTTGTTATACTATGCCATCACTGTCTATTTGGAAGCTATTTATCAGGCTTTACTATGAACTAATTACTCACAGCACCTTACGCAGCATTTGCCAAATGTCCATAGAAAGGATATTCTCCCATCTACCTGTTCCATCTGTGATCTCACTGTGTGTCTGCATCCATGTCCTCAGTTTAATTGTAGGAACATTAGTGATTCACAAATATGTATCTCACACCAGACCTCATCTCTCTGACATCTGTCATTTTTAAAATTTTAAATGTTTTTTATTTTATATTAGAGAGAGAGAGAGACAGAGACAGAGACAGAGACAGAGACAGAGAGACAGAGAATGAGAGAAACAGACAGAGCATGAGCAGGGAAGGGGCAGAGAGAGAGGGAATCACAGAATATGAAGTAGACTGCAGGCTGCAGGCTCCAGGCTCTGAGCTGTCAGCACAAAGCCCGATATGAGACTTGAACTCACAAGCGGTGAGATTATGACCTAGCCAAAGTCAGAAGCTTATCCGACTGAACCACCAGCCTCCACCCCGACATCTGTCATTTTTTAATGCCCTAAACCTTTTGAACACCTCCTCTATTTCCATTGTAATTATTTTTCCTTTTATCAACACTGCCTTCCCAATGTAGACTGAATTCCCAACCAGCATTTCCAGCGTCCTCATGTTACTGGTTTATGGATATGTGGTTGGCTTCCACCAAGCACATCCTTCCTCATGGTATTTGAAGGAATGTTGTAAGGTTGTGCAGTTTTTCTACTACATCAGGTGATGGACCGGCTATACTAGAGGTTCTGATGTCCAGCTTCTGGCAAGATGGATATTAAGTGATCAGTGGGGGGGTGGGAGCGGAGAAAAGAAAAAACCCACATGAAATTTCCCCTAGCTGCATCTCTCTCAACTGTATGTCTTTCAGGCTTGGCTCCTTGTCTTCCATAAATTCTGGCAACTGGTTAAGCCCATATAATAAGTGCCTTCTTTTTAACCTAGTAGAGTGCTCTCTGTTACCTAGAAGTGAATCTTCAGAGATATAAGCCCCAGATTTCTTCTCCAGCCTTTTTAATAACACAGTTTATGTCACTCTTTGTGTTCCAACTACAGTCAACTTTTTAAGGTTCCTCCAACTTCCCATTCTGACTACCACAGGGCCTTTGCATCTGCTTTTCCCTCTGTCTGGGATGCTTTATGCTCACCTCCCTCTCCCAAACACAATGTATTATTTTGTTTATATTGTTATATTCCTCACCTCAGTCATTACCTATTGTAAAACTTGTCTCATCTCTCTAACTATGTCAAATTCCCCTGTGACTATTGTTCACATACTGATGTTACATATCCCATTTGTAATTTGTATCTACTCACATGATTGTTGGAATAATGTCTTTCATTCTTCTATACTGTTAGCTCCATGGAAGCAATGCTCACTAACTTATATCCAGAATTTAAAATAATATCCAGCACATTATCATAAGTATTTTGATAATTGATTGTTTTGGTTGTTTTGATAATTGATAAAGATTTTTAAGCAGTTCAAACAACTGTCATTGCTCCAAGTTTCTTTGGAAAGCATTTAAGACAATAAAGATAAAATTAACTATATATATTAATTATACATATTAACCTATATATCTATATGAAATAAGCATATATATGCAATATATATTGCAATATATATAGTAAATATTGTTCAAATTTCAGCAGTTCAGAATTTAACATTCTCCCAGAAACACGTTTATTACTCTCATCTCTGGTCAATATTATCAGGCTACAGGATTTGAAATCACAAGGAGTCAAGAAAGGTTTAAAAGTAGATGTCACCCTCCTCCAAGATTACATTTCAGAAATCTATAATGCAATCAACAAATATATCAGTATTACATAAGACATACCTTGAGGTGGTATGCAGGATAAATTAAGAAGAGGTAACCAAAGTCATCTACTATGACTTGAAAAAGGGGATGGATGCAAACTAGGAAAAAAAAAAAAAAAAGGAGACAATGATTGAAGCCTAGGCTGCTGGAGAATAGAAGTGTTATTACCAGAATTGGAGAATAAACATAAGCATGAGGATAACATCTGTGTTTCACTTTTTAGGCTGTACTTGTTGCTTCTGTTTTTTATTTTTCAGAAGTAGAAAATGAGAATCAGAGAAGTCATAATTTGTCCAAGGGTGCAGAACATAAATGATCAGAGCCAGGATACAAACTCAGTGCTCTGATCCTAAATTCTGTGTTCTTTCCACTGCCCCATGTACCCATGTACCCATGTACCCTGGAGGAGGAAAATGTTTAGAGGGAAAGAAGTGGTACTGATTTAGACACAAATATAAGGGATTTCGTTTTAGACATGATGAGTTTGAAGCAAGAAAACCTTAATATAAAAGCTTCAAGCAGTTTCTCTAAAATATTTATGAAATGTAGCATTTATAAAATATATTTGGAGGAAAGGCTCATGTGGGTCGATTCAACACTAAAGGAAAAATATTTTACCACAAATAATCACCCTCCAATTTATCTGCTTGGCCATCTCTACCCTAACCTTGAAAGCATCTGCCTTTGGGTTATGTTACAGTCCCACTCTTATAGCCCTTAAAATAAAAATTAATAAGTGCCACCCTGTCTTACTTTAGAGTCCCATCTTGCATAGTAAATTAATTTCTAAGAATATCTTGAACATACTAAGCTTTGTGTACATCTTATGTCTTTACTAATACATTGGTCTGGAAGAGTCTATGCAGATGGAGGAGGCTTTGTTTACTCCTCAAGAGTCAACACCTGAAGATGTAGTTCATCTTTCACTTTTCTACAAAGTATAATGGCAAGTGTCCAAATAAGTGATACAGGGTTGAAGCTGGAGAGATGTTCAAGTTAATGAGATTTAGATCTAAGTGGCAAAAAAGAAAAAAAGAGACTTTTCAGTCAAATTTAGGACTATCCCAAGAGATCAGATGGTGTACAGTTTGTATTTCACAGAAATTAGTAAATTTCATCCCAGAACATTTAATTATACTTAAAAAATACAGTAATAGGCTTGATGACCTTGAATACTGTTTCATAAAAAGTAATAAAATTGTTATTATAAATTTTATTTAATTAATCTTTATTGTCATTAATAATATCTTTCAGAGCCAGACATAATAGCTAGAATTAGAGAAGTCTGTTATAACTTGTGTCTTATTAAAGGAGGAGATAAGGCAGAGTGAAGCTTATAAAGGGGTTGCACACATCCTCTTATTAAGGGAGGGCCAGTTTGGGATTTGTCATTGCTCTTGAACTATTTACCAAATGCCTTAGAGTTGGCAAACCTCAAACCTAGTTTGGTTGAGTGTTTTTCTCTCAATTTTTAAACCCAAGTGATTCATAGGGAAATTTAATCCATATGTTTCAGAATCGTTTACACTAACTCGTCAGAATGTTTTGTAAGGGCTATTTGATGTCCAAATGTCTTTAAAGCCCCCCCCCTCTTTCTTACTTAGAAACAGGAAATTGTTCTTTGTTTTTTGTATTTTTTTTTGTTTCTTTTGTAAGAGTAAACAACCTAGGAACACAGACTGAGACCAACTTCAAAAATTTTAACAGTTACGCTTAAACAGATCCTGTACACACAGAGCAGCACATTCTTTAAACTATAATTTTAGCATAGTCTATAGATTTAGGCTGCTGATACCCAGGATTCTTATTAACACACTAATACCAAATTAAGTGTTTTCAATGATCAACGATTATTCTATGAAAATATAAAAAAGAGGCTGTCTTTAGAAAGCATAAAAAATACTGATACATTAATAACCATACAAGAAATTAAAATATAGTCAATTATTTCCTAATAAAAGCCTAATGCCTTATTGGTTTTGTAGACAAGTGCTCTAATAACTGAGCAAAATATGTACAAGCAATTTACAGAAGAACTATAAATGGCTAATATGGATACAAAAAATTGTGCAACTGCACTAATATTTGTTAATAATTTTCTGCATAATTTTGATCACTGGAGAAATAGGAAGTATTTCATAATGATGATTTCAATATGATGACTAGAAGTTAAAGTATTTACAAAGGGAATTTGGCATTATTAGATTAAAAATGTGTGCATGCTCCTTGGCCCATCCATAAGAAACATTTCCAAAAATACAAAAAAAGATTTTCAAATATATGCATTGCAACATTGTTTAAAACAGTGAAGTGGGGCGCCTGGGTGGCTTAGTCGGTTAAGCGTCCGACTTTTGCTTAGGTCATGATCTCGCGGTTCGTGGGTTCAAGCCCCGCGTCGGGCTCTGTGCTGACTGCCAGCTCAGAGCCTGGAGCCTCTTTCGGTCTGTGACTCTCCCTCTCTCTCTGACCCTCCCCTGCTCACGCTGTCTCTCTCTCTCCTAGAAATAAATAAAAAACATAAAAAGAAAAATATTAAAAAAAAAAAACAGTGAAGCGATGTATTTTTGTAATATGCTTGTCATAAAGACAGTAAAAGCAAAATTATTTAAGAGATCAAACCAGTAGAGGTCTAAAATATGAGGAAGGCAGAAATTCTGAAAGGAATTTGTCATGGAAACACTATCAGCAGAGACATTTATCATGTTTTTAGGGAAAATAATTCTCTCCATATAGAAGCTTGAAATCACACTACCATCAGAAGAAGGAATACCACTCCCTACTGAGGGCTTGTGGTATATGTTGGGGGGGTCATTTGGCACATTATGATTCTAAGCTGGAGTCCTCTGTTTCCAAACAGGGGTCCTAAATGCCTTGGTGATGGGGTGGTTCTTGTTTCCTAGATAGTGGCTCACATATTAGCAAAATGTATTTTTTCCTCCCCTGAACCTCATGCAGACTCATCCTGGAAGAATGAATAATGAAAATTATTGTAGTATCTTCTAGAAGAAGCACTGCTCCATAACAGTTTCTGGGGATTTGGAAACTTGCACTTTCAGCATTAAGCCACCTACAAATGTACTGGCAATGAACAATGTACAATCCAATCCCTGGATCAAGGGCTACTGAAGTTTCACTAATATTTCCCTACCACCAAGATTTAAATACGGTTGAAAATCAATGTATTTATAGATCCGTTTTCTGGGAACAACTACATGTGTGATGAATAAGAATAAGCATCTTACCACCTAACACTTCCCTGGTGGTTTAAATCGTACCCACTGCATTTGATTAACTGGCAGGCATCCTGGGATGCTGAGGAAAGATCAATTTCTTTAAAATAAAATAGCTCTTTTGATTTCTGTCAAGGAGGGTTGCCAGTCTATCAGCATGGAATCATTACAAGTCAAGAGCAGGGGAGAGAAGAATAAAGTGGAGGTTAAGTGCTTTGGGTGACTTTTTTATAAATTAAAAGAATTCTCCTTTTTAGAAGGAGTCCCTGTTGCTAACTGTGGTCCAGTCCCACTGGCCCTGGCCAGGCCAGGGACCTCACTTAGAGCTGGAGGCAGTACAACAGTGAGGGTTACGAGCACTGAGGTGAAACCAGGCTGCTGGGGTTTCAGTGTCAGCTCCCTCACTCACATGCTGTGCCAGGCTGGTTACCTGGATAAGCTTCTGTTTCCTCATTTGAAAAGAGGGGATGATGCTGAGAGTAAGGGCAGTACCTCCTCTACAGAGGCATGGGGGTTCAGATATTTTTCAAGTTACTGTTTTCATTTTCTTTCAATAAATACCCAGAAGTAGAACTGATAAATCATATTGTATTTCTATTTTTAATGTTTTATGGAATTTAAAACATGTAGTGGGTGTACCAATTTATCTTCCTGTCTACCGTGTATGAGGGTCTTTTTTCCACACCTTTGTCAGCACTTGTTATTTCTTATCTTTTGAATAGTAGCCATTCTAGCAGGTGTGAGGTGATATCTCTCATGGTTTTGATTTTTTATTTATTTTTAACTATTTATTTATTTTGTGTGTGTGTGAGAGAGAGAGAGAGCACAAGCATGAGCACACAAACGGGGGAGGGGTAGAGAGAAAGGAAAAAGAGAATCCCAGGCAGGCTCTGTGCTGTCAGGGAAGAGCAGGATGCAAGGCTCTATCTCATGGACCATGAGATCGTGACCTGAGCGGAAATCAAGAGTCAGATCCTTAACTGAACTAACTGAGCCACCCAGACCCCCATGTGGTTTTGATTTACATTCATTGATGCTTAGTGATGGCTGAGGATCTTTCCACCTACATGTGGGTCCCTAGCCCATCTTTTATACCTTCATAACAATTGCCATTATCAGAAATTATACTATTTGTTTACTATTGGTCACCACTCCTCCCCAAACTAAATTCTTGAAGATAGAATATCTGCTTTTTTATTCCTAGCATCCAGAACCATACCTGGCACTAATAGATGTTCAATAAATTGTTCCTTAGTAATGAACAAATGAAAGAATGGTAGATTCTTATTACAAAATACTTGTCAACAGTTAAAATAAATGAAATAGTTTTATATGTTCTGATATAAAAATGCTTCCACGCCATATTTAAAAATTTTTTTTAATGTTTTGTTTATTTCTGAGAGAGAGAGAGATAGAGTGAGCAGGGGAGGGTCAGAGAGAGAGGGAGTCACAGAATCTGAAGTAGGCTCCAGACTCTGAGCTGGCCATCAGCCCAGAGCCCGATGAGGGGCTCGAACCCGCGAACTGCGAGATCATGACCTGAGCCGAAGTCGGACGCTTAACCGACTGAGCCACCCAGGCGCCCCCAATGCCATATTTTAAGTACAAAAGAGCAAATTTCAAAAGAGTAAATATTAAGAATGTACTAATATGGAATTACTAGGTATAAAGTACCAGCAGAAGAATATAATCTAGTTTGCATGCCAGACACCTTTACTGTACTGTTCAACTTGTAACTTTCATCTTATAAAAGAATTATTTTATTTAAATCTGTTATTTAAATCACAACAATGTTGTGTTTATTGTAATTTGCATTCCACCCACCCCTTACGTTTATAGGTGTTTCCATCAGTGTTAATTCTCTCAAGAAAGTTATGTGTTTTTTTTCAAATGTTTTTATTTATTTCTAGGAGGGAGAGAGAGAGAGAGAGAGACAGCATGAGCAGGGGAGGGTCAGAGAGAGAGGGAGTCACAGACTGAAACAGGCTCCAGGCTCTGAGCTGGCAGTCAGCACAGAGCCCGACGCGGGGCTCGAACCCACGAACCGCGAGATCATGACTTAAGCGAAAGTCGGACACTTAACCGACTAAGCCACCCAGGCGCCCTCAAGAAAGTTATGTTTATGTGTGCTGCCAATCCTTCCACATTCTTCCATATTTTTCTACAACAAAATGATCTTCCAGGTGGCTTGACTATTTTCTCCTTTTATTTTTATATGGTAAAGCTTTAGCTATCTATATGCTAATAACAGCCTCCATTAAAGTTGTAACACTTGGGATCTAGAAAATTTGACAAGCAGTTTTTCACTTATTTATTGCTGCTGAGAACATGATATTTACCAAATAATATATTTCTTGCCTTCAGAGATTCCCAGCCTAAGGCTTTTCACAACTGACTTTATACCAAAGTTTTCTAGCTGGTCAAAATTTACCATAACAGGGCACTTGGGTGGCCCAGTTGGTTAAGCATCAGACTGTTGATTTCGGCTCAGGTCATGATCTCATGGTTCATGAGTTCAAGCCCCACACTGGGCTCTGCACTGACATTGCTTTTCTAACTCTCTCAAAAATTTATTTTAAAAAACAAAAATAAAAAACCCAAAATTTACCATAATAATGTACATTTTAGATGATCAATCAAAAGTAATTAAGGAAGGTACCTGATTTTCAAGATGATGACAAAACAAAACAGGAAGAGGTTGTAACTTGCCATAGCTGCACAATTATTTAGACAAAGACTTGGAAAGTCCATTCTAATCTTCCAGGAAAATTTACATTAATTAATTGACTAAATCTATGTTTAAAAAGGGGGATGCTGGTCAGAATTATCTTAAATATCCTGTATCAGTTATCTATTACCTCAGTCATGAAGAATAATTACCACACATAACCTCAGTAGTATGTTGTTCATACACAGAAAGACAGCTGGGTAGTACTGCTGATCTTGGCTAGGGGCACTCGTGTCTGGGGTTCACGGCTGTCAGCTAGTCTAGGCAGGTTTTGGCTGAGGGGACTGAGATGACTCAGGTCTCCCCCTAATGTCTCTCATCCTTAAGCAGATTAGCCTGGGTGATGACAGAGGCAAAAGAGAGAAAGAGAAAGCAACTCTACCTTCACAAGTGCTTTCCCAGACTCCTCTTGTGTCATATTTGTGAAAATCTCAGTGATCAAATCAAGTCACATGACTGCCACAAGATTCTAGTTGGGAGGGCCCTAAAAGTTTACATGACAAAATCATGATTATAGGGAGGGGTGATACCTTGGCCATTTTTGCTGTCTACCAAGATCCCTTCAAGTACTGGTATATTATGATTGGACTGATATTTAACTGAATACTTCTGTTTTCTACTTTTAATTTGCACTGTGACACACACACACACACACACACACACACAGAAATTGGGCCAAGACATAGTTGTGTAAAATGGAAATGAAAAACAAAAACAAAAACAAACAGGCCCTGTCTTTTGAGAACTGCTATCCAAAGCCACTTGGAATTGCAAGGAAAACTCACTTTGTACAGAGCAATCTGAGGTGTGAACTTAGAAACAACCATTTAAACACAGACATTTCTTTCATACTCACCTATTTCCTTAAGTATGTTCTACACTACTTCCTACTACATCATGTTTTAAGTATTTGTTTCAGCAGAAGATTTTTTTTTAAATTTTATTTATTTCTGGGAGAGAGAGAGAGAGACAGTGTGAGCAGGGGAGGGTCAGAGAGAGAGGGAGTCACAGACTGAAACAGGCCCCAGGCTCTGAGCTGGCAGTCAGCACAGAGCCCGACGCGGGGCTCGAACCCACGAACCGCGAGATCATGACCCAAGCGAAAGTCGGACGCTTAACCGACTAAGCCACCCAGGCGCCCCTGTTTCAGCAGAAGATTTAATAAAACAATAAATGCCGAAAAATTAATTTTGGCATATCTCAAGGAGGTTCTGTGTTTAATACCGTGGATCAACTAAATGACTCATTACTGGAAGGAAAGATAACAATATCAAAAAATTTAAAAATAATAGTTTAAAAATCTCTCAAGTTCTCACCACTGTGAGAGCTACCTATCAAAAAGCAAATGTTGAGAAAATATCTTTTTTCTTAAGACAAGAAGTGATGAATTGTAACTACACCCAATATGTGGATAAATTTCACAAATATAATGTTGAGCAAAATAAGATGTAAAAAATCGGTTATGGTTTCATTTATATGGAGTTCAGAAACAGATCAGAGGAATCTATGGTGTTAGAAGAAGTCAGGATACCGCTAGTGTGGGTAGTTGCTAGAAATGAGCATAAAGTGGGATTCTGAGGTGCTCCTAGCATTCTCCTTCTTTATATGGTTGCTAGATAGCAGAAAGATTTGTTTTGTGAGAATTCATAGAGCTGTACACTTCTAATCTGTGCCATTTTCTTTAGGTTTGTTATGCAATGTCCAAAAGTTATTGTATTCCAGCTAACCCTTAAGGTAATCTTCATTCTTCACCTGCATCAGAATTACCCTTGTGTTTTATTAAAAGTACAGATCCCTGGGTCCACAACAGATTTGTTAAATCAAATTATCAGGGATGAATGTACAAATCCAAATTATTATCCATCTCATAGGGCAAATTGGTACACACTTAAGTTTGAGAACTCAGTGGTGCCGATTAGGTTAAACTGCTCCATGGTATAACTTTGGTTACCTTCAACAAATGTTTAAGGCATGGCCTGTGTAAGGGAGTAGAAAGTTCTCCCTGGCATTTTTAGGGTTCCAGGCTAGGTTTGAAAATTAAACCGACAAAGGCAGATTAATAGAAAAGCATACAGATTTATTTATTATAAGATTTATATGACATGGAGGCTTCATAAGGAAATAAAGACTCAAATACATGGTTAAACCTGTGTTTTTAGGGTAGGTTCTAAGACCCTAAAGAGTGGAAAGGGTGGAAAGTCATGGAAGGATAGGATAGGGCAAAGAGTCTGAGGTGAGTATAGTAAATGGGGAAATTTAGCAAGGCCAGCTCATTATGATTTCTATGCCCCTTAGTCTTCAGAGGTAAGGATGCCACTTTCCTCTAGATATAGGGAGGGTACTTCTCACATAATGGTTTTATGACCTGCTTTAGGGGAAGGTCAGAAAGTCATTTCTGCAGGTGCCATTTCTCAGATTCCTTCAGCTTGAAATAGTCAATATTCCAGTGTGTTATATTTTGAAATAGCATGTCTTGAACACTGTCACCTGTGAGATGGCTTCCAGGGCTTCGTGGTCGTGCATATGGGCTGTGTCCCTTCCCCTGTAACTTTCAAAATTGCTATCTATTGCCCTGGCAGTTGTCAGACGCTACACTCTTCTCCATCAGACTCTTTAGAGTCTGTGATGTTTCCAAAACCAAGACGGCATCTTTTATAAGGTAATTACCTCCCTCACCTAGAAAAGTGGTGAGTTTGATGAGAATTAGACCTCCTAATATCCTGCCTTGTACTTTTAAGTAGTCTCTGAAAGGAGATCCAGGGTAAGCTATTGGCTTTAATGAGACAGTTGTGAGTACTCTGGTATTTTCACTTAAACAGCAAAGGGAAGTGTTGATAAGAGGCCCTTTCTTTGTTCTGCCATGCTCCAAGCATTGCATCATCATCTCCAGAAGCTGCTGCCTTGTCTGTGCCAGATGATAATTTGGGCACAGGCGCAAATCAATACCAGGAATGGGTGCGCTGGGAGCATGCACTGTAACTACTGTGAGTATAAATAGAGCTGGAAGAATAACCTTTTTGTGAACTACTGTGCGGTAATCCTCCTAAAGCCAGAAAGCTAGTATGGCTTCAATGGGCCTTTTATAACATTAAATGCTACCCCCCAACTGCCCTCTTCCAAGCCCAGGGACTGCTTGCTTAAGTTACCATTTTTAATGCAAATCATCATAATGGCTTGATAATTATTTCAATTGGCATTTCTGAAGCCATTCAGTAAAAGAACAGCCAGGGCAAAACCTTCGCTAATCTTCCCATCTTTCATATCCTCTGGGTTTGAGGTGGAATAACACAAGAAAGCCCCAAAGCCAGAGCGTTTTTGAAGTTTACTCTTAATGGACCCAACTCTCTCTCCCTGTTACTCTATGAAGTGAATTTGGCCCAAGTTAAACAAAATAGCAAGAGCATAATATTTGTGGTGGCTGGAAAGGAGAGAAGGCAATGACAAGCATCCCCTTCCTCCTCAGCTCAGCTTTCAGATTGGTTGGAAGCATTTTAACAAGTTGTTGTTATTATTGAAAAAAAAAATAAACATTTATTGAATGCTGTGATATGGTGAGTAACTGTTTTAAAAATGTTTTGTTTGAGAGACTTATTCAAAAACACCTATTTAGGTTTCTTCTTTTCCATAAAGGGTTTCTAATTCTTTCATGGGCTATTAAATAGTGTACAATTTACTTGTATGGCTTATAGCAAAATAAAAAGTACTGTTCTCTGGGGCACATGGGTGTCTCAGTTGGTTGAGTGCCTGACTCGATTTTGGCTCAGGTCATGATCTCCCAGTTCGTGGAATCAAGCCCCACATCCGGCTCCACACTGACTGTGGCATTCTCTCTCCCTCCCTTTCTCCCTCTCTCTCTTCCTCTTCCTCACTCTCTTTCCCTCTCTCTCTCACTGACCATCCCCCACTTGCTCATAAGTGTTCTCTCAAAATACAAAAATACATTTTAAGAAGAAAGCCCTGCTCTTCTACCAGGACTCTCCCTGCTGCTGCACCTTACCCCATGTCACAATTCGTCTGGTAGTAGCTAAGAGAAAGCTCAGACATGGTAGATTTGTGGAGGACAAGCAAGGCTAGAGGGAATGACCAACTGCAGTTCCTGTTCATAATTACTTTTCTCCCAAATCAGGTGAAGAGCACTAATGCACATTGATATCATTATATTGTATCAGCCATTCATGATCACATGAAGACTGCTTGATGGACAGCTGGAGCCTTGTTCAATCTGTCACTAGGTCAACACCTATTCTGTAAATCAAGTGAGCCTATTTAGAAAGCCAGGCTTCTGAATATCTCTTTGAGCCCCAGACATTGGCCAGTTCAGTGGAAGGAAGATCAGTCAACTAACTGGGAAGTGGTATGTTTAAGTAGTTCTTTGTCTTTGCTGTAATAGATAACAAGATGTTCAATATTATAGTTTAATAATATAGTTTAATATATTTAATTTATATTTCAATCCTCTAGATGGCTCAGTGGATTGAACTGTTTTCCAAAATTACCCCACATCTGTCTTCTGTTCCCACCAAAGTGAACTTGTCAACAGAGGTGTTTAATTTTTATAGCATTAGCCTAGGCTGGACTATTCTTAACCTGGGGTCTAAGGACCTCAAAAGGGTGTGTGAAAGGAATTCAAGGATTCTATGAACCTGAATAGAAAAAGTTACGCCTTTATTTTCACTGGAATCTAACTGAAATTTAGGCATATCCTTCAATTATTTTAACATAGGTAGCAAATGCATATTAAGAGGACCCCTGATTCTGTCAAACCATAGAAAGGTTGCTGCACCTATCTCTGAGGATTACTTCAGCACACCCAGACCCTGAAATTATGATAATTATGATAATATATTTAAAATGCTTATATTTGACAAACTCATAAATAAGCATATATATCACATTTTAGTATCTTGATGACTATATTTCAGTATAATTGTTTCCGATGTAATTCTGTGTACTTTATTTCACTCATTAAAAAATTATTCTGAGGCAGTTAACCAATGGCATGGGGCCATGGCACCAAAAAAGGTTAAGAACTCTTGATAGCCCATAATGTGGCTACTGATAGAGAAACTAAATTTATTTTTTGGGCAGTCATACGATCCTGGCCAGTGGTCAAGTCCAAGCAGAGACCCCAGGCTGTGGAAAATCCTAACAAATAGCCAGAATGGTTAAGGAGAAATCTGAATGGACTAGTTTAAGTAGAGTTTCTTTCACTTCCTTAATTTGCATTGTGCAACTTTAGGGCTGGTCTCCATGTCAGGGTGACAGGAACACCCATACACAATGAACAAACACAGTGCCAGATGATTCTGGAAAGCAAACGACAGCCAAATGGCTATTGTCAGCTTGATGCTTAGTTGGTAGCAATTATTTGGGAACAGAAAACAATATTTGGTAATACCGCTTACACAGGGAAAAACTGGCCCACTTCACACATAAATTCATCTGTCCTTGGATCATCCATTGGTTTCAAAGGGAACTCCATGTTCAGATTACTTCAGTGGTATATTGAACCAAACAAGTATTAGTAAAAAATAAAAATTAAAAACAACAATTAACTGAGGCCACTGTGCCTGCCTTTTCCTGTGTAAGTCATTGAGATTGTTGGGCAACACTACAGTTTGTTTGCTTAAGACTTAATGGAATCTTAAAGAACTCTGTGAATTCTATGCAGAACCCTATATGGATTCCTTAAAAGTATAAGTGTGTCCATAGTATTACATGTGATTACAATACACTACACACCACACATTTTAACAGACTAATCACTATCAACAAAATCAATTGTCATTAAGTATCAGGCAGGAAATAGAACTGAACCTAAACAGAATAAGACCATTAATTTGGAAGGGTTGGGAGTATATAGTAAAGGACAGAACATGCACCATATAAAAAGTACAGGAGGGGTGCCTGGTTGGCTCAGTCGGTTGAGTGTCTGACTTCAGCTCAGATCATGATCTCATGGTTCATGGGTTAAAGCCCTGCATTGGGCTTTGTGCTGACAACTCAGAGCCTGGAGCCTGATTCAGATTCTATGTCTCCCTCTCTCTCTCTCTCTCTCTCTCTCTCTCTGCCCTTCTCCCCTCATGCTGTGTCTCTATCTCAAAAATAAACATTAAAAAAAGTAAAAATAAATAGGGAGTAGAGCAACCTAAATTTCTCCCAGGGTTTCTATATCAGGAACACTGGCCCACTTCTGCCAAATCTACCAACTTATCAAGAAAAGATGGCAATGAGGGTTTGGTGTGAAGCTGCCCAATGTTTACAGTAATTGACCAAGTCGCAATTATTTTAAAACACTCTTTGTGCGAAGCAAATAAGTCTAAGGGCTGAACCTTACTTACTTCTGGGTTGTAAAGTCTGCCTTGCAGAGGTTGCTGCTAGAACATTCAACAAACCATTAACCAAGCTGGGGAATGGGACTCATTTTTAGCACTTTCTTTCTAACTCTTCCATCTGTGGCTCTTCTGAGTGTACCGTGATTCAAAATACTTTCCTTCTTACAGAGGAAGAGAAGGAAAGCTCTCTGGTTAAACTAAACTCCTGAAAGTTGTATCTTCCCAGAGTTTTACTTTAAGAAAGAAAGAAAGAAAAAGAAGGAGGAAGAGGAGGAAGAGAAGTACAACTACCAGTAAAGCCACCAAGGGTCATTTGTTAGGTGAATGCCCATCAGTGTTCCGAAGAAGGTATGATTTATTAGTTAGGGGGGTTTGAGGTGGCTAACAAAATTCTGATCATCCTAACATGATTTGGATGAAGAGGTAAATGTTTGAACTAACATTTGAACTAACACAGAACTTGTAAGCATGTATGGTGATTTGTTTTTGATGTAACAAGGGGGTATAAAGTGGTTACTTTTGAAAGGCAAAGGCCTAGGCACCCAGAACTAGCTCCAGCCTGGATTAAAATTTTGGCTTAGTTCAAACTGATTCTGTTCTGAAGGTGCTTAAATGTGGGATCAAGTAATTGCTGTCAGATTTTCCACTTGTAGTTTGGTGGTATGCAACTAAGTCAAAGCTTGTAGTCATCTTTATATCCCCCACATTTTTGCTGAAGGGATATCTTCTATCTTTTTCAGTCCCTTTCTCTTTCTCTAACAAGATTTTTTTTTTTGCTAGGAGGAAAGAGAATGAGCTTTTGCCCTCGATAGTTGTTGTTTTTAATTGAAGTGTAATTGACACATAATGTATAATGTGACAATAGTTTTAGATGCACAGCATAAAGATGTTATGCTCACAAGTCCAGCTACCATCTGTCACCATACAAAGCTATTACAATACCACTGACTACACTCCCCATGCTGTACCTTTCATCCCTGGGACTTATTCGTCCCATAATGGGAGCCTGTACCTCCCTCTCCCTTCACACTCTTTGCACATCCTCCCACTCTCTCCCCTCTGGCAACTGTCAGTTTGTTCTCTGAATTTATGGGTCTGTTTCTGCTTTTTTAAACAAGATCTTTGATATCATTATATACTCAGGCAAACAGAAGAGGGTTATATTAAAGAAAAAGAGAAAAGAGTCAATGTGAGTAACACAGAATTTTTGCCCTTCTCTATCTTAACTGTATTCATTCAGTTCATTCACTCAGAATTCATTATTATTTACAAAGCCTGATGCTCCATTATGGTTAATAAATACAGACTTGTTTTTCCACAAAGCTGTGAATAACAATTAGAGAAAAACTTGTTTGTGCCTTAATTATTAACTAGATCTTATCTCCAACGGTCATTTTGTTATGACGGTGGCAGTCACCAGTCTGTCCTTTCCACGTCATACAGCCAAACTCTGCTTCAATACCTTAGCTCCGCCTTCAACATTTTTCTTTTATTCAGCTGTTTTTCTTGACTCATATCCCTGTCCTCACCAGAACACACACCTGCTCACATTCAGAAGTGTTCTTTTTCACACCCAGCTGTCTCTGACTAACATGGGAAAAACCCTTGCCTAGGAAATGGTTTATCACTGACTCAATTCCATTTTTAATAGCATTATAAGTTTCTTCCCATACAGGTATGTCTAAGTGGCTTCACCATCTGTAGAGGTGATTGGCACATGGGCTTGATAATGTTTCTTTGCCTTTCCAGGTCCTCTGTCCCTCTCCTTCTCCACCCATAGTCTGTGACCTAAATAGATCACATAGAGGAGGGTTTTTTGCTTTCTGGCCTTAGTTCGGGTTGGTCAATGGAATCCATAAGCAAGGACTCTTAAATGAGAAGAAAATATAGGTTGGTGGTGTCATTCTCTTATTGAGGACCTCAAGTGATATGGGACAGCCCTCTTTACAGCTAAAGGTTTTTGCAGGTCCCTGTGACTGCTTTCCTCCTTTGTTTCTTTCTGTCTAATGGTTGTCAAGTCTTCCCTGCTCTTTCAAGCTCCTGAGTGCTTTATCATGCCTGTGGTTTCCTTTAACCGCACTGTATCCTCAAATAGTCAATTCATTAAGTTTCATTTGAGCAGGTCTCTACTTGAACCCTCCATGACCTTTTGTTAGGATCCAGATGACACGATAAGGAAACACTTTAGTGCTTGGTGGATGTACAGCCTAAATAAAGGATGGAGATCTAAGTTTAAGTTCTAATTTCATTTCTTCTTGCTGTGCAAGCTTTATTTTATCTTTTATAAAGTGAGAATAAAGAATTCCACCTTAAGAAATTGTGAGAAGTAAAAAGGTAAAGTGGTGGTGGTGAGTATTTTGTTTATAAAACCCTATGTGCATGTTAATTTGTTTAAGCAGCATTTTAGTGCTTCCCAGTTACCTGGGTATTATTTATTCCAGAAAAATAGGCTCAAGAAGCTTAAATATTTTTCCATTATGGCCAAAAAAATCCATTCTTTTAACTCCATAGTAAGGTCTATACATATGATTGTTATATAAAGTAATAGAATCCCTAACTAATGATTGTGTGTACACACACACACACACACACACACACACACACACACACACTGATTCTTTGTGTAAATTCTGTGAGTAAATTTATACAACACAAAAATAGAAAAAAATGCTAAATATGTATGAACAGCATTACTATTTCCTTAATACTAGGTAAATTTAGGAACATGTGTGTATATGTGTGTTTTCAAATAGACCCCCTTCTTATAAGTACTTAAATATATCATATGATATATCAATACCTCTGTGGTAGGTATAATTGGTATAGGGCTATGACTGATAGATGATTTCAAGTTCCCATGAACCAATAAAAAAGCAGCTCCTTGTCCTTAGCCAAAACACTGTGATGCTTTCCAAGGGTAACTACTGTGAGAAGTGACAGTCCAGTAGAAATGTTTTCTCTCAACTATCATCTCAAGCACTATCATAACTATTAAGACAGTTGGGCAATGCTTAACTCTTCCTTTTATTATTCACACCAAGAACAGTGCAGCTATGACAATAACTTGATCCAATATGCATCCCTCTCTGAATTATCTTCTTAGTACATGGGCCCTATGTGAATCACAGCTACATGAAAGAGAGATAGGAAGAAATTATACCTCATCATCTATATTTTGACCTAGAAATATGACCTGTTGCTTCCTTGTAGTTATTATCATTATCATTATCATTATTATTATATCTGTTAGATAAGAATTTTATTTTTGTTTTTTAATTTTTTTCCTCTCTGCTCCAAGTTTTTATTTAAATTCCAGCTAATTAACATACAGTACGATATTAGTTTCAGGTGTAGAATTTAGTGGTTCATCACTTACATACAATACCTGGTGCTCATCACAAGTGCCCTTTATTAATGCCTATCACCTATTTAACATTCCTCCTACCTATCTCCCCTCCAATAACTATCAGTTTGTTCTCTATGGTTGAAAGTCTGTTTCTTGGCTTGCCACTCTTTGTTCCTCTGCTATGTTCATTTGTTTTCTTTCTTAAACTTCACATATAAGTGAAATGATATGGTATTTGTCTTTCTCTGAATTATTTTGCTTAGCATAGTAATACTCTCTACCTCCATCCATGTCATTGCAGATGACAAGATTTCATTCGTTTTTATGGCTGAATGATATTTTATTGCTTATGGATACTATATTTTCCTTATCCATTCTTCGGTGGATGGATATTTGGACTCCTTCCATAATTTGGCTATTATTAATGCTGCTATAAACACCAGGGCAAAGTAACAACACAGGAAACAACAAGGTTTTGGTGAGGATGCAGAGAAGAACTCTCTTACACTGTTAGTGGAAATGCAAACTGGTGCAACCATTGTGGAAGACAGTATAGAGGTTCCTCAAAATGTTAAAAATAGAACTACCCTATGACTCAGCAATTGCATTACCAGGTATTTACCCAAAGGATACAAAATTCCTCATAGGTTTTTGGCCAGAATCAGCTACATGGTCCAGTGGAAGAGCAGTGAGGATATGAAATATGAAGAAGCTCATAGATATCTGGGTAACAGAACACTAAGTATCATTGCTATATCACAACTCCAATGACATTTTAAATTCTCTCAATAAGGCAGGCATATGGAGGGTATAGCACATTTTATATTAAAACTAAAAGTTATGTACAACTTCAGCAAATTAGAATGTGGTTCTGAGAAATGATTTGGGGGGCTAGTTTCTTCCTTTCTTAATGTAAAAGCTTCCAGCCATCACTAGTGGGAATACCCATTATATATCATGATTTCTCAATAGAGTAACTTTTTGAACATGACAATTTCTATAAGCAGTTTCTTGATGACTGCATTTATTCTCATCATAGGATAATGGAGAGAATATCAGGATTCATTAACAGGAAAAGCGCTTGACAATATCTTATTGTTCCTCTTCTTATTAAATCAAGACAGAGACATTGGAATGATGAGAATAATACTTCAATCAATATTTTCAGAGAGGAGATTACACACTTTCCCATAGTAATTCCCCTTGAAACTGAGCAAGTTGAAGATAAGTATTTTTCTCAGATCAGCTACAATGTTTTCATTTGGTTTTGGTCTCAGAGTAAGTGAACCACGGTTGATCTCTATCCTTGCCTGGGATATTTTTTCATCTTTGTCTTATTTATTCTAAAGTATCAGGTTTCTCAGCTACCCTTTCTTTTTTTTCTTCCTTGTTCTCTGAATTTTTCCTTCTAGATTTACATCCTTAGGACTTAATCACTTTTGCAGCTCTTTCTTCTTACCTCTCTACGTCTCCCATTTTGCTATTTCATAGTAGAATCTACATTTTAGACAATGCAATGATAATGAGTAAGCCACTATTATTCTCCAGTACTAACACATTAAAGTAATCACACCTGTAGCATCCCTCACAGATGTTAACTGAGACCTGCAGTATTCACATAGAAAGTTAATTCTCCACAACTAGATTCCATATTGAATTTATTGCTATTTACTTTTTCATCTGTTTTTGTTTTCCAGTCAATTTGGGACCTGTCAGCTGTGTGACCTTGAGAAAGTGTGTGGAGTATTTCTGGCTGAAAGTAGAAAGAGAGATCACATGGGAAAGTAATTCCTCACATGAGTGTCAGCTGGATTTTGGATGATGAAGAAATTCAGATTGTGTGGATAAGTTCTGGATGAACAGATAACATTTTGGAGGATCATTTGAACTAATTCTGAACTCCCAAGCATGCATGGTTCATCTATCATTGGGTATCCATGGACTAATGCATCCATCTACCCTAATTTCATAGAATATCTTGTTGCACCACATTCAAATAGTTGCAGTTGGAAATGTGGACTTCAAAGTTCCCTCAAACCATATAGTATGATAGGAACAAATACACTGTGGGAAGCTGTTCAGAGGATTGTATCCTATTTCAAAGCTTTCTTTTCAATTGTATTGCGTATTTTAGATTTTGCTATTTCCCTTTCTCCCTTGTCCTTAACTGAGAGGTAAGCTTATTTTGTGAGATTATACAAACCATTAATTGACTTTGAAGCCAGTACAACTGAGGAAGTATGAAAGTATGGCATGCCTGGTTCTCAAGGTATTTAGAGTCTGTTCCTCAAGTTTTTGAGATGAATAGATTAGTGTAATTCAAAACACTTTAAAGATATGTGACTAGGTACCATTTTGGCACCTGGTGTCAGAGATGCTCAGATGGATGTGTGAGAAAACTTAAAAGAGGTCTAAGATTTAGTGTATATAACATTAAATGAGATTTTAATTTCCTTTTCTCTGTTTCATTATTTGTAAGTGTGTTAGAGGATATCTGTTTTATTTATATTATATCACATTGTGAGGCACAAGTTATATCAAGAGTTTGTCATTAGTTTCCTTGCAATGAATCTTTTGGGCACTCTGATGAAGCCTATAAAATGTTTCTCAAGAAAAGATTTTATATATATATTATATATTTATTTATTTATTTAAGTAAATACACATGCACACACAAATTATATCAAGTGTTGGTTGTTAGTTTTTTTGCAATGAATCTTTTGGGCATTCTGATGGAGCCTTTAAAATGTTTCTCAGGAAAGGATTTTAATATATATATATTTAATACATTAATATATATACATAAATTATATATAGTATATACATATATATACTAAAAAACTTTTGAAAGATAATTATATAAATTTAAAAAGATAAGTTTGTGATAAAGTAATGTATTTTTGTATTACCCAGATTGTATAATAAGGATCCAGTGGTACATCTAATTATTACCATAATTTTAAAGTCGTGATGAGTGTAAATGATATTAAAAGACATCTGCCATAACTGTAATGTAATAGAAAACTATCTGTGGTTTCTATTGATGACTAAGTAACAATTTCTGCCATTACTGTTATGGTTTATTACTTACATTCATAATTGAAGGAAACGTTCTATTTCAATTAAAGTTTAGTAAAAATAAAGATTTTCCCCCACCCATGTCTCCAGGCCTCTTCCCATGGATTCCAAGTTAAGAAATAATAGTTATTGGAGATCTTAACGGCCATGAATTTGTTTTCTTTTTTTTCTCAGATGATGAAATAAAGACCCACAGCAAGTATGCAGGGTCACACAACTCAGTAGACATAGCTGTCCTCACTGAGTCCATTTCTCCCACACCTCACTACTGCACTGTATGTACTTCCTTCCTCTATTTGCTCTCTATTTGCTAAATGGGCCCCTAGTCTCTTCTGACTGCCCTTGATCCTCATCAAATTTCCATTTACAATTTTGTTTCACTTTGTCCCACAGATACAACTAGATAACACCCACATCAGTGTAAATAATCCAGAAAATGACCCATCTCCTGCCAGAACAGAGTGTCTACAGCTAAATATAGAGAAGAAGAAAAGGGTGGAAGGACAGAAAATTGGTCAGGAGATTAATGGAGCTGTGGGACTGTCCGAGGGAGGGACACTTCAGGCAAGGAGAGAGGAGAGAAATAGACATTCATGCCAGGCACCCCAGGCACAAGAAACCCGCACATGGAAGACAAATCCCCATATAACATTTGAGTTTGAAAACCAGAGGGGCTGAATTTCATGAGTTCTTATACACAGTATAGCTTAACACTTGAAACTTTAAAAATCAGCAGGCTCAACTCTGGGAGAGCCAGGAGGGAGAGAGGAAACTAAGTCCCAGTCTCAGACACAAGAAAGAGCCCTGCTGAGATACAGCATGGAAGCAGCAGTTTGAAAAATGCCTGGGGACTAAAAGAGGGAGAGGGCATGTGCCAGAGAGGCATGGATTGCGGGGAGACTTCTCCAGGAACAAACGAGCTGGCAGGCATCATTTTCTTCCCATGCACTCCCGGCCTAGACACATGGATACCCGTGGGAATCAGTGCAGCACCAACAAGTCTGCACCCTGTCCCTGTGTTCTCCTGCAGACATATCTCCTTCAGCCAGGCTTCAGTTACAAGTCTCCTCCCACAGCAGACCAGTGCAAACCTTGCTAAACATCACACATCCTGCCTTTGCATGCTTCTGTGGATCTACCTCTCCAACCTGTCTGACCTCAGTTTTGGGTTACTGTAGGTCCCCTTTGCAGTGGACTAGTGTGGACTTTGTTGGAACTACACACTCTGCCCCTGTGCACTTCTCTGGATCCACTATCTTCAATATTCCCTTGGCCCAGAGCCCATCCAAAGTGGTGTCACAAGTTTGGCAGTGTACAAGCAGCCCTGAGACCGGCCAGCACCACTCCAAGTGACTCCTGCCTCAGGGAAAGGAGAAGATAAAAACACGCCAGTCTGACTGCAGCCCAGAAGTGGGCTGGGAGCAGACATTTAGTCTCACTGCAAGCCCTGTCCACCAACAAAAGCTCAGTGGGCAACACAGGGAAAGCGACCTATAGGTCAGTGCTACTTTATCTCTGACAAACATATGGTCTTATTTGACTAAAGACCACAGTGGTCCCGAACTGGCCCACTAACAACACACAGGGACCAAACCCTGCCCACGAATGTCATCCAGAAGACTGGATTGAAGGCAAACCCAGCTCAGCCACAAAAGCAGGACACATGCAACACATATAGGAGACACCCTGAGACACTAGGTTCTTATGAACATGGGACACTGCACTGCAGGGCACTGTAGGACCTCTTTCTCATAAGACCACTACTTTCAAGAGCAGAAAACACAGCTGACTTTCCTAACACATAGAAACGGAAACAGAGAATTAGATAAAATAAAAGACAGAGGAATATATTCCAAATGAAAGAAAAAAATAACAGGACAAAATCACAGCAAGAGAGCTAAACAAAATGGAGATAAATAATATACTTGAGAAAAAATTTAAATTAATGGTCATAAATATGCTTACTGGACTTGAGCAAAGAGTGGAGGACCTCAATGAGACACTTAAGAAAGACAGAGAACATAAAAAAGAACCAATCAGAGATGAAGAACTCAATAACTGAAACCAAAAGCACACTAGAGACAACAGTAGACTAGTGGAAGCAAAAGGATGGATCAGTGACCTGGAGGACAGAGTAATGGAAAGTAATCAAGCTGAACAAGAGAGAAAAAAAACAAGAATAAAAAGTGAAAATAGACATAGGGAACTTGATGACACCATCAAGTGTAATAACACTGCATTATAGGAATCCCAAAAAAAGAAAATAAAGGGGAACATAAAATTTACTCAAAGAAATAATAATTGAAAACTTCCTTAATCTGTGGAAGGAAACAGAAATTTGGATCCAGGAGGTACAAAGAGCCGCCAACAAAATCAACCCAAGGAAGTTCACACTAAGACACATAGTAATTAAAATGGAAAAAAAGCATGATAAAGTGAGAATTTTAAAAGTAGCAAGAGAAAAGGGAACAGTTACATACAAGAGAAACCCCACAAGGCTATTAACTGATTTTGGAGCAGAAACTGCAGACAATAAGGGAGTAGTATGATATGTTCAAAGTGCTGAAAGGAAAAAAAATAACACAATAACAACAACAACAAAAAACCCAAAACAAAAAAACAAAAACCTGCAACCAAGAATACCTTATCTAGCAAGGTTATTATTCAGAATAGAAAGAGAGATAAAGAGTTTCCCAGACCAAAAAATAAAATAAAATAAAATAAAATAAATGAATTCATGACCACTAAACCAACCCTATAAGAAATATGAAGGGAGTTCTGAGTAGGAGAGAAAGACCATAAGCAGGAGTAAGAAAAGTAGGAAGCACAACAGCAGTAAAATTAAGTATATCTATAAAACTCAGTCAAGGGATTTATAAAATAACAGGACGTAAAGTATGATACTATATACCAAAAACATGGAGGGGAGAGGAATAAAGAATGGGTTCAAACTTAAGTTACCATCAACTTAATACAGACTGCTATATGCATAAGTTGTTACATTTAAGCGTAATGGCAGTCACAAATCAAAAACCAGTAATAGATATGCATAAAATAAAGAGAAAGGAATCCAAGTACATCACTAAAGAAAGTCAACAAATCATGAGAGAAGAGAGTAAGAGAAGAGAGGAATAGAGAAGAAGTACAAAAACAACCATAAAACAAGTAACAAAATGGCAATAAATAATTCCTATCAATAATTACTTTGCATGTGAATGGATTAAATGCTCTAATTAAAAGATAAAGGGTGACAGAGTGGATAAAATAGAAAGACCCATCTATGTGCTGCCTACAAGAGAATGATTTTAGACCTAAAGACACATGAAGATTGAGAATGAAGGGATGGAAAATAATTTATCATGCAAATGGAAGTGAAAAGAAAGCCAGGGTAACAATACTTTTATCAGAAAAATTAGACTTTAAAACAAAGACTAACAAAAGACAAAGGAGGACACTATATGTTTCATAAAGGGAATAATCCAACAAGATATAACAATTATAAATGTTTATGCACCAACATGGAAACACCTAAATACATAAAGCAGGTAAAAGAAAAAAACATTAACAAGTAAGTGATAACAATACAATAAAAGTAGGGGATTTTAACAGTTCACTTACATCAAAGGATAGATAATCCAAACAGAAAGCAAAGTAATAGTGGCTTTGAATGACACATTGGACCAATGGATCTAAAAGATATATTTAGATCATAAAACAGCAGAATACAAATTCTTCTCAAGTGCATATGGAACATTCTCTAGAACAAAGCACATATTATGCCACAAAACAAATCCTAACAAATTCAAAAGGATCGAAATCATACCATGCATCTTTCCTGACCACAATGGATGAAACTAGAAATCAACCACAAGAAAAAAATCTGGAAAGAACACAAATATATGGAGGTTATATAATATACTACTAAATAATTAATGGGTCAATCAAGAAATCAAGGAGGAAATAAGAAGTACATAGAGAAAAATTAAAATGAAAATATAATGGTTCAAATTTTTGGAATGGAGCAAAACTTTTCTAAGAGAACTTTATAGCAATACAGGCCTACCTATAGAAGAAAACAAAAATCCAATAAACAACCTAACCTTATACCTAAAGGAGCTAGAAAAAGGACAAATAAAACCCAAAATTAGTAAAAATAAGGAAATAATAAAAATTAGAACAGAAATTTAGATTCTAAATGAGTTAGAAACTAAAATCAATCAATCAATGAAATCAGGAGCTGGTTCTTTGAAAAGATAAACAAAACTGATAAACCTTTAGCCAAATTCATCAAAAGAGAGAGAGAGAGAGAATACTCAAATAAACAAAATCAGAAATGAAAGAGGAGAAATTAACAATCGACATCACAGAAACACAACATTTGTAAGGAAATATTATGAAAAAATTATGTCAACAAATTGGACAACCTAGAAGAAATGGATAAATTCCTAAAAACATATTCAAAACTGAATCAGGGAGGAATAGAAAGTTTGAACAGAGTGACTTCCAACAATGAAATTGATTCAGTATAAAAAAAAAAAATCTCAACAAACAAAAGTCCAAGACCAGACAGCTTCACAGGCAAATTCTACCTAACATTTAAGGAAGAGTTAATACCTATTCTTCTCAAATTATTCCAAAAAATAGAAGAGGAAGGAAAGCTTCCAACCTCATTCTATGAGACCAGCCTTTCCTTGATATCAAAATAAGATATAGAAACTAAAAAAATGAGAGAACTACAGGCCAACATCTCTATATTAGATGCAAAACTCCTCAATAAAATAATAGCAAACTGAACCCAACAATACGCTAAAAAAATCATTCACCACGTTCAAGTGGGATTTATACCAGGGATTCAAGGGTGGTTCGATGTTCACAAATCAATCAGTGTGATATATCACATCAATAAGAGAAAAGATAAAAACCCTATGATCATTTCAATAGATGAAGAAAAAGCATCTGACATGGCCAACAGACACATGAAACGATGCTCAATGTCACTCATCATCAGAGAAATACAAATCAAAACCACATTGAGTGACCAGCTATGCTGGTCAGAGTAGCTAAAATGAACAAATCAGGGGGCTATAGATGCTGGCAAGGATATGGAGAAACAGGTACCCTCTTATACTGTTGGTGGGAATGCCAACTGGTGCAGCGTCTCTGGAAAACAGTGTGGAGGTTCCTCAAAAAATTAACAATAGAACTCCCTATGACCCAGCGATAGCACTGCTAGGAATTTGCCCAAGGGATATAGGAGTGCTGATGCATAGGGGCACTTGTACCCTGACGTCCATAGAAGCAATTTCAATTAATACCTGAATCATGGAAAGAGCCTAAATGTTCATCAACAGATGAATGGATCAAGAAGATGTGGTTTATCTATACAATGGAATGTTGCATGGCAATGAGAAAGGATAAAATCTGGCCATTTGTAATAACATGGATGGAACTAGAGAGTGTTACGCTAAGTGAAATAAGTCAGGCAGAGAAGGACAAATACCATATGTTTTCATTCATATGTAGATCAGGAGAGACTTGACAGAAGACCATGGGGGAGGGGAAGGGGAAAAATAGTTGGGGAGAGGGAGGGAGGTAAACTATAAGAGACTCTTAAATACTGAGAGCAAGCTGAAGGTTGATTGGGGGTGGGGGAGAGGGGAAAATGGGTGGGCACTGAGGAGGGTACTTGTTGGGATGAGTACCGGGTGTTGTATGGAAACTAGTTTGACAATAAACTATATTAAAAAAGAAAAAAAAAAAGAAAAAGCATCTGACAAAGTACAAATCCACTCATCATAAAAACCCTCAACAAAGTAGGTTTAGAGGGAATATACCTAATAAAAAGGCTATATATGAAAAACCACAGCTATCATCATACTCAATGCTTAAAAACTGAAAGCTTTGCCCCTAAGGTCAGGAACAAGAGTAGGATATCCAGTCTCACCACTTTTATTCAACATAATACTGGAAATCTTAACTACAGCAATCAGACAAGAATAAGAAATAAAAGGCATCCCTATCAGTAAGGAAAAAATAAAACTTTCACTGTTTGCAGTGACACTATACTATATATAGAAAACATGAGAGACTCCACCGAAAAATTACTAGAACTGATAAATGTATTCAGTAAAGTTGTAAGATACAAAAATCAGCACACAGAAATCCACTGCATTTCTATAAACTAATAATAAAGCAGCAGGAAGAGAAATTAGGAAAAAATCTCCTTTATAGTTACATTGCACCAAAAATAATAAAATACTTAGGAATAAACTTCAGCAAGGAGGTGAGAGACAGGCACTCTGAAACCAGTGATGAAAAAAACTGAAGATGATCCAAACAAATTGGAAGATATTCCATGTTCATGGATTGGAAGAACAAATACTGTTAAAATATCCATGACGCTCAAAGCAATCTACAGATTTAATACAATCTGTATCAAAATACCAACATTATTTTTCATGGAACTAGAACAAATAGCCCTAACATTTAAATGGAACCACAAAACACCAAATAGTCAAAGTATTCTTGAAAAGGAAGAACAAAACTGGTGGTATCACAATCCCAGGTTTTATGATATACTACAAAGATGTAGGATTGAAAACAGTATGGTAGTGGCAGAAAAATAGATATATAGATCAACAGAACAAAACCAAAAAGCCCACAAATAAACCCAAGATTATGCAGTCAGTTAATCTTTAAGAAAGGAGGCAAGAATATCCAATCGGAAAAATAGTCTTTAACAAATGATGTTGGAAAAACTGGACAGTTACATGCAAAAGAATGAAACTTGACCAGTTTCTTGCACAAAAATAAGATTGCATGGCTCAACTGGTTAAGCATGAGATTCTTGATTCTGGCTCAGGTCATGATTTCACAGTTTTGTGAGTTTAAGCCCTGTATCAGGCTCAGGCTGACAGCACAGAGCCTGCCTGGAATTCTCTCTCTCCCTCTTTCTGCCCCCTCCCCAAATAAATAAATAAATAAACTTAAAAAAAGAAGAGAACACAGGCAGCCATTTCTCTGACCTGAGCTTTAGCAACATTTTCTGCTCATGTCTCCTGAGGCAAGGGAAACTAAAGCAAATATAAACTATTGGGACTACAACAACATAAAAAGCTTCTTCACAGAAAAGGAAATAATCAACAAAACTAAAAGATAACTTACTGTATGGGAAAAGATATTTGGAATTGACATATCTAATAAATATTAGATAATTAAATATTATTGGTTAGTATCCAAAATATGTAAAGAACTTATACAACTCAATATCAAAAAATAACCCAATTAAAACAATTTAAAAATGCAGAGGAGGGGCACCTGGGTGGCTCAGTCAGTTTATTGTCCATCTGTTGATTTCGGCTCAGGTCAGTATCCCAGGGTCATGGGATCAAGCCACCCACTGAGCTCTGCACTGAGCATGGAGCCTGCTTAAAAGTCTCTGTCTATCTGTCTGTCTGTCTGTTTCTCTCTCTCTCTCTTCTTCTCTCTCCTCACCACCCCCCCCAACTCTCTCAAGTAAAAACAAAAGGTGCAGAGGACATAAATAGACATTTCTCAAAAGAAGACATACAAATGGCCAAAAGACACATGAAAAGATGATTGACATCATTGATAATCAGGGAAATACAAACCAAAACCTCAATGAGATACCATATCCTATCTGTGAGAATGGCTAAAATAAACAAGAAACAAAAAGTGTTGGCAAGGATATGGAGAAAAGGGAACCCTCGTGCATTGTTGGTAGGAATGCAACCTTGTGGAGCCATTGTGGAAAACAGAATGCAGGTCCCTTAAAAACTTTAAAATAGATCTACCATATGATCCAGTAATTCCACTACTGGGTATTTATACCAAGAATACAAAAAATACAAATTTGAAAAGATATATGCACCCCTATGTTTATTGTAGCATTGTTTATGATAGCCAAATTATCGAAGTAGCCCCAAATGTTCATCAACAGATGAATGGATAAAGATGTGGTATGTATGTGTGTGTGTATGTGTGTGTATATACATGTATGTATGTATACACACACACATATATATAAGACATATACATATAGTAGAATATTAGTCATCCATGAAAAGGAATGAAATCATGCCATTTACAACAATTGTAGATGGATCTAGAGAGTATAATGTTGAGTGAAAAAGTCAGAAAAAGGCAAATACCATATGACTTAACTCATATGTGGAATTTAAGGGAGAAAGTGAAGAAAAAAAAGACAAATCAAATAATCAGGTTGTTAGCTATAGAGAACAAACTGGTGGTTACCAGAGGGGAGGTAGGTAGGGGATGGATGAAAGAGGTGATGGACATTAAGACTACACTTATCATGAGGAGCACTGTGTAGTCTGTCAATCTGAGTCCCATGATATTATCTGAGATTTACTGGCTTGTCCAAAGAGTGAAACCAGAGTATTTCCTAGAAAGTTGAAGTCAGGTAAAATCTCAAGCAGAGGTTAAGTATGTCCCTGGAACTGATTTGTATTTCCCTGATGAGGAGGGATGCTGAGCATCGTTTCATGTGTCTGTTGGCCATCTGGATGTCCTCTTTGGAGAAGTGTCTGTTCATATCTTCTGCCCATTTCTTCACTGGGTTGTTTGTTTTTCAGGTGTGAAGTTTGGTGAGTTCCTCATAGATTCTGGATATTAACCCTTTATCTGATATGTCATTTGCAACTATCTTTTCCCATTCCGTTGGTTGCCTATTAGTTTTCTGGGTTGTTTCCTTTGCTGTGCAGAAGCTTTTAATCTTGATGAGGTCCCGATTGTTTATTTTTGCTCTTGATTCCCTTGCTTTTGGGGATGTGTCAAGTACGAAGTTGTTGAGGTAGAGGTCAAGGAGGTTGTTTCCTGCTTTCTCCTCTAGGATGTTGATAGTTTCCTGTCTCACGTTCAGGTCCTTTATCCATTTTGAGTTTATTTTTATGCATGGTGTGAGGAAATACAAATCAAAACCACACTGAGATACCACCTCATGCCAGTCAGAGTAGCTAAAATGAGCAAATCAGAGAACTCTAGATGCTGGTGAGGATGTGGAGAAATGGGCATCCTCCTACACTGTTGGTGGGAATGTAAACTGGTACAGCCCCTCTGGAAAACAGTGTGGAGGTTCCTTAGGAAACTAACAATAGAACTCCCCTATGACCCAGCAATAGCACTGCTAGGAATCTACCCAAGGGATACAGAAATGCTGATGCATAGAAGCACATGTACCCCAATGTTCATAGCAGCACTCTCCACAATAGCTAAAACATGGAAAGAGCCTAAGTGACCATCAACAGATGAATGGATCAAGAAGATGTAGTTTATCTATACCATGGAATACTACATAGCAATAACAAACAATGAAATCTGGCCATGTGTAGCAACATGGATGGACCTTGAGGGTGTTATGCTGAGTGAAATAAGTCAGGCAGAGAAGGACAAATATCATATGTTTGCACGTATAGGAGGATTAGGAGGAACTTAACTGAGGACCATGGGGGAGAAGAAGGGTGGAAATGGTGGGGGAAAGGGAGAGAGGCAAACCATGAGAGACTCTTGAATGCTGACAAAAACTGAGGACTGATGGATGTGGGGGGAGGAGGGATGGGCATGGAGGAGGGCACTTGTGGGGATGAGCACTGAGTGTTATGTGGAAACTAATTTGACAATAAACTATTTGTAAAAAAAAAAAAAAAAAAAAAAAAGTATGTCCCTGGAAGACTGACAATGTTTTGAGAGCTTCAGAGCAATCACATTCAAGGTGACCAATGGGTTTTCACCCAGAGATCTCTGAGGGAATGAATTTTCTTGTGTTTTCCTGAATACAATTTGATTAGGTAAGGACAGAGAATCTGACTCATGAAAGGATGTAAATCTCAATGAATTTCCAATGGACAAACTTGTTTGTCCACAGTTCATTTCCCCCCAAATCCATTTCACTGTGAATAGACCAAATTACCTTGGAAATGCCTTCTTCAGGCTTCAGTTGGTTCTGTAGCTACCTATCATTTTCTCTTCCAGTTCCCATTCCCACAGGAATGACTAAAACATAAACATGATATAATTGGTACAGTATTAATATTATAGATATATAATAATTATATTTATACCAATATAACGGTATTGATAAAATTATTTTCTCTAAGCAGGCTCTTCTGAAAAAATTCAGACAAATTTTAAATTGTATCTATAGCTCAGTTGGTGACATTCTATCTAAGCATTGTTTCTGTTCGGCTCAGGTCATGAGATCATAGTTCATGAGATCGAGCCTTGCATCCGTGCTGATGGCATGCAGTCAGCTTGCGATTCTGTCTCCCTCTCCCTCTGTTCCTCCCTTGCTCTTTCTCGAAATAAATAAATCAACATTTAAAAAAGAATAAGAAATGTCATTAGCTATTAAAACTGCAATAGCGGTAATTAATTTTTTTATTCAGAAAACCTATTCATTATTGCTTCTATAGTTTACCTTTGGCTAGCAATTTAAAAATTTAATCTTTTTTTTTTTCTCTTGGGTAAGGACTTTGATGCTACAAACCCACTTTCTTTTTTTGTCTATAGTTCTGTCTTGACTTTTAGCATTTACAGTGAGCCATTTTTAAGGTGCTGTATGGGCAAAACCTCACCTATGGAAATGTTTGGCATGTGCCTTTTCATCAAACACACAGCCCAAATCTTTTATTTGGTCTCCTTTTTATTTTCCCCTAATTCTGAAATGTTATTTCCACAAAAATTAACATATTTTATAGAATGCCCGATTTTAAATACAGCATTCTTTTGTCAAATTTGTCAATCAAATGGCTTTTTTCAAAAGATCTTTCAATTCTCTGCAAGCCAGATGAATAATAAGGAGATAAAATCAGGGAAGGCTGACAAGTCATTTGAAAGAAAAAAAAAGTAAATAAAAAGGCAAATACATGGTGGCTCTTAGTAGCTCACTTATACAAAAGGAAGGCTCCTGTTCATTCCTGGAACTAAAAACATTTTATGGACTTGGTTTTGCTGTGACCTCTCCCTAGTCTTTTCTTTTTTTTTTTTTTCATTAATTTTTGAGAGAGAGATAGAGACAGTGTAAGCAGGGGAGGGTCAGAAAGAGAGGGAGACACAGAATCCGAAGCAGGCTCCAGGCTCTGAGCTAGCTGTCAGCACAGAGCCCGACATGGGGCTTGAACCCATGAGCCTTGAGATCATGACTTGAGCTGAAGTGGGATGCTTAACCGATTGAGACACCCCGGCGCCCCAACCTCTCCCTAGTCTTAAGCAGGCATAGGAGTAAATTCCCAAACTCCACTGCTCTTCAAGTTTACATGGGACCACTTTTTGACTAGTCTTCATTCCCATAAAAGATTGTTCCAATATGTATATTTTATAAATATAGTCATTAAAGTTGTAAGACTTTCTACCTTAGGTCAGTTGCCTATAAACTTTAACAGGACATAAACACACAAAAAAGTCATCTTAGCATTTTGATGTAAGTGGCCATCAAACCAAAAAGAAAATGCTTTTCTTGTTAAACCTACTTCTCCACATGGATGACCTACTATTTTGGATATATTGTGATGCATATAGTGGAGGAGAGGGCTCCATATATCTTCATGTTTAGCATCTCTACTATGGATGAATTTGAGGGAAGATAACCAGACACATAAGGACAGCATATTGCAATATAATGTAACTTCTGATATCCTAAACAATTTCTTCAATGATGTGTCCTTAAGGTGTCTTATCCACCTATTAATATTATTGTTATTATTATTATTATTATTATCATTACACAACACTTCATGTCTTTGTTCTCAGCTTCTCCTTGGGAATTCACACATGTATTCCCATAGTAGCTGTGTATTGTATGATGTGACAAGGTATAATAACTTGTCACTGGAACATGAAGAGAACATTTGCGTGGCAGCTGACTTAAAGCCCATGTGTTTTATTTTCTTTTAGAGGTTATAGTCTAGTCACCATAAAATGATTAGCAGAAGTTGGACACCTGCTTTGAAAATATATTCCTGGACTTTCTACAGGAAGAATAAGACCATGGAAAGCCCCTAGGCATGAATAAGCTTGGTAAGTACTGAATTCTGCATTAGTGTTTGAAAGGCTGGTTGTGTCTAACAGTATGCTTCATAGTTAAAGGCATGCTGTCAAATGTATTAGTCTCAATACCAAAGAAGTAGATAAGCTCACTCTGTTATGTGTATTTCTCAAATTATATCCCTATGAACTGTCCTTCTGTAATTGGGAGTGATTGCTGCGTGTAGGGCTCATTAGACTTGATGTCTACCCCCCTCCCCCCTTTGTAAATCTGACATTTCAGCTGATCTTTTCTACCTATGACACTCAGTGCTGAGTTCAGTCTGTTATGCTCTACAATAATTGTGACCACTTTCACACACTTTTTATGAGTCATGAACTCTTAAGTGCTTCGTGAATATTTCTATAATCCTTATAACATCCATTGAAGTAAAATTATTTGCATCACTATTTGAGGAAACTGAGGTATAGAGTCCCAAGTCAAGAAATTAACAACCACCTGTTTTCCAATCATCGACATGCATTTTTATGGATTTAGGACAAAAACATATAAATTTTTAATCTGACCAGTCTTTGGAATACTGGATCATAAAATATTTCTCTGATGACCTGGGCAACACAAACATTTCATCCTGGACAAAGAAAAGTGAGTCACACACACAAATCCACATATAGGATATGAGCTAAGAGAGAACTGATGTTAAGGTCCTAAGAGGAGAGAATCTCAGCAATAGGGGGGAGGAGTGTGGGATGAATGGGGGTAGTAAGTAATGCATATGCAATGGAGAGAGCAGTTCAGTTGCAAGAGCAGAAATCAGTTAGTTAGTGCTAAACACACTAAATGCAGTACTTGCCTTTCCTACTTCAATGAACAAGTCCCTTGAAAACAAGGATTGCGTCCCTATTTCAGTGTCTCACTCCCCTTCTCAGTACTTTGTAAGATAACTTCAAAGACTTTGGCTTTATGAATCAAATGAACACACACACACACACACACACACACACACACACACACACAGCACACAGCACAAGAGTGCTTCATAAATTATATAGTACCATTCTAAAGGTTTTCTATGATCACAGTAACTAGGTTAAAAGCAGTTTCCTTTGAGTTGTAGACTTATAATAAACTGAAGGCAAAGATTAGTAGAGAAGAAGTGGTTGACAACATTTTGGTTTTATAGCAGAGTCCTTCCAAGCTAACATAGTTTATATTCACTATGAATCCTTTGCTTTACATGGAGCTTATGGATTTAAAGATAAGGAGGATCCAAACATAAATATGACCAGATGCCAATTTCTTTATAGCCTCTGGGGAAATAAACAGATAGGACTCCATACTTCTTAGTTCAGGCTGCTACAGCAAAAATTTATTTCTCCTGGTTCTGGAGACCAGAAGTTCAAGATCAGGGTTCCAGCCAGGTCAGATACTGGTGAGTGCCCTGCAGCAGATTGCAGACTGTCCACTTACTACTGTATCCCCCAATGCTGAAAAGAGGATAAGAGTGCTCTCTAGGGTCCATTTTATAAAAGCATTAGTCCCATTCATGGGGATTCTAACTTCATGACCTAATTATTTCCCAAAGGCCCACCTCCTAATATCATCATACTAGGTTTAGGTTGTCAGTCTATGAGTTTAGGAGGAACATAAACTTTTGATTCATAATACCACAGAAGATTTTCATGGCTCCTGGTCATGGCTCTTGGTCATGCTTCTCTTCCAAAATTACCTTCTTCCCCTTGGCTTTCTATATTTTTATTAAGAACACTTGAAACCTGTTCTACTTCCTGAATTTGTAGAGTCGATCTTTGCACTCTTTAATGCCAGATACAGATAGAAGAGAGGAATGAGAGCCCTTTCACAAATATTTTGTGAATTCCACAAATATTCATCCTTTGAATCACAGTCAATGTTTTTCCATACTGCTAAGCACCGTGTCTGTGTTCTTGAGATATCCACTGATTATGGTTAATCAGCAACCAGAAAGCTACGGTGGAAATGCTTAAGGTTTTCAGAACACTATCATGGTAACTAACCCATACAGTCTGAAAGAAATTATATTTTAATTAAAATTCTGAGGTAAATTATTTCTTACATTTCCCCTCTTTTCCCTAAGGGTTTTCTATTTGTTTTAATAGTTAGCACCAAAGAACCATTTAGAGCATTTTTCAGCCCAGATAAGTGATTCATGTCATTGTGTGCAGAGGTACAGGGTCTTATCAATAGAATTAGCTCTTTTTCCCTTGTCCCACACATCAGCATGCTTTGCTCTCTCTTCATTTATGCAAATTTTCTTTAATAATACTAAAGTGTAAGTTTTAAATATCTCTTTTAAAAAAGTTATTTTTAGACTTATTCCAGACACTCTGGAGCTTTGTTATTCTGAATGGGATTTTTTTCTATTATAATTTCTAGTTGGTTGTTGCTGGTGTTCATCTTTGTGGTACAGACCTTGGTGAGCAGCATCAGCATCACCTGTCAAATTATTAGAAAGTCCCACCTCTAAGATCACTCCACACCTAAGACAATCAGATGTTCTCTTTCCACAAACCTTCAGCTGATTCACATGGACATAAAACTTGAGCAATGTTAGTACAGAGAAACTTAACTTAGAGAATGGTTTTAATTTTCTCCTGGAAAGAACAACTTCCATAGCAGAACGGAGACTGTAGTCCAGTTGCCCCTCAGCACTTTCTCTTCTGCTCTGAGTCTTTACTATCTCAGATCTATTCTTGAATCCCCTCCCTGGGATTCTTCTGGGAAAATGCACTCTTAAGATCTATATGGGATTGCAGATTTTTAGCCCTAAGAGATAATGCTCTTCATCTGATTTTATATTCATTATATGTTATAAATTTTTCTCAACTTCTTAGATATTTCAGAGTCGCTGTTTCCTAAAACTTTTATTAGTAATTTATTTTTATAATATTTATGGGATATGTGAAAGAAGGGATATTATACATGAGAGTCCAGCAGCCATCTGGAATCAGAAGTCTTTTAAATATATTAAATCCAGTCAATGCAATCAAATAATGTTCTTTTTAGTTCCTAAAGCGAAAATCTTAGAATTATATGCTACCTTGTCTACTTAATATTGATAATATTATATATATGTATATCTATCTATATATCTATCTATCTATCATCTATCTATCTATCTATCTATCTATCTATCTATCTATCTATCTATTGTGTTGAATTTATACTGAAACTCTCCTTGAAATCCCAAAACATATTCAGGAAAAAGAAGTTTTGTATTAAAAGTTTCTCAGATTTTGATTGATAATTCCAAATTGTCTCAGGAAACTAAACCTTGATGATGATAATGATGATGATGATTTTGGTATTGTCAGCTAAGTTAGCCATGTGACATTATTGGACATTCCATCTAATGGAGAAGTAAGGATAAAGATGCTCATTTTATCCATGATTTGATTGATGTGATCTACATAGAACTCATACTCTTCTGTCCAGATATTTCTGAGATTTATTTATTGACCATTTATTTTTGTAAATTCTTATTCTGAGTACCACTATAAATCAGTATTGCCCATACTCATTTTCCAATTCTTATTTCAGACAAAAAAAGCTTGGACTTCTTATAGATTTGGAGTCTGGTATTGGAAATGACTATCAGTCATTTGTCATAAATTTATAACAATTAATTTTGAAAATTAGAATAGTTATCCTTATAATAATGTCATTAAACTTCTAGTTTAATAACATAGTTTCTTTGCCTTTTTAAGAGAAATATAATTGAGGGGCACCTAGATGGCTCAGTTGGAAGAGCATGTGATTCTTGATCTCAGGTTCATGAATTTAAGCCCCATGTTGGCTGTAGAGATTATTTTAAAAATACATAATCTTTAATAAAAAAGGAGAGCAATTGAAATTGCCTGGAAATTACATTTTTTAATATTTTATTTATTTTTTGAGACAGAGAGAGTATGAGCAGGGGAGGGTCAGAGAGAATGGGAGACACAGAATCCCAAGACAGGCTCCAGGCTCTGAGCTAGCTGTCAGCACAAAGCCCAATGCAGGGCTCAAACCCAAGAATTGTCAGATCAGGACCTGAGCTGAAACTGGATGCTTAACCGACTGAGCCACCCAGGCACCCCATGGAAATTATTTTTAACATTAGGTATGTTTAAGGGCTTGTATTACACTTAAAAATAACAATAGCAGAAAACGGCTACAAACTACTATTCTAGTAGAGTGTTTCTCATTCTTGATATTAAATGTGTACACAGAACACCCAGAGATCTTGTTAAACTAGAGATTCTGATTTTCTCTGTCTAGGCCACAGCCCGGGGTTTTGTGTCTCAATCAGCTCCCAGGTTATTACCAATCCGGCTGGCCCACGCTGCACACTTTGAGAGTTAAGTTGAAGAGCAGTGGTTCTGAGTGTGGGACCCCTAGAGGCAATGCTCATTTTAATAAGCACTGGCATGATTTTGATGTACCCTAAATTTGAAAACTTCTGCTCTAACAACAGAAATATTTATGTCCTCAAGACCCCAATCCAACTATTTACCCTTCATTAAAGATGAAAGAAAGCAAAGACATTATCCGATGGCCATAAATTAATGTCTTAAAATAGTTGTTCTTTCTATGGGACAAGGAAGAATTTAGTTTTCTTTGCCAAGCTGTTTCTCCTTGAAGTAATTTTAATTCCATCATGGAGGAGCATGTCATTCACCTCTCATTATGGCATATTTAGAAATAAATAAAGACTGAGATTGCCGTACTGTAGCATGACATGTCCAACTATGAAGACAGGACCCTTACTTCTTACAGTTCCATTGCACTGGAGCATAAGCATTAAGATTCCACAAGGTATGATTTGGATGTTAGAGGGTATATCTTAATGGGAGAAAAGAAAAAGTATAATTATTTCATAATTATAAATTATAACACAGTATACATAAGTATATTATAAAATGCAGTATATAAAGGGCCTGGTGCATTACTTTTGCTTTCTTTATGAACAATCCACTAAGGCTTTCTTATTTCCTCAAAAGCTTTGGTGGAAAATTGCAATATTGGCAAAAGTTTCTGAAAAAATATTTTGGAGGCAGTTTACTTAGACTACTGCCCAAAAACAACAGAAAGATAGGTTTGTACAGGGCCTAAATACAGGTAGCTACCTCAATTAACCCATTGTCTCATCTCCAAGGCAGCTGAAAGAGGAGAGGGCAACTCAGGAAAGGGGCCCAGCTCATTCATGCACATTCATTTTAATAAAGTTCACAGAAAGGTGAGGTACCTTAAAATCATCAGTAGAGTTGGGGAAGATGGAAAGAGATGCAAATGAGACCAAAGCCTGTACTCAGGAAACCCAAATTCAAAGTCGGTGGAAATTTGGGACATTAAGGAACATCTTCAAATGTACAGTAACCATAGATTTTCCCAGGGTCACTAGGGGCACTGGGCAACCTCTTATGGATTATTTGTCCAGTTTCTATGAAATATCCAAGCTCATTAGAGAATGGTACAGACTTGGGCACAAATGGACCCATTTCTAGTTTTATAACTGCTTTGATCATAAAGTATTTTTCCTCCAACCATTCGGAGTAGTCAGTCAAAGCACTTTTCAACCTTATCTCTTCATCTTACCTTTGCTATTCCATTTAACCCAAGATAAGGCCCAAGATGGGCCTCAGGTCCAGAAAAATAATGGAGGTTTTCATTTTTGAGCCATATAAATATGTCAACTTATTCTTTGCTTCTACTCAAAAGAAGCTCTTCTCTTCTTCTATTAAGATCCATCCTCCTATATCCAGTATGTATTTTTTGGAATCATAACTATGTCTTCCAAAACAATTTAACATGTGGAAGTAAAGATCCTATCTTCAGAATGAGACATGGCATGGTACAATAAAGCAGTGCCAATCTTGAGACAAGAGAAATAAATCAGTCAAATGGCAATCATTCTGATTCAGAGGACTTAGGTAATCTTTATGACAAATCACACTTTCAAAAGATCACAGAAAAATATTTTCTATCTCACATACTCTTACACATAGACGTCTACCCTTCTCCCATTGAGAAGTGGGATTCTACATTTCTTCTCCTTACACGTGGCTTGTGACTTTCACCAAAGTGAATCAAGTTGTCTTCCAATGCTAGTTCATAAGAAGTGATACAGGTTCTGCCTGGTTCTTTTTGGGTACCTGTTCTTAGAACACAACCATCATGCTATGAGAAAGCCCAACAAGCAGCCACATGAAGGGAACCTGTGTAGGTATTTCAGGCCAATAATCATGTTGAGAGCTCACATTAGCTACCAGACACGTGAGTAAGTAAGCCTGTAGATAATTCAAGCTCCCAGCTATTAAGTCATCCCCAGCCTTTGAAGATTAAAAGTTGAGGTCCCAGATATCACAGAAACACAATACCTCCTTGTACTCTTTCCAAATTCCTAACTCACAGAATCCATGAGACTAACAATATGGTTGTCGTTTTATTGGGTGGTCTGTCATGCAGCCATGCTAGCTGGAAGAGTCTTTTTTGTTAAAAGATATACAAACACACACACAAAATGTGTTTATGGGGAAGTGGGTGATATTTACCATGCAAAGTCTTTTTCTTCACAGTATTTATTACACTTCTGCAAAAGAAAGCTATATCAAACATTATATATTGCTCCATTCCTTTAACTCACTCTTAGTTCCTGGTCTGATCAGATAATATGGTGACTGCAGTCAGTGGCTCCAAAAGGCTGTTTGAGAACCATAAACCTTGGGATTTATCTCACCTTCAATATAGTTTCACCCTCAGTCTTCCTGATGAAAACATACCTAGGGCAGAGGCATGAATACATTCCAAATCAAGATATTCCAGATTCTTTACAGGACCAGTCTCTCTCTTTGAAAGCAGTTGCATGGCTTGGCATATACCTTGGTTAAGGGGTGGGCTAAGCTCTGACATAGTACAGCTTCCTCATGGCCTGTTTTCCCTCCCATTCTTATCCAGAATGATGACTGCCAAACAAGCCATCAGGATTTGTTCAATGCTTGGTGTTCACATGTTACATCCAGATCCAAGTTTGGCATGTGATTGGAAGGAGATGTTATGAAACATAGACTTTGTGTTTACATTTAGTTCCATATGGACTAGCATGGAGATTTCTCTGGCATAACTTGTTCTTTCACATCTGTGGAGCAGCAGTGAGCTGACTGTCTGTTCCCAACAGATCAAGACTGGTGAACATGTTTGGATAAAAATCAAAGCGCTATTTTGGATACCTTAGACTTGAAAAGTATTTAGAAGCATTTTCTGTGCTAATACAATCATCGAAAAAATGATGCAGTAGGATACAGAGGAGTTTAGAAATGTGTTTGTAGGAAACAACAGCAATATTCTTAAAGAAGTAATTACTGCTAAGTACCCTCCACTTGCAGAACATTTGGGTGGTTCTGGCTAATGTCAGAGTGGGGTGTGTCTCATAAAAGCACCAGGAGAGATTATAAGGAAAAACATGCATGAGGAAAATAGAAAAATTAAAATATTTATAAAGTATTCATAAATAAGATAAAGAATCATAATACCTAAAATGTAAAAGTAATATTGGAGTAAAGTGGGAGAGGACTGGCCATATCTGGTCCCATCCAGGTATGGTGCTAAGACTTTCTTTATCACATGGGTATCAGTATCTCTTTTCATTGAGAGCCCCATCTTTTGGTTTTATATTTGTAAATAACCAAGTTCTTAAAATCAGTGGGAGCCCCAAGAATTTGTTTGCTTGGAATTTAGTAAAAGTTGAGAACAGGGCCAAGTACTTTTGTTAAAAAAGCCATAGGCTTGTAGTCGGCAACTCTGATGGGCCCTCACCTCCAGGGACCTGGAGAATATCTTCACTGGCCAGATGACACAAGTTCTTACTTGATTGGCTATGGGATGATCTGCATGCACTGGCTGTACTTCCACATGGCTTCCCAGAGCTAGCCAGAAGAAAGACTTCCATCTGGAAACTGATGTATCAAATCCCCTTTTTGCCTCTGGGCCATTCCTCCATATCTTTAGTCACTGGTTCTCAGTTCCACAGGCTAGCAGCACCAGTTTCAGCTGGGAATTAGTTAGAATTGCAAATCTTTGGACCTTACATCATATTTATGTCAGAAACTGTAGAGATAGGTCCACACTGCCTGTATTTTAGCAATGCATCCAAATAATTCTAACACATCTTAAAGCACCATTGTCTCAAGGTCATACATGAGTTTCTGTCACTCCAGGTAACTCATGGATTGGGTTTGGGGGAAAAACCAGGAGCAAGCTCATCAGCCTCTTCCTCTCCATATTATCCATTCACTGTTCCTTCCAGGATCTATTCTTTGGAAGTTTAGGAGCCCAGACTGGAAGTCAAAATAACTGAGCCTTTCTCTTTGTTCTTTTTTTTTCTTCTTTAACAATCCTAATTCTCCTTGAGATAGTGTGGTTTCATTTGACTAAGGAAGGGAGAGGGTCAGTAAAAAAGGAAGTGCAAAAAAGAAAAAAAAAATACCTTTAGATAGGATCTCACCCTGTGAGATGATAATAGATTATAAACTCCATCTAAATTAACATCTTTTTATATTTAGCAGATATGTCACATGTGGGGTAACATATACCTTTATATAAATAAGAATCAATAAAATAAGTTTTCCTATGCTTTGTGCCTAGTTCACATAAATGATAGAACTATTTATTCAAAAAATATTTTTAAAAATTTTAATGTTTATTTATTTTTGAGAGAGAGAGAGAGTCAGTCAGTCAGGGAGGGGCAGAGACAGAGGGAGACACATAATCCAAAATAGGCTCCAAGCTCCCAGCTGTCAGCACAGAGCCTAACACGGGGCTCAAACCCACAAACCGTGAGATCGTGACCTGAGCCAAAGTTGGACGTTTAACTGAATGAGTGACCCAGGTGCCCCCCCAAATATATTCTATTAATTTTTTAATGTGTGTTTAGTTTTGAGAAAGAGACAGAGTGCGGGTGGGAAGGGGCAGAGAGACGGGGGGTGGGGGGGGACACAGAATCCGAAGCAGACTCCAGGCTCTGAGCTGTCAACACAGAACCCTATGTGGGACTCAAAGTCACAAACTGTGAATCATGACCGGAGCCGAAACTAAGAGTTGGAAATTTAACCGACTGAGGCACCCAGGTGCCCCTAAGTGATAGTACTACTAAGATGATATTAGAGATTCTTTATTTTTATTAGAGGTTATATTCTTGATCTATACATGTTAAATCATGTGTCCTAAAGCTTTTTTTCCTCTAGAATATATAAGAATATAAGAAATGACTCTCAGAATGGTCAGACTGAAGTACTGAATCATTCAGAGAATTAAAACTATTTCACCGTTCTTCAGCTTCCAGTATAGTAAGTTCCTGCCATAAAAATGCAATAATCACAACTTGCATTTATAGTGTACGTTGCTTCCTCTTGTTAGAGATGGGTCAGTGCTTCCTCAAAAGTCATATTCAGACACAATACTCTCGGTTCAAACATTTATGTTAATCACATAGGAAAGAAAAGTTGTATATGAGTATGTGGTGTGGTGTGGTGTGTGTGTGTGTGTGTGTGTGTGTGTGTGTGTGTGTTCATCTTTCTCTGCCATCTTTTTCTTTCCCTTCTTCCTTTAAACATGTTTATATTGACTCTACCCTACTAAAGTAAGATAGAATAGAATAAAATCCTTCTCTCCTGAACTCTATTCTGAGACTTCTACTGTATCTCTGTATCTTTTCTGAAAAATGTTAATGTGATTCATTGAAAAATGTTAATGTGATTCATTGAAAAATGTTAATGTGAGGTATAGTCTAAGGGAGACCTATTGTGTGGAAATAGCTCCTTATAATTATTTTGTTTCTAAATATTATTCCTTTAATTAGGGTTGCAATTTCAAAAGCCATATTATTTTTATAATGTCAAGTTCACCTTTCAAAACTTATTTTTTATACATAAAGCTATTTTTGTGACAATTCCCATGACCTTCACTGTTAATTTATAAATATTCAATTAACTAAAGTTTATCGTGTTAGATTAGTTAATTAGTTAATAATGATTAGCCTTGCTTAATTAAATGCCTTTAAACATTTTAAACTACAATCAATTCTCAATTATACACACTTAATTAATTAAGTACTTCTAATGCATGTCAGGACAAGCTCACCTACCTAAAGCAAAATGCCTCTAAGTTCTAAAGAAACTCTTTGAAATCTGTAAACTCAAACTTATAAATATGGTGAATTAAGTTCTTTTAAGCATTCTGTTATTGTTTATAAACAATTAAATTTTATATATATTTTAACTTAAAGTCACAATTTTAACTCATTTATTCATTTTTAACTGAAATCATAAAGTAAATCTACCAGGTGTTCTCATATGCCAAATTCTCTTAAAATTATAAACCTCTTTATGACAAACACTTAGGACATTCCTTAATTTAACAATAAAGTTCTTTTTTAAGGTACTTTAATTTAAGTAGGCTTCACACCCATTGTGGGATTTGAACTCATGATCCTGAGATCAAGAGTCACATGCTCCAACGGACTGAGCCAGCCAGGCACCCCATTAAGAAAAGTCTTAATATGAGGATTTGATTAATTTCATCATCTCATAATTTAGTTTTAAATATTCCAAGTGATTGCACAGTAATATACTTAAATAATTTGCCATCTCAAAAGTTACTGAATAAAATACTGGGATGATGGGATAGTTAACTGATAAGATCCCAGATCACATTACAGGACCCAGGAATTATGAGTTTCCAGGATTAATCAGCAGGCATCACGGGTGGACACACTGTTCCCTTTCTTCTGGTCTATTTCTACGTGAACACAGTCTCCAAAATCTATGTGTAGATACCCACTGGGACTGTATATGCCTCTCTTTAATTGTACACCCTTATTCACTGTCTTATCTCCCTGGTTGCTCCCAATTACCTTTATCAACTGATTGCATTCAACTGCCCTCTTCATTTCCTAATTTGATTCTGCCTTATGTTCCCACATGTCTTGTTTGGACCTTGATATAATTCTTTTGTTATATTTTGAAACAAGATTTCTAAGAGGCTTACATGTTGTAACAGTTAGGGATTGCATTTGGCTACATATAGCAAACATCCAGCTATCATAGTAAAATCAAATCAGGGTTTAATTGTCTTACAGAGTCCAAGACTGGGCAGTTCTATGATGTCAGTGCCTCAGCCTCTTTCATCTTCCTGCTCATCTTTAATTATTACTTTATCCTCATTGTTACTGCCAAGTGCATGATGGGTGCTCAACTGTGACTTTCTAGCTACACAGCAGGCAGGGAAATGAAGGAGATGATGAGAGGTGGTGCTACCTCAGGGTACTAAAATTTCCCTAACATTTTCACAGTCTTCATCACATCTGGTTGACTGTAATTGCTTGCATCCTTAGAGTTTTCCCCACCTCTTCCTTTCTGTGGGGTAACAGAGTATATATGTATCTTTACATTTGCCCTGGTTTCTGGCACAAAGCTCTTACAACCTTTGTAGTTTCCTAAATGATTAAAACATTAGGAGCATCTCTTGTTCTAGTGTTTATTTGCCTTTGGTTCCATCCCTGACACACGGCTCCTAAAAGTCTTGTAAATTCCTAAGTTATAAGAGTACTAGAAGCATCTTTTGTCATGATGATGGGCTCTGGCAGACTCCTGGATAGCTCCTGGGGTGAGAGTGGGGGGTTCACTAGAAAGACCAAACCATGAATTAAAGCTTGGATTTTCAGCCTCACTCCTCATCCTCCAAAGCAGGGAGAGAGGCTGAAAATGAAGTTAGAAATTGATTGTGCCTACATGAGGAAGCCTCCATAAAATCCTAATAGTAGGCAGATCAGAACATTTCTAGGTGGGTGAACACATCCACACCAGGAGGGTGACACGTCCCTACTCCACAGGTAAGACAAGAATAAATGAAGAGAGAAATGCTGTTTCTACAAAAATGAATTTGAATATGAGTCTGTTAAGGTGATATAACTGAAGAAAAGACTAAACTATGAAAAAACTGGGAAAATTATTTAGGTACAGAAGGATTCAGTACTATCATTACTTTGCAGGTAGCTAAATTCTTACTCCACTCTTAAGAAAGCAAATCTGGATATTATAGAAATTGTATTCTTAAGATTTATGGAGGAAAAGCAAGACAGAGCTTGAATACACATATACATGCTCTAAGAAGGGACAAAGGCAATACTAGTGTAATGGATGTCATCCTGATAAGTTATATGAAAAACTCTCAACTAAGGGCACTAAGATGTCTGCTTACTAATGGAATTCTGTTTAGAATTGATCGTCTTTTTTTTAATGTGAATAACAACCCAATAAAATGCTTATCGTATGGATGTGGGTTTTGAATAATGAATTTTCTTAAAGCAAAGACCACTGTATATTACTTCTTGTTCTTGTGTGGCATGGATATCATCAATAGATCCTCTGTTTCTACTATAGGAGGATGTTAACATCCTCTTGACAGGCCGGGGGGGGGAGGGGGGGGGAGGAGTTGGTCTCCATGTACTTGATACTGCCTATTTCCACAGCTTCATTTTCACATTCCCACATGGGCATCCTGTGCTCCACTGATGCCAACCTGGTTACTCCTTTTCAGGAGAGATTTTCTTTCCCTTGTCTGGTCTTACTCTTGTTGTTCTTCCTAGAAAAATTTCTTTCCAACTTCTGCCTTGCAAATTCTACTTTTCTTTCAGTTTTCAGCATGATTTTTTGCCACTTCCTTGAAGCCATTTTAGCTTCCCCCCCTCACCCCTGCCATACACACACACTCCATACTTGTCCCACATAGAATTAAAGACTTCCTTCTCTGTGCTTTTACAGAACTCTGTAAATACTTGTAGTTTAGCATTTACCCTTGCATGGTACTATGGGCTAAATGTATCCATTCAGGATTCCTATGTTGAAATCTAATCCCCAGTACCATGGTATTCTCTGCTATGAGAAGATACAAAGAGAAAAATGGTCATCTACAAACCAGGAAGGGGCCTCTCACCAGACACTGAGCTTCCAGCACCTTGACCTTAGACCTCCCAAGCCTCCACAACTGCAGGAGATAAATTGTTGTTTAAGCCACTCAGTCTACGGTAGTTTGTTACAGCAGCCCCAACTGACTAAAATACTTGGTAAATTTACTTGTTTTACTTGCTTTTCCATGCAAGAAAAGGGAGTCACTTCATGCTAAGCCACACATCACCAAACTGAGACTTAATTACAGTTTCAGTTCTCCCGGAAATGGAATCTCAAACCAGTTGATCAGGAATCACCTGATCAGCACTAGTGTGGTAATTTGTGTGACAGAACCCTGCCATCACCTAAAGGGAAGTGACTTTGCCATGACCATGACCAGTCTGTTTTTCGCTAGTATAACTTCTTGCTCCCTTCTTCCTATAAAAGTATTTTATTTTGTACAGCAACTTGGAGCCTTTTCTATCTGTTATATTGGACATTGCATGATTCATTACTGATTCTACTCAGTTGAATTTTAACACTTGATTATTTCTCAACTGTATTCTGAGTTGCCAAGGATTGTGTGTTACTGAATTATTTTATCCCTAACTCCCAAAGTGGTGCCTGGCACATTAACAGTTCTGCTGCATTTTTTAAATATTTGATTGTCTTTAGAAAATAATGCCAAGATTATGTGACCATATCACACATGTCAAATATTAAGACTTCCTTGCATTTCACCCAGTAAAAATGAACACTATCCCATGCGGAATATTACCTATCTGCTAACTCCATATTGCTTACAAATACCCAATAAACCCTATAAAGCCAAGACATATACTGATTGGGAAAAACCAAATATTGGAAGTTCACTAGTCATCAGGAAATAAAATTAAAACCACAGTGAGATGGTACTACAAGTCTGCCACAAGAGCTAACATAAAAATGAAAAATAAAAAACACCAAGTTTTGGCTAAAATGTAGAACAATCAGAACTTTCATACACAGCTGCCAGAAGGGCAGACCAACACAGCTCCATCTGAAAACTGTTTGGCTGTTACTAACACTGAACATATGCATGCCCTCTGACAGATGCAGCAACAGCACTCCTAAGTGTGAGCACAATAGAAACATGCACATGTGAGCAAAAGTCATGTATTAGAATAGCTGCTATCCATAATAGCCGAAAGGCTGGCAGTGTCCAAATTCAACAATGGAATGGATAAGTAAATCATGAGAATCTGAGCAGTGAAATGAGAAAGAATGATCAACAATTACACGCAACAATATGGATGAATCTCATAAACATGATGTTGTCTGAAAGAAACCAGCCACAAAGAATCCATGCTGTATTTTTCCACTTATGTAAAGTACAAAAACTGGCAGAACTAATTTTTGCTGCCAGAAGTCAGGAGAGTGACTGAAAGTGAGTGGAGCATAGTGCTGGATGAGCATCACTGTGGGCACTTCTAGGGGTGCTGGTGATGTTTTGTTTCTCCAGACAGGTACTGATTCAGTTTGTAAAAAACCATCAAACTCCTATATATCCTTTTTTTGGTATGTACTTCAACTTAAAAAATAGTATGCACTCATGGAGTGATGCACACATGTAGATCTAGAGGCTGGTTTAATGTCATACATATGTGTGGTTCTTAGTATTGTATACATTGAACAACATCTTTATTTCTATTTTTCCAAGCTTACTAATTTAGAATCCATACCAAGGACTTGATGATTTGAAGTATTCTATTTAATAAGAACTGCAACATATGGAGAGCTTCCTCTGTGTCAGGACCACTTCAGGATCAGTGAGTTAAGCTAAAGGATACAGAGCCTTGAATGCTGAGCCTAGTACCTACACTAAGATCTGATTCCAAAATCTACAACCTATAAAACCTTCCACAGATAACCTATACTTATTTACTAAAAAAGAAGTATTTTCCTACATTTATTAACCAAAGATGGTTACTTTTCCGTCAGTTAGATATGGCCATTATTGCCAAAAGAAGTTGATATACCTGAAATACTAATGAATAAAGCCTGGTTCTCTAGCCTTTGCAGCCTTACAACAAAAAAACTACACTATTTCTCATTCTCCTCTGATTAAATTTATAATCAACAGATTTAGGTCTCACTCACAGGCCCTGTGAGCTCTGGGTCTTTCATTTCTCCTTATTCTTCATGTGGGCAGAATGAATGGCTTCTGTATGGGGGCACTGGTGTGCTCATGGCCAAAGGAACAGACAAAGACACACGATGGCTCTTCACCTCTGCTTGGAGTGGCATAATCACTCCTGCCCACATTTCACTGGCCCAAACAGATCATGCTGTCATACCTGACTTCAGTGGGATGGGGAATTTCAATCTACCCAAAAGGAAGGATACCTCAAAATTACAGGGCTAACACAGGTGTCAGCATCAGCTGCCAGATAAGGAAGCATAATCCCTTTATAGGGATGGACAGCAAACATTTAAGAATAATACCACATGCCACTGCAAGTGTTTAAGTGCTACTTATTACCTTCTGCTCCACAAACAAAATAACTTACTTATTAATTAATCAATGGAGACATAGTAATACTATTTTGTACTTTATTGTTATAAACGGTGCTTACAAATGTTTCATTGGAGGTATTTGCAAGAGATTCTTTAAGATGATCATCTGGAAATGTGACTTCTAGGTAATAGTTTCATATGCATCTTCACTTTACTAGATCTCATCAATTTTTTTCACAAAGTACAAATTTACTCTTACCAGCAATGCATAGGATTTTCTGATTCTCCACATACTGTTATCTATACAGTAATATAACACTGCACATGTTATTATCAGGTTTCTTTGGGATATTAACTCTGGGTGACATTAATGTGGATATTCATTACACTTTTCCACATATATTCTATATAATTGAAATGCTTTCATAATTCTTAATTAATTTAATTTACACATCATAAGAATATTTTTAAAGTAAAGGAAAATGAAAAGAAAATCCATAGAAGCAAGTTGATGTGAAAGAATCCCTGAATCTACTGTCATAACTTTAAAAATATTATACAGTTAAATAATTTATATAGAGTGATACAGAAGTTTTCTTCTGAATGTTCACACATGTTCCTCTATTATTTCCTCCTCTTACCACTAAGGGCTTATACCAGAACAAATATCTGATGAAAAAAACATTCTCTTTGCTGCCATTGAAATATTACTAGACAGATAAGATATCGTTAATGGCCTTCTTCCATGTTCCTCGGCCCACTGGAGCTTCTTAAGGTTGTAACCAATTCCCACATGTGCCAATTTTTTGTTTTCCTTCAAGTGCTGCATCTCTCTGCCAACAAACAGGTCACCTTTGGCTTTAGGAGCATGTGTGACCCACAGTGGCAGACTGAAAGTGCCAGTACACTAAATTCCCCCAAGAGCCACTCTCTACAAACAAGGGACAGAGGCTCCCCAGATTCCTGAAACTTGCACAGACTGTATTTTATGGTCGCTCTTCAAAGGGTCCTCAGAGTCACCAAACCCCAGTTATCCATGGTGGTAACCTACCCCTGAACACACCCTTTATTGATCATCTCCTTCTTTTCTTTCTCTCCTAGCCTTGGTTTCCTGGGATCACTCTCAAACAAGCTACTTGCAATGAATGCTGGTCTCAGTCTAGCTGTGGGGGTGCAGAGGAGGGAAACCATCTATTTTCCTTGCTTGTGTCCTGTGAATTGGACTGACAGAAGACAAAGCAAAAGAAAAAACAAACACAATTTTATGGACATGTACATGGCACAGACAAGTGGGAGTATCCAGTGATTAGAAACTCAATGGGGTGGTCAGAACCTGGACTTATACAGCATCTTACCAAAGGATGCTAAATTTGTAGACACCTGACAAGATGAAGAAAAAGAACTTTAAGATTTTAGGGTTGGAAATTTGCAGGGAGGTAAGTACATGGAGAAACTAATGCAAGATAAATGTTGCTTTAGCAAGGTTTGTTATATAGATTCCTCTGGTGCCATCTCTGGCCTGTCTAGAGTTGTCTCCAGTGATTAACTTTAATCCTAACTGATAGGGAGGACAGGGAGGACATCTTTACAAATTTATGTCCTGCTTTTAGGCAAATAGGGAGGGCAGAGAGCCTTTCTTGTATCTGTTTCTTCTCCATTGTCTTTAGTTCCAAATAACATGACAAAATAGCATATTATGGGAATGAGATATTCAGCTACCCTTCAGGGGTTATTACCTTGATTAAAAACCCAGAGAAATTTAGGTTTTAGCTAAATAGGTGCCTTTCCAAAGTCATTCTGTCTTTTCATACTCAAACAAACTGGTCTTCACTCTTTGAAATGTCTCAGGATTTCTCAGGGAGCAGGAGGAACGTTTGCAGCCTTGCAAATTGGTGCCCTGTAGCCCCACCTCCCTGTGACTTGCCTGTCACCTGCTCTCAGTCCTTGTAGCTGCCATCACTTGTCTCCAGGCTACCTTGTCCATCAAGGTCAACACCCCATCAGTTCATCTCCCCCAAAAAACTTGACACATAAGCCTCTTACATTTAACAGTCTTTGCTAAATTTTGAGTTAATGTAGTGGATTATAGAAAAGAAACAGAAATTCCTTAAAACTGAACATTGGATCTCCCTCTGCTAAATAATCCATTAATTCTTCCCAGCCATGGCGAACTTTTTGTAGGTTACATTTACCTTAATCTTCTAAATCCTTACTCCTAACTCCTTCTCCTGCTTCCTATCTGCTTGATTCCAAAATCAAATTTCTATTATTTACTTTGATTAGAAGCTTATGTCTCCCTGTACTTTAACTCCTGTGTTATTCCTGTACAGTTCCAACTCCTTTAAGTGTTTTTCCCAAACAAAAGTCCATCTAATCGTGATCATTGCCCCTGAGCCTCACAAAGTACAAGCAGGACTTTTTAAATGACATGTTTTTCTTAACATAATTAAAATTTATCTGCCCATGTCACCCTTTGTTTGGAGAAGAGGTATAGCCCAAATATTCATTTTCCTTTATTTAAACTCAGAACTTTAGGGTTGACATTTAAAAATTTTTCTGTCAGTTATATTTAACTGCAAAATTTGAGTGACAAACTCTTTTACATAAACATTTTAGTATTTTATATATCTATGATCTCTATGACTTAGGACAATTTCAATTTCAAGTGATGGAAGTCACACCCAGTATGTTTTAAAGGAAAAAAGGCACAATATTTATCAAATAACAGCAAAGTCTCAGGACTGACTTCAGGGACAAATAGATTCAGGGGATTATGTATTTCTAGGACACAGTGTCTTTCCACTTCTGTTTCTCAGTTTTATTTATTCTGTTGGCCCCATTTTCATACAGGTCCTTCCAGTGTTTTGGCAAAATGACAATGAGCTTGTATCCTGCCTTGCTGGTAACCTTAGAGGAAAGGACATGCCTTCTTCCTGATATTTCCAAAAATGTCTTAATATTTCTCTAATTATCAAAATAAGTCAGGTTAGTAATCAATTACAGTGGTCAGCGGGCGTCCAACCAATTCCTACATCTGGGAGTTGTCTCAAGGTGGAAAAGGTGTTGTTCCCCATAGGACATCATTGTCTGCATAGAAGAAAGATAGATACTGAGCAGACATATATAACCCACACAAAATCTAATGATCAGTTTTAATGCCTGCTCAGAAAACCTTACTGTATTTCCTATTATTTCTTCAGAAGAGAAAAAAGGGTGAGGTATTAGTATCAAATAAGAAATATATATATATGAACATATAAAATAGAAGTTGCTTTTAGAGTTTCTGCACAGTGAAGGAAACAAAAATCTACGAAGAACTTATCACAACACCCCAAAACTACATAATCCAGTGAAGAAATGGGCAGAAGACATGAGGAGACAATTCTCCAAAGAAGACATTCAGATGGCTAATGGACATATGAAAAGATGCTCAACGAGGCACCTGAGTGGCTCAGTCGGTTAAGAGTCTGACTTCGGTTCAGGCCATGATCTCACTGTTCGTGGGTTTGAGCCCTGTGTCGGGCTCTGTGCTGACAGCTAGCTCAGAGCCTAGAGCCTATTTTGGACTCTGTAACTCCCTCTCTCTCTCTATCCTGCCCCAGCTCATGCTCTGTCTCTGTATCTCTCTCAGAAATAAATAAAACATTAAAAAAGATGCTCAACATCACTCATCATCAGGAAAGTGCAAATCAAAAGCACAATGAAATACTACCTCACAACTGTCAGAATGGCTAAAATTAAAAACTCAGGAAACAATAGGTGTTGGCAAGGATGTGGAGCAAGGGGAACACTTTTGCACTGCTGGTGGGAATACAAAGTGATATGGTCACTCTGAAACAGAGTATGGGGTTTCCTCAAAACATTAAATATAGAATTACCCTATAACCCAGCAATTTTACTACTAGGTATTTATCCAAAGGATATAAAAATGCTGACTTAAAGGCACATGCACCCCATTATTTACAGGAGTCCTATCAACAATATCTAAATTATGGAAGGAGCCCAAATCCCAAATGTCTATGTCCTTCAACTGATGAATGGATAAAGAATATGTGAGATATATATATATATATATATATATATATATATATATATATCACATTTTTATATATCATATATGAAGTCTTCCTCTCTCTCTATATATATATATATATGACTACTACTTGGTTATCAAAAAGAATGAAATCTTGCCTTTTGCAACAATATGGATGGAAAAAGAGTATATTATGCTAAGAGAAGTAAGTTAGTCAGAGAAACAAATATCATATGATTTCATTCATATATGGAATTTAAGAAACAAAACAGATGAACACAGGGGAAAAGGAGGAAAAATAAGATAATAACAGAAAGGGAGGTAAACCATAGGAGACTCTTAGAGACAGTGAACAAATTAGGATTGCTGGAAAGGAAATGAGTGGGGGGACTGGCTAAAAGGGTGATGGGCATTAAGGAAGTCACTTGTTGGGATGAGCACTGGGTATTATATGTAAGTGATGAATCACTGGGTTCTACTCTGGAAATCAATACTACACTATACATTAACTAACTTGAATTTAAATAAATAAAGATGTGGGAAAATAAAGGTAATATGAGAACAGCACAGATAATGTGCTTAGGTACCAGTAGAGTTAGACAAAAAGAAAAAAAAAAATGAGAACCCCAAAGGCTCTCCAACAAGAAAAAAAGAAAGAAGTTGCTTTTTGCTTTTTTTAAGTTGAGGACTCATTACTAGAAGTTAATTAGTAACTTTATCACACTGAAGGGGGTCGAGTTTACCTAATTTTCTGTATCTAGGGATTGACATAGTATTACTGAGATGTCTTTTGCCATCATTTGATATCTGTTTGCTAACAGAATATTTTTTAGTTTGACTTATAATCCTAAAGTCAAATAAGAACCTTTGGTGAAATTGATGAAAAATGTATGTTTTGTATGGGTTTTACTTAGGGTGTTCCTTGGGTGAAAAAGGCAACTTTTTTCCTGAAGTCTTCCTCTAGAGGGGGATTATATAAAAATAATGAGAAAGATTATACTTAAATACATTCTTTGCAGAGTAGAATATGAAGCATTATAAAGGTTCAAATAAGAGAGAAATTACTGTAGGTTTGACAAATTAGGGAGGATTTCATGTAAAAGACAGACCATGAATTTTGCCTTTAAAAGTAGGTAAGATTTATTTTTTTTAATTTTTTTCTTTTTTAAAGTTTATTTATTTTTGAGATAGGGAGAGACAGAGTGTGAGCACCTGGGTGGCTCAGTTGTTTAAGCATCTGGCTTCGGCTCAGCTCATGATCTCGTGGTTGGTGAGTTCGAGCCCCACATTGGTCTCTGTGTTCACAGCTCAGAGCCTGGAGACTGCTTTGGATTCTGTGTCTCCTTCTCTCTGCCCTTTCCTGCTATGCTCTGTCTCCCTGTCTGTCTCTCTCCAAAATAAACATAAAAAAAATGAATTTCAAAGAACTAAGTTGAGAACTAAATGTGTCTTGGAAATAGTAAGAACTTAAAAAATGCCTATTTATTCATTTTGAGAGAAAGAGAATGTATAAGCAGGGGAAGGGGCAGAGAGGGAGACAGAGAATCCCAAGCAGGATGTGCACTGTCAGCATAGAACCCAGTGTGGGCGGGGTTCGATCTCACAAACTGTGAGATCAGGACTTGAGCCAAACCAAGAGTCAGTCTGTCAAATGACTGAACCACCCGGTGATGCCAATAATAAAAAAAAATGTAAAGCAATAATTTCAAACTTTATAATTAGTGGTGGTGTTATGATATTTCTGTATTATTTTGTCCAAGTATTTATAAGAACCAAATAAGAAAAGAAAATATTAATTTATCACACAAACATTTGGGCTGCACTATTACATTGGTGACTGAAGAACAGAAGTTTTCAGACACTTATTTGGATAGTTGATCAAATGACTACCATAGACTACCTATTATAGAACCTTGTCCTCAAAATACCTCAATTATACTTCAATTAAAAAAAAAAAGTTTCAACCAATGTTTCTTTTATCTTTTTGTATTACTTGCCTGGTTCTCTTGGCTCTTTGAAAAGTATGAAACACAGTGTGAAAAGTAACCAAAAGACTAAATCAAACCCCATCACTGGGTTAGCTATAGGGTTAAACAATTTATGATATGCCTACACCATTTTAAGACAATCTCCATTAAGTGCACAGAGATAAAGTAACCATTGAATTGAGCCATCTACTATACAATATCTGGGCTTGTGAATGACTAGATTCTTAGCAGTACTGATATAATCATGTTAGAAAATCAGCCTGGTAATATCAGTTTCAATAGATGTAGCCTCTTTCCCAAATATTTCTTACTTCCTTTAATATTCTTCGATGGAACTCTCATCCTTGATTTTGTCTAAGTATTTATTCCCAGAGTATTTATTTCAGAAATTTTACTAAGAACAGTTTAGGTCATGATTTCATGGTTCATGAGTTCAAGCTCCACTGTCAGCACAGAACCTGGAGCCTGCTTCTGATTCTGTGTCTCCCTCTCTGCCCCTCCCTTACTCGTGCTCTGTCTCTCTTGCTCTGAAAAATAAACAAACACTAAAAAAAATGTGTACCTTATGTTTAAAGTTGGGTCTTATATTGTGCATGTTTATAAAAAAAAGTCTTTGTTACTGAGCATTTTTCCTCCAGGCTAAATTTAGAATGAGATTATCAATTATACTAAAAGGATAAAGTCCTTTTGAAAATATAATTTTGAATCTTGCATATTGCTTTTCTTTTTTACTTCAGAAAAATATATCGAATTCCACAAAAACAAACAAAAAAATTTTGGAGTTGCATTGTATTCAAAGATTTATTTGGATAAAAATTGAAAATTTTATAATAATTTTCGCCATCTCAAAGTAAATTTTTTTCACAAAACTGTACGTTCTTTCTAATTAGTTGTAAATTTCTTCTTGAATAATTAATAATAATTCAGGTTTTTCTTTTCATTGCAAATGGACTTATTGTTTTTATTACATTTTCTACTCACTTCTGCTTATTAGGAAAGTCATTAATTTTGTGTGTATGTTGTGCTTATATCTGGCCACTTTATTGAATTATTTGTTACTTCTAATAATTTATACATGATTCTTTTAGGTTAGGTATTATTTTTAAATATCTTAAACTGACAAAATTAATAGAAAATAATATAATAAAAATGTCTACTAATCATCGCTATAATATCTTCACTTCGTATCCTTTTAATTTACATTTTTAAGAGAAAATATTGTTGAAGCTCGATGTGTATCAAAACTTAATTCCATCACTCTGTTAGCAGTACCCATTATCAAGAAATTGGGAGTTACAATTTTTGTTCATTTCAATACAATTGCAAAAATATACTCATGTGTACAATTGTTCATATATTATGACATTTAAAACAAATGATATGTCATGTATATTATGCTATTTTTATTGAAATATATTTTATGGCACACATCCATGTGATTCATTAATTTGTTGTCTATTTCATGTTGGTGTTATTTAAATCATCAAAATATATTTATCCAGTCTCCTCTTGAGGGACCAACACTTCAGTGCTACACATAAAGCAGTAATGCACATCCTTGTGTATATCTCTTTGGCAACTTTTGCAACTTCTTCTGTGTTCCATTCTTGATTACTTCTGGGTAACATGTTTTTCATAAAAATCAAGTATTCAGGGTTTCAAAATTTTAGTTTGGAATTATATATACTATTCTGTTGCAAGAATGTTGACTTAATTTGCTTCTCATGTTATGTTATTTTTAATCTATTTCATAACTTTCACTTTGAATTCTCTTATCATCACCATTGCCTTCATCTATAACTTTTCTTATTTTCTTTTCTGCAAATCAGTCCATACATTCTTCCGTAATAATGTATTAACTTCTAAGAATGTTGGTGATGGCTTATTTGTCATTGTATGTCTTCTTATTTGTCATTATATGTCTTCTTAATGAACACAACAGCCTTTTAAATAACATTGAATGTTAATTTGCAGAGAACTTACTTGAAGTCGATACCTTTCTTTGTTAGTGTCTCTGTTTTATTCTAGTGTTTAGTGATTCTTGGATGTATATGATTAAATATCTGTTTGATGATCAAAAATGAAATAGGTAGCAGGATTGTTATTTTTCAATCCAGTGAGTATCCCTATTTGCATGGTCAGGTTCTAATTTTAGTAGGGCTCAGGGTGGACAGATAGGGCTTTCCTGCAAAACACTTGCATGAAGCTTCTTTTCTAGGCATGAGCACTCTTGACCCTTCCCTGTGGCTATACAGTAAATACTTTCTAGCCCAGCAAGCACTTTATCAGTCTTCTGTGTCCGGGTCCATCGAATGAAGAGTGGTAATAAGAGATTTATTCTGAAGAAAGAAAGCCTTCTGCAATTGAATCGTGCTCTGCTCAGCATTTTAGTCCCTCAACTTAAGACAAAGTTGTACCTTAGGATGATTATTATTCTTGTTACAGGGGACTTTGTACTGAGGAGAGAAACAGTGCTGTCTTTAAACACTCTAAGTAAAACACAAAAAAGAGAGACATCACTTTTAAATTGAGTCTTTAATTAACTCTCTTGTTCTCTGGTTCCTGTTGAATTTTTGAGGTTCTTCTAAGGCTGTGTTAGGAAGAATTCTTCTCACTCCCTTGAAAACCGTTTGCTCCCTATAGTTTGGGCTATGTTTTCCTGATTGGGTTGTTTCCTTCATTCTCAAGGTATCATCCATCCAAATTTCTACTGGAAATTTCTAACAACTTGATGGTCTAATGAAGATGCTTTTTATTGCCCATACCTATTGTTTATTTCAATAATATGAGGAGTAAGGAGACACAATTTATTATCTTGTTCCAAACAATATCCCTGTTATTAGAAACTCTTTCCTCTTGAATCCTTTTGATATTGAAAACTTTTGACACATTCCCTAATCCTCTTTCTTCAGGCACCTGCTACCTGGGTTTAGCCAAGGTGCAGTTTATAGTTCTGAGTGTTCCACCCTCTTCAGTAATTTCATACACTCTAGTGTCTATTTGCATGTGTGTGTGTGTCTACAATGTATACATGTAGCTCTGAATGATGTTAATAATTATGTTTAATATGTATCAGATAATTATTAGGTTCTGGAATTTTGCTAATTATTCTATCTGCTTAATTGTCTTTACTGTTCCTGAACCATGAATGACCAAAATTCTTCATTTAATAAATGGGGAAACCCAAGCTGAGTTTATGTAAACAGCTCAGGGTCTCTAGGCACATGTGAATTGGAGCCAGGATTACACCCAGGACTTGGATTCCAATATCAACACTTGTAAAACTCTGTCATATTGATGTTCCTGTGCACTTACAGTTGATTACACAAATAGTAGTGAAGACCTCATGTCCTCACAAGTATGGAAAAAGAAGAAACACAAAGACTCTTGGAGACATCTGCATTGTACAGCCCAACATTAAATGGCAAAACAAATTGCATGTGGGAAAAAGTCCAGTAACTCAGAATGAAGTGTAAATTGCAAATTGCAGCATGGAAATTTACCATAGTGTCTCTGGGTGGAATGGTTTGCTAATGATTTCATGAGGAGAAAAAAAGTGCTTTGCTTTTTCTTTTGTTCACCTGTGTCAGTTCTTGATATCACGTCCAGATAAGCAAATGCCTTTTTTTTTTTTTACCTCAGAAATGTACCTTGAGCTCTGTTTTCCTCCTCAAAATTACAAGGACGGTCTCTTACAAGTCCACCAAAAGCCTGACCCAATTTTTCTAGGCCACCAACTTAGAAAGTCAATAATTCCCTGTCCTTTGACCTTTCTAAAGTTAGCCTAAATTCAACTTTCACTAATGTTCCTCTGACGTAACAAAGTCTCTATAGATTACTGTCTCAGTTTTCTCAGTCAAAACCAAACCAAACCAACATAACAAATTAAAAGCTCAGAGCAACAGACTTGGAAGCACAACTGTGTTCGAATATTGTATGATTATTTATGTTTCTCTGATTATGTTTTGCGGTGACTTCATACCTTCAGGGTTTTTTTTTCCTGATTTAAAAATGAGAGTTAATATACTTAAGATTCTGAAAATCTTAACATGCGTAAGCCTTACATAGAAACATAGTTTAAATCTACATAGAGTGTCATCCCTGCAGGGTAAATATGATATACAAAAGCATTTCATAAGCTAAACATGATACACACTCACTAAGATAGTGTGAAAAACAAATAAGCTCTGAGAACAAACAGATTCTGGCCCAAATATCTTCATAAAAGCAGTATAGCCTGGAAAAGTCTCCTATTTTTCTTAAAATTTACTATATTTACTGATAAATTGTTCTAACAAAAACCATTTCCAAATCTAGATGGAGAATATAATTTGATGGAGTGTGCAAATGTTGATTTATATTTCATAGCTACTAAATCCTGTATTTTCTCTGGTAGTGAAAACTTTTTTGTATTATATTGCCCAACTGTCCAGAGAGAGAGACAGACAGATAGACAGAGAGAAAGAGATACAAAGGGAGAGAGGAATAACATTCTTCCTATATTGTGCCATACACACTGGGAAAACCCAATAGCAAGTGTTGGTAAATATGTAAAGAAATGATAACTTTCATACTGTCTTCTCGTGACAATGTAAATGGTTATAACTAATTTGAAAGCATTATGGCAATTTCAAAAATCACACACACACACAACAAAGACATTTATGGCCTATGATGGAGCAATTCTACTTTGAGTTCTACGCTGCAGAAACACTCTTAAAGTGTTTTGTTAAATGTGCCCAAGAAGGCCTGCTTAAAGGTATGCATGGTATCATTATATGAAAGATCAATGAATTGCTAACAACCTAAACGCCACCAGGGAACCAGTGGATGAATAAATTGTGGTCTGGTTATATAATGGAGTACCATGGAGCAACTGAATATCAAGTGAACAAAATGAGTAACACAAGAATACATAAGGATGCTAACATATATTTCAATAAAAAACACATAAAAAATAAATACCACTGTTTACAGTCCATATGAAGGTAGTAAAGTATAAAACCCTAGACAAGATTGATATTCACTAGTTTCAATGTAAAGTATAGTCTGGAAAGAAATGGAGAGTAAGGGTGGCATCAACTGTATCTGCTACATTGTATTTATTTAAGAGAAGAGATGATGTGAAAGCAAGTATGTCTAAATGTCAACATCATTTGTTAATCTGGGTGGTAGTTATAGGTGTTGACAAAATTGATCTCTGAATTTGTCTGTTTATTAGTACAGTCATAAAAATACACAAACTATTAAAAAAAAAACCAATGAAAAACCTCCAACTGCCTTAAATTCTTTCTGGACAATGGGCATGTGGATAGGAGAGCATATGTTTGTATTTACTACACATGCAGCATTATGGAAAGGATATGATACACATATGGACACATGGACATGCATACATAATGCTATATATATTATATATGTATCTGTAATATATATATCACACTCTTCTATGTTCATACCATATGCACAGTGAATTGTGCCTTGCTCTTCCTTCTAACTGAAATTACTTTGAATTTTTATAAAAGACAATGTTGCATTAATTTAGAAAAATATTTTCTGCTGTGCTCTTGACATTGCAAAGCCACTTAATTATTTTAACAGATTTTATTGACAGATTCTTGCCATAACTTTTCTTATATATACTACATTTTTTTTTTTCCCCAGCCATTGGCCAAAGCAGACACATGATTTTGTTCCACTCTGCTTTGCTTCACCATTTTCTGTAAAAATAGACTGGACACACTTTAATAACATTTGCTATTAACATATTTTAACTTTAAGTCTGTTAACTAAGATATAGTATATTCAGAGTGCACTTGGGTCATAAAAAGGCCGGAAATAAGGCTTTACATCTCATGGAAATGTCTTATGAAATGTCTAGTAATACACTCAACTAATTGCAATTTCCTGGAACATAGAGTGGCTTTTAATAAAGTTTATTCTTTTTATGTTTTATTATAGCCTGACTTCTGGATTGTGTGATTTGACATCAGAAATAACTTAGATGAGATTATTTCCTTGAATTTTTACTCCCAGGATATGTGCAGTCACATTCTTTTCCATAATGAAAAAAAATTAATAGAATGCTCAAGAAACAAATGGACTCCAATTCCACCAATTTGAAATAATTACAAGGAGAGTTGGCCTGAATCTGGAAACAAAGGAAATGTTAAAAGAGGCGCCATATGTTTACTTTCAACTAGGGGCAGTAATGGGAGCTCCTCACAATAGTATGTGTCAGCAGGGACCCTGCTGAGCCCATTATAATGAATAGAAAATATCTTCTTAGAACTCTCTTAATTATTGATGGTGGAGCTGAGGTGGTTTTAAAAGTGCTTAAGAACAGTGGTTTATTAAGCCAGTTAAATATTCCTTTTCTGTACCCTAAATAACCTTTAAACCAAGATTTCCTTTAGAAAGTACATTTCTCCCCCAGATGTTGTTCATTCTGACATATTATGTCAGATACATAAAATTGCCCACGTTCATGAATCTACAGAGAAGATTTGGGGTACTTTCTATAAATCTAAAAGCATCAGGTTAGGTCAGACTTAGAAGGCAGGAAGAACTAACTCATTTTAGGGTACATTTTTTCTTAGTCTTTTATTACTACCAAGTACATACACAATGTAACAAAGAATATGTGGGAAGTAACGCTTTCTGAGTCCTTGAATATTGAAAAATCTCTCTAATTTTGTGCTGATTGACACTTTGGCTGGTTTTAGAAAATAGAACAAAAAAATCTAAGACCAGAGAAAACATTACTGAAAACATTTCTTTCTGAGATCCAGAGTGGCCAGTTAAGTAGGTTTAAGTCTGATACTTGTTTCTTTGTAAGAGGTCACCACTTTCTTTCCAGAACTTTTAATAGCTCTGCATATCCTTGATGTTCTACAAATTCATGAATTATATAAGGCATTTAAAAAATGTATATTTTGCTCAGTAGTTTATGGCACCTTAAATCTTAAAGCTTATGTCACCCAGTTACTCAGCTCTAGACAGGCAAGTTTTCAAAAACAATTTCCTTGATAACTGTTGTTTCATCTCTATGTTTTGTTTAATTTTCTTCTCAGAAATTTCTTTCCTAACATGTTGTAACTGCTAGATATGACAAATTTCGTGTCTTTTTGGTCATATTCTCTCTGTCACACATACACACACACACACACACACGTACACACTGGAAGACTTGCTCAAATTTATTTTTCGTTTCTTCTATGAAATTATTATTTTTCCTTTGTATAGTTATATTTTTAATTTCTAAGACCACTTTCATGTTCTCTGGATATTCTTTGTCCATTACATCATTTATTTTTTCCTTCCTCTATTCTTTTTAGTACAAATATTACCTTTGTTAGGCAGTCATTTATTACATTTGCTTTCTTCTAATGTTTTCAACAATAAAACATCTCACATATGCCAGATTTTGTTTGTTCATCTGTTTTGGACTCAAATAATCTGTCCAATAAAAGAATAATTGTACATCTGTTAAGCTATGGTTGTGGTGATTTGTGTAACTGGTTCAGGTTTGCCTGCTTCAACTGGGTGTTACGGGCTTAAATGTAAGCAAGTGGTTTCTTATTAATTGTAAAGAATATACAGTAAAATCTTGGTTTGTCAACATAATTAATTCTGGAAATATGTTTGTAATCCAAAGCACTCAAATATTAAAGCAAATTTTCAAGAACCATTGGCTCAGTTGTGATCATGTGACATTCGATGTCATGCACTACTCATATTGCAAGACCTCACTCATTTATCAAGTTAAAATTTATTAAAATTTATTAGAAAGCTTTGCTTATCTTGCTGAAAATTGGCAAACAAATTACTCACAATCCAAAATTTTATTAAATTAGTGTTATTTTAAAATGTATGCTTCAGGGGCGCCTGGGTGGCTTAGTCGGTTGAGCGTCCAACTTTCGCTTGGGTCATCATCTCGCAGTTCGTGGGTTCGAGCCCCGCGTCGGGCTCTGTGCTGACTGTCAGCTCAGAGCCTGGAGCCTGGTTCAGCCTGTGACTCCCTCTCTCTCTGACCCTCCCCTGCTCACGCTGTCTCTCTCTCTCTCCTAAAAATAAATAAAACATTTAAAAAAAAAATGTATGCTTCATAGGAGCACATGTACCCCAATGTTCATAGCAGCACTCTCCACAATAGCTAAAACCTGGAAAGAGCCTAAGTGTCCATCAACAGATGAATGGATCAAGAAGATGTGGTTTATCTATACCATGGAATACTACATGGCAATGAGAAACAATGACATCTGGCCATGTGTAGCAACATGGATGGACCTTGAGGGTGTTATGCTGAGCGAAATAAGTCAGGCAGAGAAGGACAAATATCATATGTGTGCACGTATAGGAGGATTAGGAGGAACTTAACAGAGGACCAAGGGAGAGAAGAAGGGCGGAAATGGTGGGGGAAAGGGAGAGAGGCAAACCATGAGAGACTCTTGAATGCTGACAAAAACTGAGGACTGATGGATGTGGGGGAGAGGAGGGATGGGCATGGAGGAGGGCACTTGTGGGGATGAGCACTGGGTGTTATGTGGAAACTAATTTGACAATAAACTATTTGTAAAAAAAATAAAATAGAGACAAGGAAAAAAATAAAAAATAAAATGTATGCTTCATTTCTATCTCTTGTTTCATTCACTATGCTTATTTTTGCTTTTCTTATTTACTACTACTAAGTTATTACTAATTATAGGTGACTTGTCATATTTCATATCTTTGAAATCCAGTGGTAGTCCTTTTCAGAGTATATGCTATGTAAAAAAAAAAGTGAAGTAATAAACACAGTTTATCTAACTAAAACATAGTTATCTAGATATTATTTCCATCATCATTTTATACCCAACAGACATTGTACTGATACTAATTTAGAAGATACAAAATACTCATTGCAAAGAGTCAGGATGTGTTGTATAGACATGAAGTGAATTTCAAAATGATCAAGATCAAAATAATGTTAATCAGTACAAGATTTTCAGGTATTTCCTAATTCATGAAATGTTTCTTGAGTTTGGCAAGAAAGGCCTCTCTCTTTTTGAAGATATTTTGGTGTTAAATCTTGTGGAGAGAGAGCAATTTCTTTTTGGTTTGGAAAAAATTCTATCTCTTAATAATGAAGATGAAATAATGTAGATGAAAATGAAGCCAATTAGTCACAGTACCCATTTTTGCAATGACACATTAAATGGATTCATTTAGCCTACAAATGGAAGTGTCTGGTGGGTATCTGCATCACTGGTCTTTTGCTACCAGAATGCTGCATAACAAACCACCCCCTAAAATTAGTGGCTTAAAACCTTTAACCACCAATTACACAATTTATTACTTCACAAATGCTTGAGTTAGCTGGGTCCTGGTGATCTGGATTGGTCTCAGTCAGTCTTGTCTAGGATCACTTAGCCTTTGCATTCAGGTGGTAGGCTGGCTGGATTACTAACACAAGTTGCGGCAGATTGTGACTAGAAGAAAAAGTCACGTATATGCATTTATATTTATGTGTATTTTATTTTAAATCACAAAAATGAAGAACTCACCCTTAAGATAAACTATTGTTCTTTCCATATTTAAAATCTAAATGCATGTAGAGATGGATCCGGTGTAGAATATTGGTGCAATGAGGAAGGAAAATCAGGAGGAAATGATAACAGCAATAGTGCAAAAGCATGAACAGAGCATGAATTTCCCATTATTTATCTTCTCTAAACTTTCACCAAGGCCAAAATCATAACAAATTTAACTAATTTCTTTTTATATTCCTATAGTTGCTTTATTATTGTTTTTGTTTTCTACAGAGAAGTTGACACCCGCTAAGAGACAACAGAGGGAAAGTTAAAAAAAAAAAAGTTGGAACTTTCAGCTGTCAGAAAATAGTAGGTTGACGAATCAAATTGATGCTGTAGATAACCTCCCCAAATTAAAATAAAATAAAATTCAAAATAAAAAGCCCCAAATTCTATACATTCATTGGTCAAAGAAAAGTAAGGTAAGCCAATAACTCAGTATCTAAGTGGCATATGTATTTGTTTTCACTGCCAGCATTTTTACATGTGGTAGAAATGAAGACAATTTTTAATTAGGATGAATTAATTGTAAAGTTTGTTTGGGGCTTGTCTTCATTCTGTCCTGGCCTAGTTACTTATTAGTTGCATATTACTATTCATGCAGAGATACATGAAAGGAAAAAGAAGGATCAGATTTTCCAATCAGTCATAATATAAGCTGCTCAGCCATGAAACTGACAGAACCAATATTTACTCCATGGCAGCCATCCTCTTCCAAAGCTCCCTCAAGGAGCCAGAAAGCAGTGTCTGGCCATTAACTGAGTAAGAAGGACCACATTTCCTTTAATCTTCAAATGAAGTAGACAAAGGATTATCTATGCATACCTGTAGCTGAGTGAATTTTGACCTTTCTTGTAATCCCTGCTAAAAACACAATCTGGACAAAAAATAAGGAGAATGGTGATGTGCTCATTTGAAAATGAAGACATTTGTTTTCCCTCCACAAGTTCTATATCCAAAAACTGAAGGACAGAGAAGAGAATTATCCCTCTGGGAACTTGAACACAGGGAGAGATTTTGCAAGATCTTTCCAGAATTGCACTAAAATGGATTTTTTCCATTTCTCCTTCTGAATGAACTCTAGCCATGTACTTATGCAAAATCTTTTCAGATATGAGTGCCAACATGTTTCACAAGATAATCTCTTTTAAAATACCTCAAAGGTAAAGATGAGAGGCAAAATGATTGGCATATTATTTGGAGTTTCCAAAGAGTCTACTAAATATACATAATTTGAATTGTCATGAAGAGTTTAATTAATATGAGTGCAATGATCTGGTTTTCATATATATGTGACTCACTGTGATAACCTGACTGAGGATTCTCTGGATTTAAATTGGATTCCACAGAGGAGGCCAGTTTCTTATTTTTCTTAGATTTCTTCCTCTCTACTATTTGCATACTTGAGTGTTTTCCATGGACTACCTGAGGTTTAGAAGCAAGGTTTTGTCTCTTAGGACAACATTTTGCCTAAAATGATCTTCATTTGATATATGTTGTTTGTAAGATGAGTCTCGGCTCTAGGACATACAAAATTACAAAATTTAAGTGCCTGAACAGTACACACTGTGTAATTAATTCTTTGTCTAGAGCTTATTTAACTACATAAATTGTTTTTTTTTTTTCATGATGAAAGGGAAAAAATATGATATACTCCATTAAGGAGGGAAAAGTGGCCAGAGACTTACCTGGGCAGAATGTTGTCTATTTTGGATGTCAAATACAAACTTTCAAAAAAAAAATTCTATATTGTTCTTATTAAAGAAGAGACTATCAAATATCACCTAGTTGATTCCTCAGACAAGGGCTATCAAAATAATTGTCTTGGAAGGAAGGCAGTATTTAGCCCATAGCCTTTCATATATTCAGACAGATATTCATTTATTCATTCTCAATTATTTAGTAAATGAGTGCCTATTTTATTCTATGGGCATAGAGTAGAAAGAAGGTCTATTTCCACAAGCATAGAGAATAAATAAAATTCATTCAGTCATCCATTCATCCATCTATCTGCTTTTCAAAATAATAGTACTGAGTGTTTACTACCAGGAAAGTATTATGTGTTTTTCTTCAGAGAAAAGTTTAAGAGAGAAATTATCTAAAAGCTAAAAAAATGCATTAGGTGTATTAAGCTGGGTAAGATGGAAGTTGGTTTATCACACACAAAATAAAATAATTCTTGTTTACAAAACTCAGTGCATTCTAGTGTGATTACAGCACCAGCAATCTGAAGGCTAGTAGCAAGCAAAATATTATACAGTAAATAATACAGGGTCTTTTTTATGTTTATTTATTTTGAAAGAAAGAAAGAGAGCACACACACCAGTAGGTTTAGGGGTAGAGAGTGAGAAGTGAGAGGACCCTATGTAGGCTGCGCTGTAAGCATGGAGCCCAAAGTGGGACTTAATCCCACGACCAGTGAGAATATGACCTGAGCCAAAATCAGGAGTCAGACACTTGACAGACTGAGCCATCCAGGTGCCCCCCTCCCTTTTTAAGAACAGTTGACATACAATGTTACATTAGTTCCAGGTGTAAAACATAGTGATTCAACAAGTTTTTACCTTATGCTATGCTCAGGGCAAGTGTAGCTACCATCTGTCATCATACAACGCTACCAGAATCATGCAGTCTTAATATGATAGTTTAAAGAATCTGCATGTTGAACTAGTAGACACTAAAGAATGTCTGAACATGGGCATGAGATAATCAAACTTTTATTTGGGTTTCAGAGATCCCTCTGCATCAGCAATATGAAACACAATTTGAAAACGAATGAGTGAAAACAAAAGTAGAATGTTTATAGCAAAAACATGAATGAATGAGGTAAAAGCGGTCTGGACCAGAAAGGTGGGAGTTTGTGGAATCCAAATGATGAGAAGAGAAAATAAATAGGAAATATCTTAAGGATACTGATATAAGTGACTGAAAACATGGGTGGTGAAGAGACAAGAGTCAAAAATGTCTCGCAATGCCACTTGTGAGGATGGAGGAGTTTATAAGGGGCAAATATTTAAAATCATGACATCGGGGCGCCTGGGTGGCTTAGTCGGTTAAGCGTCCGACTTTCGCTTAGGTCATAATCTCGCGGTTCATGGGTTCGGGCCCCGCGTCGGCTCTGTGCTGACTGCCAGTTCAGTGCCTGAAGCCTGTTTCAGTCTGTGACTCCCTCTCTCTCTGACCCTCCCCTACTCACGCTGCCTCTCTCTTGCTCTCCTAGAAATAAATAAAACATTAAAACAATAAAATAAAATCATGACATCAATAGGCCTATGATTATTTTGTATAAGATACCAAGTAATCAAAAAGTCTTGGCCCAAATTAAGGCATATGTTCATCACTATAGTAATACCTTTTATAAGAGGGATAAACTCTTCTTGGGAAGTTTATCATGGAGATGATTTCTTCTCTGTGTGTGTGTTTGTGTACTCATGCATGGGTATGTGTGTTTGGAATAAACATTCCAATCTGTTTTATTTTGACGTATAGGTCTTAAAATTGTTTTTACTCACTTATTAACAAAATTTGTTTGTTTTCTTACTGTTGATTTTTAACTGTTCTTTGTATATTTTGGATACAGTCCTTAGCAAACATGTTTGCAAATGTTTACTCACAGTTTGTGGCTTGACTTTTTAGTATCTTTGTGTCTTTCACAAAGCAGGGGTTTTTAGTCTTATCAATTTAGTAATTCAATCTTATCAACTTTTTAAATTTTATCAATTTTGGGGACACCTGGGTGGCTCAGTCGTTTAAACGTCCGACTTTGTCATGACCTCACAGTTTGTGGGTTAGAGCCCCACGTCAGGCTCTGTGCTGACAGCTAGCTCAGAGCCTGGAGCCTGTTTCAGATTCTGTATCTCCTTCTCTCTCTGACCCTCCCCTGCTCATGTTCTCTCTCTCTCTCTATCTCTCAGAAATAAAAAAAATTAAAAAAATAAAAAAATTTAAATTTATAATGTTAACAAATTTAATTATTTTTTTTCATAGATCACAGTTTTGGTAGATCTAAAAACTCATTGCCAAATACTTTACATTGAGATTTGTAATATATTTTGAGTCAATGTTTGTGGAAGGTATAAAGTCAGTGTCTAGATTTACTTAATTATTTTTTGCAGGTGGACATCCTGTTGTTCTGGCAATAATGTTTGAAAAGACTATCCTCTCTCCCACTGAATTATCTTTGCTTCTTGAACAAAGATAAATTGGCTCCATTCTGTTCCATTCATTCATCTGTCTATTCTTTCACCAATACCACACTGTCTTTATTGATGTAACTTTATAATATGACTTGGATTTAGGAAACTTCCATCCTTCAAATGTGTTCTTTTTCAGAGTAGTATGGGCTATTATGGATTTTTTTTTTTTTTGCTTTTCACGTAAATTTTAAAATCAATTTATCAATATCTGCAATATATAGGTATGTATAGAACATATTTTGTTAGATTCATTTCTGAGTATCTGCTCCCTCTGTGTTGGTGCTAATGAAAGTGATATGTTGTTTTTAATTTTGAAATTCATTTGTTAATTTCTGGTGTATAGAAAAGCAAGTGACTTTTATAATTTACCTTATCTCTAGCAATTGTGCTTTAATTGCTTATTAGTTTCCAGATTTTTTTTTATCAATTCTTTGGAATTTTTCTATAGACAATCATGCTGCCTATAAAGAAAGTTTTATCACTTTCTTCCAAATTTGTAAACTTTTTGTTTTCTTTTCTTTTCTTAATGCATTAACTAGAACATTTACTATGATATCATATGAGTGGTGAGAGAGGTACATTGGCCTTGTTCCATATCTTAGTGAGGAGGCATTTAATTTTTCACCATTATATATGATGTTCACAGAAGGTTTTCTATAGATGCTTTTATCAACTTAAAAAAGCTTCCCTCTGGGGCACCTGGGTGGCTTAGTCGGTTAAGCGTACGACTTTCGCTTAGGTCATGATCTCGCGGTTTGTGGGTTCGAGCCCCCGTTGGGGTCTGTGCTGACTGCCAGCACAGAGCCTGCAGCCTGTTTCAGTCTGTATCTCCCTCTCTCTCCAACCCTCCCCTGCTCATGCTGTCTCTCTCTCTCTCCTAGAAATATAAATTAAAAAAAAAAAAAAGAAATAAAACAAAAGCTTCCCTCTGCATTAGCCAGAAATCTCCAAGGAAACAGAATCAGGAGGATCTGTACATATACAAGAAAAGATTTAAAGATTTTGTTCATATGATTATGGTTGTTGGCAAGTCTAAAATCTGACAGGATGGTCCAACAGGCTGGATGGAAACTCAGGAAAAAGCCATTGTTGCAGTTTGAGTCTGAAGGGTATCTACTACAGAATTCCCTCTTGCCTGAGAAATATGAGACTTTTGTTCTATTAAGGCCTGAAAGTGACTGGATGAAGCTTGTCTACATACTGGAGAGTGATCTGCTTTACTCAAAGCCCACTGATATAAGTGGTAATCTCACCCAAAACCACCCTCACAGAAACATTTAGGATAATGTTGACCCCACATCTGGGCACCAAGGACCAGCCAAACTGACACATAAAATTATGATCACAAGTCTACCTCTTGTCAACTTGGTACTTATAAGCATATCTTTAAACCACACCTAAGCCACACCTAAGCCAAATAAAGACAATAACAGGTCATATTTCTACCTTATGTGCTACAACTACCATGCATACAACAGAAAATGCACCAACCATTTCCTCAAAAGATGAAGCAATACCTTTGGGTGATGTTTACTTTTCTCCTTGACATCTGTAACTAAATACTATAAATCAAATACCATGATCTAAGTTAATAATACTTAAATACTATGGTGGAAGTCAAAGAATTTATGTTACAAAATATGGGGTTAAGAGACGGAAGAAAACAAAAATATTATACACACACATATTGTCAAGAAATAAAGAAGAAATATTCATGAAAACTATAACTTTAGTTTCTGTAATCACTAACATAATTGTAGCTGCTATTTATAACCATATTCTTCTACTATCCATCTTATATTCTCTTTGCCCTCAGCAAGCATCTCAGCCCACCCTAGTTCTTTACCTGGCAGGGCAACTAAAACCTTTATTCTTGAAGGGTCTGGGTCATTAGTAGTCTTGCCTGGATTGAGGCATTATAGTTTTCCATTGACCTGAATCATGGGGTATGGTAATGCAAGAGACACTTAAGGGATCTCCTGTATTCCATGTGTACTCTTTCTTACCTCCACTGAGGAGCAGTAGTCTAATTTCCATTTGGTACTAAAGATCAATCATCCCAGTCAACATATCAATTCCTTTATGTGCTTATCAATTCAAAGACAAGAAGAACCCAAAGTGGATGAGCAGCAGTCTTAAGGTTACAGGAGTCACTCTTGTGTATCTCAGAATATTTCTCCTTCTGGAACTATGATCTCCAGGCCAGCAGAATACAGAGTTGAAGGAGTAGGAAGCAAAATTTTGTTAGTGGGTCACTAAGGTAAGAGTGAATAGAGCTGCTCCCTTTTCCAACCTTCGATTCCTAAATCCATAAATTCTGGTTCTAGGAGGATACTGAATGCTGATCCAGAGCATACATAACTTTCTGAAGAATCTTGCCCAGCAAGGCAAGGTATTGCCACTTATTTGGCACTGTAACAGTCTTCCAGAGGTAATTCCATTATTCTTTCAAGCCAGCGATTTCTAGATGGTGGAGAACATGGTGAGACCAGTGAATTCCATAAGCACAGGCTCACTGCCAAACTTTCTTGCAGTGAAACAAGTTCTCTCATCAGAAGCAATGCTGTGTGAAATACCATAATGGTAGACAAGGCACTCTGTAAGTCCAGAGATGGTATTTTTGGTAGAAACACTACAGATAGGGAAACCACATCCAGAATAAGTGTCTATTTCAGTAAGAACAAAACACTCCTCCTTTGAAGGAAGTGATCTAATGTAAAGGGAACTAGCTCATTAGCGCAGAGAATGGTGGCATATTACAGACTCCGTGTTATTCTCTGCTACTGAAAGATTAGGCACTCACCAGCTGCTATAGTCAAATCAGCCTTAATGAGTGGAATGAAGTCCATGTTGCTGAGCCCATGCACAGTCTCACCCTTGCCTATGCATACATTGCTCATGAGTGTAGAGGGTGACGACAAGGGTGGCTGAGTAAAGGAGGGGGGCTGACTGATACACAATGAGCCATCCTATCCACTTGGTTATTAAGATATTCCTCTGATAAGGTCACTTTTTAGTGGGCATTGACACATGACACAAAAATCTTCACATTTTTTGCCCATTCAGAGGGTTCTATCTATATACCCTCTTCTTCTTTGAAGAACAAGAACCCTTGTTCTTCAAAAAGGTGACATTCTTGTCAACAATTGCCCAATCATGTTTATTACAAGTCCCTGATCATCCTACCAAACCATTGATCACAGTTCATGAATCAGTATATTTTGGAAGCCATTCTGAGCCCACTAGTCAAGAAAACTCTTGGTGAGGCTAAAGCAAGTTTTCACGGTCTTGCCAATCAGATGATGACCGATGTCCACCCCTAGTCAATTATTTCTGCTTGAGCACCAACCCCCAAGGTACCTTGTTGATCAGTATCAGGAGTGACTTATCCCCTTATTCTGGACCTGGTATGATGATTGAGCTTTGTGAAGGAACTTATTGTGGGAACTTCTTCTTTTGATTATGGGAACAGACCTTGTGTCTCCAGCAGGTCCTGTTTCCCTCCATACTTTCCCTTGAACTGTGAACAGGCTAATGACCCTTACTCATAAAAGATTGACCTTTACATGTACAATTCTGTTTCTACCATTGCGTTAGTCCAAGATGTTCATATAGCTCAACATGTAAATCAGCTAACCAAAAATGTCTCTCATGCCCTAGCTATTCAAGAAATCATAAAATTAGACACAAGGAATACAATTGAAGAGGATATTCTATATATTGGAAATGAGCTAAACTCTTTAAATGTATGGCTGGCTCTCTGGTGCCATAAAGCATATAACTGGAAAATCAAGTCTTGCCCAGAGACAAAGAGCCTAACTTAGAGAGAAGGAACAGATAAAAGCAGAACATAAGTTACCGGATCTACTTTTGCCAACTGATAATGGATAACAGTCCTTTCCCTAAGGCCTCCATTCCACAGACATCTTCCCTTACACTGTCAGCTATGATGAGGATAGATAAGAGTATCTACAAACCTATGACTTAGTCTTAGTGTTATTAAAATGTGAACACCCTGTTATTTTCTTAGTTACTCAACCTCACTATAATTGGAGCAGTTCTGCAAGAATACTTCTGTAAAACCTATTTCTGTACATTTTCTAAAACATCTTATCACAGAAAACTATCCATTGTAAAAATTCCATTTTATGATGCCATGTTAACGTTTGTCCTATAAATAAAGACACTGAAAACGACAGGGCAGAGATGCCTGCCTGGTGATCAGAAAGAATCTCGGGTCTCTCTCATTCTCTCTCGCTGACACCGTCCGTCCTTCAGGGACCCCTGGACCTGCTGGAGCTGGACTCCGGCAAGTATATAATCACACATTTGGCCATTTCTCTGCCTTAGAAAATTTAAAAACCAGGTGTGTTGCTTGAAGTTTTCCCCACAGAGAGGATTTCCTTCCACCAGTGTCCTTTGGGGAGGTTTCAGAAAGGGGTGGTAGTGCTACAGCTGTCAATTTTCTGGGGGTACCTGCATATCATGCAGAACCATCTGTACACCAGGCCAGACTTTTCTTTTCCCCTGAAAGCTGTTCATAGGGAACTCCCCATGAGGCCAAAGATGCAGACTAGGAATGAGAAGGTAGTATAACAGAAGTGGAGACCATGGACATTTGAGCCACTTCTTTATATAACTTACTTGTATCTTCAGGCATGTTGGGGTCCAATCTTATATATACCACTTCCACTTGATGATGGAGTTCTGCTGTCCCCACAATCCAGGTTTCATGCTAACTTGGTGGCCCATGGCCCATTAGCAGGCCAAAAGCTGTTTCTCAAAAAGACACTTATCTTTAGTTAATGGCAGGGCTTTGCCATTCCAAATCTTAAAGTCTTGTGCTCTAATAAACTTATAGGAACCTGCCAAAGGCTCCAAGCATCTCTATGGGCCATTGCCACTTCAAGCACCATTGTATCTGCTAGATCATATGGCCCAAGTGGCAGAAGAGCTTGCATGGCAGCCTGGACTTGTGGCATGGACTTCTCTTATTCTGCAAAGCACTCAAAACCTATATATTTTTGGATCACTCAGTAAATGTGCCTGAGTATCATACCCAAATGAGGAATGTGTTTCTTCTAAAATCCAAAGAGATCTGATAAACATTGTGCCTTTTTGTTATTGTTGTTGTTGTTATAGGAAGGGGCAGATGCAACAATATACCTTAGAAGGGATATTTTGACTTGCTCCACACCAGTGGACCCCTAAAAAATAAAACTGAGGTAGAAGGCTAACTGAATTTTTCTTTATCCTATTGATCTGTTGATGTGATGAGATTTTTTAAAAAAATATTTTTTAATGTTTATTTTTGAAGGAGAGAGAGACAGAGAGAGGAGAAAGGGTATAGAGACAGAGAATCTGAAACAGGCTCCGGGCTCTGAGCTGTCAGCACAGAGCCTGATGTGGGGCTCAAATCCATGAACTGCGAGATCATGACCTGAGCTGAAGTCAGACTCTTAACTGACTGAGGCATGCTGTCACCCCAAGTGATGTGATTTTTAAATATTGATTCAGCTTTGTATACGTGGGATAAATCCAACTTAATCATAGTGTATAATTCTTTTTATACTCTGCTGAATTCAGTTGGCCAATATATTGTTGAGAAATTTTGCATCTATACTCATAAAAGATATTGGTTTGTAGTTTTCTCATTTATAATGTCTTTGCATGATTTTGGTATTTGGGTAATGCTAACCTCATAGATGACTAAGGAAGTACTCCTTCTGCTCTTATTTTCTTGAAGAGATTATAGGGAATTGTACTTTCTTCCTTAATGTTCAGTAGAATTCACCAGTTAACTTAACTGGCTCTTTTGTTATAAAAGGTTATTATTGATTCAATACATTTAATAGATACAAGGCTATTCAGAGTATCTATTTCTCCTTATGTGAGTTTTAGTAGATTGTGTCTTTCTAGGAATTAGCTCATTTACATAATTTATCAAAGTGGAGGGCATAGAGGTTTTCATAATATTCTTTTCTAATCTTTTATCTGACAAAAACCTGTATCTGGAATATAAAAAAAAAAACTATCAAAACTCAATAGTAAAATCAAAACCAGAAAATCCAGTATGAAAATGGACAAAAGACCTGAAAAACAGAAATTTCACCAAAAATGGGGCACCTGGGTGGCTCAGTTGGTTAAGCACCTGACTTTCAGTTATGACTCAGGTCATTATCTCACTGTTCATGGGATTGAGCCCCACTTCAGGCTCCAAGCTGATAGCACAGAGTCTGCTTAAGATTCTCTGTCTCTCTCACTCACTCTCTCTCAAAATAAATAAATAAACAAACAAACAAAGAAACATTAAAAAAATAAATTTCATCAAAAACAATACACAGATGGCAAATAAGCATACAAGGAGATGTTCAACATTATTAGCCATTAAGAAAATACAGTTTTGACATACCCGTCAAAATCAACAAATTAAGAAAAAGTAATAAAACCAACTGCAGGAAAGGATTCAGAGAAACTAGATCACCTATACACTGCTGATGAGAATGGAAAATGAAATAGCTTTGCTTGAAAAGATATGTCATCTTTTTCTTTTTTTTAATGCCTTTTTTATTATATATTTTTGAGAGAGAGATAGAGACAGTATGAGCAGGAGAGGGTCAGAGAGAGAGGGAGACACAGAATCTGAAGACTGGCTCCAAGCTCTGAACTAGCTGTCAGCACAGAGCCTGACATGGGGCTCGAACCCACAAACCATGAGATCATGACCTGAGCTGAAGTCGGACGCTTAACTGACTGAGCAACCCAGATGCCCCAAGATATGTCATCTTCTAAGAAAACTAGCTATGCTTTTACTACACAGCCCAGCAAACGCATTTGGGGGCTTTTATTTCAGGAACAAAAATGTATATTCATTAAAAAAAAACTGTGTGTAAATATTTATAGCAGTTTTAGTCTAAATAGCCACAAACTAGAAACACCAATGCTCTTTAACATGTGAGTAAACAAAATGTGGTACATTCATACCATGGGATACTACTAAAAAATAAAAAAAGAGCAAACCCTTAATACATGTGACAACTTGGATGGATCACCAGGGAATTATGCTGACTAGAAAAAGCCAATCTCAAATTATTACATACTATATGATTCAATTTACATAGCATTCTTGAAATAACAAAATTCCAGAGATGGAGAACAATTAATGGTTGCCAGGGGCTAGTGAGAAGGAGAGGTTGGGAGATGGCTGTGGGTATTAAACTGCAGTATGAGGGGTCCTTATGTTGGAATTCGGGTGTTGGTCACACTAATGTTCACATACAATAAAATTAAATAAAGGTATATTCTCTCTCTCATACACATGCACAAACACAGACAGACACACACACACAAATACACACACACACAGATGAGTACAAGTAAGGTGGTAAAATCTGAATAAAGTCAATAGATTACATCAATATTAATTTCTTGATTACATCAAGAAATTAATTATAGTACAGTATAATACTGTACTAAAGTATAGCAAAATGTTACTTTTGGGGGAAATTGGGTAAAAATTACACAGGGTCTCCGTAGTATTTCTTAAACTGCATGTGAATCTACAGTTATCTTATGTATACACATACAATGTGATGCAGCTGTGAAAAAGAAAGAAATTCTGATACATGCTACAACATGGGTGAACTCTGAATACATTAGGTCAAATTAAATAAATCAGACACAAAAGGACAAATACTTGATTACACTATACGAAGTAACTAGAGGAATGAAATTAATAGATAACGAAACTTGAGTAGTGGTTCCCAGGAACTAGTAAGAGGAGGTAATGAGGAATTATTACTTAATGGATAAAAAGCTTTAGTTTGGGATGACAAAAAAGTTTTGGAGAGGGATGGCAGTCATCATTGCAAAACTATGTAAATATACTTAATGTCATTAAATCGCATACTTAAAAAATGGCTAAAATGGAAATTTTTGTTTTGTACATTTTGTCACAATAAAAAGGCCAAATTATCTCAAAATAAAAAGTTTTAAAAGGCAGGGGGGGAAAGGCAGGAGGAGGAGAAAACATTGGAAAAAATTAAACCAGAGATGATTAGTTAAAAACATTGAAATTTTACTCATATATAGTTTTATAAGAGGAAGAACAGCATCTCTTAAGTCTATGTCCTAGACTTCAGGCAGGTATGGGGTTGATAAAGGAAATGCCACAGCATCTCACAGGAAAAGATGACTAGTTGGTTTAACTAATACTTGGGACTGTCAGCTCAAGATTGTTGGTTGTGGTGGGACTTGGTGGTGGATGTCTGTTGAACCCCAAATCCACCGTGTTTTAGGAACCATATTGGCCCAACAAATCCATTAGCGTGAGCCCAAATTTCTTTCTTTTTTTTAATAGTTTATTGTCAAGTTGGTTTCCATATAACACCCAGTGCTTATCCCCAAAAGTGCCCTCCTCCATGCCTATCATGCTCCCCGCAATTTCTTATGGGGTCATAGACCTAAAGTAGTTTGCTCCCTGTGTGTTTTCATCATAATCAACTCTTTTTAAAGAAGTGGTTTCTCTTGTTACTTTCTTCTACAGGCTTGGAAGCTCTTATAGCTCCCAAGCTTACTTAGGGGTCTGACAGGCAAGCTCATGTTTCAATGGAAATGTCCTTTACAAAACTGTCAGTCATCAAAGTTGGTTTAAGGGAATTTCTCCTTAAGCAGCTTCCCTTGGTATACAGTTAGATGTAGAATCACCAGAGGGGCTTAAAAAAGTACTGGTGACAGGGTCCTATTCCTAATGTTTCTGATTTAATTTTGGGGGGAATGGCCTAGACCTTGGGATTTTTAAAAGCTCCCTAAAGGATTTCATTTTATCTCTGTGCATCATCTGAGAACCACCAATGTATAAAGAAGGGGGTAAAAAGACAAAGATTGTTGTACTGGAAAAGAAATACCTCTTGTGTGATACCTCAGCAAAAAAAATGACACCTTCCCTACCTGACAAAAGCTTCTATCTCCCTCATCAATTCATTCCAAAGGCTTAAAATCCCCATGGAAAAGTTACATTTCCCTGTGATGAGCCTAATGACTTCATGCTAGAGCTAAAAGCTTGTTCCCTCTTATCACCACCACAGGTGATGGAAAACAGCTGGCCTCTATCCTCTTTCTCATTAGACAGTAGACAAAAATAACAACATGCTCTATGTGTGTATTACCCTGAATAAAAATGTAGAGGAAGCTGGCAAATTCTCTTTCCTAATCAATACATTTATTAATGTTTAAACTCCCAGAAGTCTGACCTCTTCACAGGAGCAGAATAAGTTAATTACATTCTCATGTTAAAAGAGCTTTGATGGGGCGCCTGGGTGGCTTAGCCGGTTAAGCATCCGACTTTCGCTTAGGTCGTGATCTCGCAGTTCGTGGGTTCGAGCCCCGCGTCGGGTTATGTGCTGACTGCCAGCTCAGAGCCTGGAGCCTGTTTCAGTCTGTGACTCCCTCTCTCTCTGACCCCCTGCTCACGCTCTCTCTCTCCTAGAAATAAATAAAACATTAAATAAAAAAAGAGCTTTGAAAAAAAAATCACAGCATCAACAGTGGGGCACGACCAAGTAGAGTGACTTTTTAATATCCTGTGGTGTGGACGTGGCAGGAGGCAGTTACTGATAGAATTACTAAAACAATCAAATGGAAGGTGTTTTTTTTTAATTTTTTATTTATTTCTAGGAGAGAGAGAGAGACAGTGTGAGCAGGGGAGGGTCAGATAGAATTACTAAAACAATCAAATGGAAGGTGTTTTTTTTTTTTTTAATTTTTTATTTATTTCTAGGAGAGAGAGAGAGACAGTGTGAGCAGGGGAGGGTCAGAGAGAGAGGGAGTCACAGACTGAAACAGGCTCCAGGCTCTGAGCTGGCAGTCAGCACAGAGCCCGACGCGGGGCTCGAACCCACGAACCGCGAGATCATGACCCAAGCGAAAGTCAGACGCTTAACCGATTAAGCCACCCAGGTGCCCCAAATGGAAGGTGTTTTTAATGCATTATCTTGGAACTACACAAACTTCTCTACAGCCAATCTATGTCCATAATGATTTGTTGCTCAATTCCCCCTGGTTTCCACATGCATTACATTATACCAACTCCCTCATCCAAGGTACTTGTCTGGTCTTTCTCGGGTATACTCACGAACATTGGATTCTTGCATTCTTCTGAGTTACATCTGCCTGCAAAGTGAAGTTTGTACTGTTTGTTTAGTTCAGGCAGAAAACTAAATACACCTGTCCATTCATCTTTTCATGTAACATTTACCTACTGAGCCTCTATTAAGTGTGATGTGTGATCTTGGACTTAAAACTAGTAAACAAGACTGACGGGATATTAAAGTAGAGACAGGATCCACAGATATTGGATCCTGGGATCTAGAGCCAGCCTTCCTGGTTCTGTAGCCAGATTCTACCATAAATTGTAATTTCTGTGAGACTCAGTTACTGTATAATAAAATTGGGAGGATAATGGCTTCTTCATTATAAGGAGTAGATTTATTAGAGAGGGCTAAACGGAATAATAGTATGATAGAGATGAAGAGATTGGCACCACACTTCGCATATTATGCTATTGTATTATTGTTTCTAGTGTCTATATTTATTATGGTCCAAATAAATAAAATTATCCATTAATAGAAACTAATGTTATTGGTAGTGAATCAAAAGTCCTTTGCTTTTCAGTGAAGATATAGATTTTTAAAAAACATTTAAAGGAAAAAAGAAGGCTTCTTATGCTCTAACATTACCATTTAAATGGGCATAATTTATCAAAAACCAGTATATATAATACTTGGAGGTCTTTGTATTTGGACTTTTGCACAAGTGGCCACATGTTAAATAACTCAGATTAATTTATCTGACAAGAAAGGAAAGGTAAAACTGGTCTTGGCTTGCTTCTAGACATAGAAGTACTTCTGTAGCCTTTCTCTATTTTATGTTCAGAGTCAGCTTCTACAACCCCAGCTTTGCATGTTGAAAATGGTTACCTACATTTTCAGTCAAAGAAAATAGATGGCATCTCTCTGTCCTCAAAAGATAAAGTAAGATTTCAGTGTTTGTGAATATATGGTAATATGTGAAGATGTGATGAGACAGTTCACCTCCTATCTTCTATTCACTAAGAGGTATGAAGGATGAGTGTCTGATAATGCTAGGGATGAAGTAGAGGAATGATTGTAGAGAAGACAAATAGCCCTGGAGAAGCCCAATACCAGTCCCAGCTTTACCACTGATTGGCTGTGGGATATGAGGCAGGTAACTTAGTATATATGGGCCTCCCTCTCCTCATCTATAAAAAGAAGAGATTAGACTTCCTTCTGGATCTCACAGCTTGTGTTTCATTTAGACTTGGAATTTATAACTGGTGGAACACTAAACAATAGTTTTACTAATGAAGGAAATGTATTCTAGGTATTAAAACAAGACCTGAAACAGTATTAAAGCATTAATACATTGTAGGAGATTCAAACAATTTTTAAATGTTTATTTTTGAGAATAAAAAATAAACATTTGAGAAAGTGTGAGAGAGAGAGAGCAAGCATGAGTGGAGGAGGGGTAGAGAAAGAGATACACGGAATCAGAAGGAAGCTCCAGGCTCTGAGCTGTCAGCACAAAGCACAGGGTTTGGACTCCCAAACCGTGAGATCATGACCTGAGCCAAAGTCAGACTCAACCCACTGAGCCACCCAAGTGCCCCTGTAAGAGAATCAAACCTTCCAAGCATCTTCACTCAAGATTTTTCAGTAAGCGTGTTTTAAGAAAGGCCAAGGCAGGTGCAAGAATTTAATAAATTTCAAAATATAAATATATACCTTGTGATGTATCTTGTAATTTACACTGAGTCATTAGAGCTGAAAGCAAATATAAAATTTTCATTGTTTATAAGAAGCTTTGAAATAGATGGTTAGTTTTAAGTTGGCAATGATCCTTGTTGTGTCCCCATAATTACTAATCTACTTTTAAGAAATTCTTTAAAAAGGGATGTCTTTCAATGCAGATTCCCAGTATATCTTATGGTTTCCATTGAGCAAGTTCACTGAGTAATTTATAATTATTTAATTTTGTTAGAGTCCAACTCTGATAGCTATAAAAATCTCTCTGACAGGTGCACTTTCTATGGCAGTCATCCTACATAAACAGAACGGACCTCTACCCAAAACCTGGTCCAGATTACTGAGACTAATACCCCACATAGCAAGAGGTATGAAAATGTTTACTGCTTATATGACGATTATTTTGGGGAGATACAGAATGAGCTTCTCAAGCAGGTCCAAAAATGGCTTTAAAAAGCAAGGAAAGGCTGGTAGAGTTTTTATGGTGCTAGTAGGTGGGGTCAAGGTGAGTTTTCTAGTATGCAGCAAGGGTTGTGTACACTGAATCTCCCACTGGCACCAGAAGAGGGGATATCCAATTTTTGTTTTTGTTTTTTAGCTTCTCTGAATATGGCAGAAGGGGAAGAAGGTGAGGTGAGGCTTAGAATCTGTTAGCACTGAAATAACAAAAAACAGAATCTTTTTATACTTTCCATATAACTAATTTCCATTTAATTTTTTTAAAAGTCTAGATAGAGTGTTTATCAGGTTCAATTAAGTTATCAACAGGGTGTTCAAATATTTTTTAAAATATAATTTGGGTTTTCATTATATTACTGAGATGTTGCAGCCTTCAACTGCATCAATTGTAAGTGATTTTCTTATATATTTTACAAAGATGCTACTTCACAGTCCTTGCTTTGCCCTGCCTCTTCCCCATGCTGTATGGGCTGACGACTTGGGCCCTGCATATTAGGGCAAGGCCATCAAGGATGCACAAAGTTGGATCAATATTCATACATCTTGTGTACAAGCTGAGCCTAAGTTATGGAAAGGAACAAAAAAATTATGAGCATTTCACATACCTCTTTCGCTCTTGAACCTCTATGAACCTCTTTCCTTGCAGTCCTAGGACAATATAAAGTTGATTCTCTTTTCTTTTAGCTCACTTATGATGTGATACAAACTGCTGAACCATCCTTAACCAAGTATAAAGTGTTTCTTTTTGGTAACTGGAAGCATTGTTTTCTGGCTATACATTCCAAGGGATGCTCAAACTTGAATCTCTAATGTGGGCCCTATTTTTTTTAAGAGAGCACAGGCAGGGAGAGAGGTAGAGGTAGAGAGAATCTTAAGCATGCTCCACGCTCAGTGCAGAGCTGGACATGGGGCTCAATCCCACAACCCTGAGATCATGACCTGAGCTGAAATCAAGAGTCAGATGCTCAACTGACTGAGCCACCCAGGTGCCCCTAACCTGGACACCTTTCTATTTATCTTCCCTACCTGAATGTCTAATGAGAATCTCAAACACAAGATGTCTAGCTAATCACTCACCCACCCAAGAAAATTCTCCCTTTCTCTACGCTACCAGATTGGGACTATTCTTCCAGTTTCCTAGGTCTAAAGGAGGCAGTTTTGATTCCTCAGTTTTTCAACAACCCGTATGAAATTGAAAAGCAAGTCCTGCCAGCTCAATCTTCACAATCAATCTCAAGTCCCAACACTTTTCTCTTCCTTCCAGCTACGAATGAGTAGAAAACCATCTAATCAGTTCCCACAACTCTATTCCTGACCAACTTCTGTCTATTCTCCACAAAGCATTCAGAGAAATTGTTTCCATTAAATAAACCATATCATATCTAGATGAACTAAGATAATGGGCCTAAAATCCTCTGAATTCTACTAGTAGTAACTGCTGGGTGAATAATCAAGTACATTATTAAATATAAAAGAGTAAAAAGTTTTATCATGTCATATACATCCAGTCCATAATTGCCTCTCAAACCTCATCTATGGCTTGTTGCCCTTGGCCATTCTGCTTCAGGAATACTGGACTTCTTACTGTTCCTCCATCAAAAGAGCCCTCTTCAGGGCACTTGGGTGGCTCAGTCGGTTAAGTGCCTGGTTTCAGCTCAGGTCATGATCTCCCAATTTGTTAGTTCAAGCCCTGCGTCAGGCTCTGCACTCACAGCTCAGAGCCTGCTTTGGATTCTGACTCCCTCTCTCTCTGTCCCTCTCTTGCTTGTGCTGTCTTTCTGTCTCTCAAAAATAAATAAACATTAAAAAATATTTGAAAGAAAAGCTATCTTACTTATGTTTTTCCCTTTGTGGTTTATGCCATCCTTTATCTATAAGTAACCATTTTTTGTATTATTATTTTTAAATGAAGTCTTCCAGTGGATGGAGTCTAATCACTTCTCACACATATCAGTACCTGACATTTATTAATTTACTTATTATCTGTGTTCCCCAACTAAAGTGTAAGCTCCAGGAAAACAGGGAAATTTTTCTTTTAAGTTTTGCATCCCCAGAAGCTCCATCCTGCTTCGCATTTTGTAATTTACTCAAGACAATATTTGTTGAATAAGCAGATCTTGGTAGAAAATATTATGATAGGTATAATTAGAAGAGAAAATTAAAATAATTTCAACTATGGATTTATGTTACCCTTTGATTTGACTCTTCAGTAGGCTATTAACTATAATTTTCCCAGAGGATTAAATAATAAACAACAGAGAAATACGGTACGCATTATATGTACCTTGGTCGTCAGTTCAAAGTTCTGAAATTCTTTTCAATTAGTCACTGTGTAACATTAACTCCAGCTGCCATTTGCTAAATATGTAGTGTTTGTCAAATGTTGTTCTACAAAGTGTACATAAATTATCTTTCTTTAATCCTCACAAAGCCCAGACGATGTATATATTCCTGTTCTCATTTTGCTGATGAGGAGAATGGATACCTCAAAGAAATTAAGTAACTTTCGATTTTCCATAGATACTAGATAATAAAGCCTGGTTTTGAACTCAGGGCTCCTAGCTATAGTACCCATGACCTTTGAGCTTCACTTATCAGTATTTCAAGGAGCTAAGAGAATGACATGTAAAATTCAAATTATGCACTGTGTAACAGAAATATAATATGAGCTAACTATATAATTTTAAATTTTCAAAAATACATAAAAGTTAAGAAAAAATTCAATAATATATTTAATTTAACCCAACATTCAAAAATATTATCATTTCAACATGTAATAGACATAAAAATTACTAATGAAAATCTTTTGTATTTCTTGTTTCATACTAAGTTTTTGAAATCTGGTTTGTATTTTATATTTACAGCGTATCTTAATTTGATCAGCCATATTTTAATAGTGGCACATGGCTAGTGGCTACTGTACTGAACAATACAAAGCTCTCCATTTAATGTGATAAAGTATATTTCCTAGCTGTCTTCACTTTCTCTGTTACCGACAGTCCCCTGAATAGATCTGCTGTTAAATATTTATTGTTAAAAGGATATGATAAATCAAAAAAAAAATATATCAAAAGCTCACATTCAACCTAGTTAAAAACTTTAGTTCCCCCAATTTCTAGAGTAGAGATTAAGGGAAAATAACTTAATTTTAAAGTTACCTGACAACTGTCTAATCAAATGCCTGTGTGGTAGGTGATTATAAGTTTGATGGCAGTGTTTTTATCCCCATTGAGTCTATGGTAGGAATATAATTTTCAACAGTTTTGAGCAAGCATTTTTAATATTCAATTTATCATGTCATAATCTGACAGAAAAAAAATTATGTTTCAGTACTCAGATCAAAATATGAGGGTTCATCATCTAATTCAGTCCAAGTAAAACAAGAAATGGTGGATACCAAGATCATAACTGCTGCAGGCAATACTCACCAAAGACTACTAAAATTATTGGGGATTGAGAAACAGGAATATTGGTGTAGTCTCAAAGTATTCTCTCAAGATATTTGTTATGAAGAGAAAAATAATAAATGTACAGAAAAATGATCAAGTAACCAGAGCTAATATCATTAGTATTGAAATATCTCAACCTCATCATGAATTCAACCTAATCATGAGAACATATCAAAGAAAAATTATTTGAAAGTCATTCTACAATATATCTACTAAGTACTCTTTCAAAAGCCTCAAGGTCATGAAAGACAAGGAAAGACTAAGGAATTATCACAGATAGAAGACACTAACAGAGACATAAAACTTAATGCAATGTGGGATCCTGGACCAGGAAAAGTGCATTAGTGGAAACACTATTGAAATTCTATGAAGTCTTTTACTTCTTAGTCACACTTTATGCTAATTTCTTAGTCATATGTTATGCAAGCAAGATGTTCAAATTAGAAAAAGCTGGGTGACAAGAGAATCTGTGAACTCCATATTATTTTTGCAATTTTTATCTTTACAGATAAAATTTATATTTACATTTAAAACTATCTCAAGATTAATTTTTTAAGGCAAATCACTCCTCAAAACTACTTTTTGTCAGTGCCCACCTATCATAGAAGCAATTATTCAGCTGATTAATTATTATTATTTAATTAAATATATTTTTAATTAATTATTATTTATTATTTTAAATAGTTAATTATTAATATTGTATAGGCAAAATCATCCATTAATTGGGTTTTTCACTTTTTAACTAATTGTTCACTGTTGGGTAACCTCAACCCAAGCAGAGTACTCTTAGGGAATTAATGATAACTTCTTTTATTTCCAAATATTTATAAACTCACAAACCCCTACCCAATCAAATTCTCTTTGTTATGCCAGATATTGTATATTATGATGATATATGGTATTTTAAAGTATATAATAAGATTGATTATATTTTCCTGAGCATCCCATGAAAGAATGACTTTTTTTAGGATGTCACAAAATGTCATATAGTCAAAGCAAAGAGTAACTCCTACAACTTACTAGAAAAGGCTGATTGCTTTTCAACATAAAATAAGTAAAGAAAATGAAACGTTTGTCACCACCATAGGCAAGATCTAGGAGGAAAGAAAAGCATTTCATGCCTCCTTCTTAATATGTAATCATACGCAAAGGGCCTCCAATTTGAAAGAAAGGATGGTATTTTCACACAATGGTATTCTGTCCCTAGGAGTGTTTCAGTGCCTAAAAAAGGCAGACTTCAGGGATCTATTAACAATATCAATATAATTCACTGACAAATGAGTGCGAAGACTTGGCTTTCTCTCCATAAGTTTTTTTAAGAATTATACCGCTTATTTGTACAAATGATTGTCTTTCTGCAGCACAGGAATGTTTGCAAATATGGTGTATGGTGTGAGAAATGGAAACTATAAACAGCTCCACCCTAGGGATGCTTAGAATCCAAAGGGATTCCCAGCAGATTCTAGAAATCCTGTGTAATCTGACTGCAGGTTTAGCAAGCCCAGTTCAATTTATACTCTGACCACAAAGTACCTGATCTGAAAGGGAGTACCAGGGGCTTGAACCTGAAGATTGAATTTGAGCAAAGACCAGGTTTAAATGATCCTTTGTTCTATTTATTTTTTTCCACATAAATGTAAATGAGCCCTTTATAGAAGTCATGGTAAATGCACCATTTTAGAGTTTATAGAGAATGTTTATTTAAAATACTTAAACAACCCAGTCTGTAGGGTTGGCCTTCCCTTGCAAAATAAACAGGTACCCATTTGATAACCATTAGTGCATATAGGGGTTTAAAGAGCAAGGACTCACATAAAGCAGGTTCAAACATATCCTTTTAATTATGAAGTCAGAATGATGTAGTAGTTGTGTGTTAGTACTTAATTATTAGGACTGTCTTGATGTCCTTTACTTTTTATTGCTTGGAATACATTAAATGCAATTTTTTTAAATTGTTGATTATTTTTCTCTTTGGGAGAGTTAATTTTAAGGAGGTAAAAGACACAGAAGGTTTTAGTTGGCTTCAGTGCAAGGCTGAAAGCTACTGATGTTTCCATTGGCTTAAGTCTATAACTAAATAAGGAGAATGTAATGAAATTTTGAGAAACTTTGTCATCTGATTTCAGAGGGTCAGTCAGAATTATTTGATTTCAGACCTCCTCTCCCCATATATAACATTTCTTTTAGGTACCATTCAATTAACTTCTCTAAATAAGTATCTCAGCATTTCTGGAGAGCATGACGGAGGTAATAAAGTCCTATGGGAAGAGCATGGACTTGGAGTTTGGCAGATTTCTTCTTTTTGTGTTGAATAATATTCTATTGTCTGGACATACCACAGTGTACTTATCCATTCACCTACTGAAGGGTATCTTAGATACTTCCAAGTTTTGGCAATTATGAATAAAACAGCTATAAACATCCATATACATATTTTTGTGTGAACATGAATTTTTAACTCCTTTGAAAGATACCAAGAAGTGTGATTGTTGGATCATATAGTAAGAGTATACATAATAATAATAAGTTGAAATCCTGATGTTTTGCTTTAACTTTAATAAAATACACTCCAATTCACCATCCAAATTTTAAAATGAATCTTTATCCATTGGGTTAGCATGTTATTAATTAATTCATTATTTCTTGGGAATGCTCTTTGATCAGTAAAGAGAAGCAAATTTTAGAATTAATTTTCTTCATTTTTTTACACATGACCAAGAATTGTCATTCATGTTGAGTGGCAAATACATTCTAGATAATGGCCTTCTCATAGCAATAGCATATTTTAGGATCACAGTGATCTTATTGGATATTAAATATGCTTAATGGAATGTCCAATTTCTCCATTTAGATGGAGAATGTTGTTTCCTATATGTTTCACGTTATCAGTTTTCCTGAAGCATCCATCACCTGGGCACAGTATCAATCAGAAGAGAAAGAAGCCAAGGAGCTATTCTTACTGCATAACTGCAACAGCCAAGGATATCCCATTCTCTCCAAATACAGATTTACCTCAATAATCATTGCTCAGGTAATGAATTTTCATCCTAATGAGTCTTTAAAAATGGTATTTGACATTAGAGTTTCAGGCAAAATCACACTCACTCCCTTAATATAACAGGCAGAGGACATTACATGGAATGAATTAGAATTTCATGTTTAGGCAACACCAGCGGTGTTGCTTTGTGTACTTACACCAAGAGAAAACAATGAAGAAGTCCAGCTACACCTCCTGAAGCTATTGTGTGTATCCCCTATTTCCATGTACTTTGAGCCCTTCAATGAAAGCCTTAGCATTTCATTTGACTAAAGATATCCTGTGTCTCAACTTTATTTTAAATTTCAATTTGAATGTGAGAAAATAACAAGCTTCAGAAAGGTTCAAATATTAGTGAAAAATATAGAAATACAGAAAGAACGAACCTTCCAATAACTGACTCCCTGGAGCCCAGCTTCAACTGCTATTATCCAGTCTCAACTCTTCACTTCATTTTTGAAAATTAAAATAAATATTTATTTCATTAAATTTTATGTACATACGCCTTATGTACTTCCAAAATTGTTGTTAATTAATTACGTAAACTTAACTTTTTGGTCATTTGATATTTTTTTATCTGTGATAAATTTATGTATATTTTGGGGTTAGAATAGAACACATCATTTTTCCCCATAAAGTTAATGGGAAAATATATTGTTTTCACTTCATGTATTTGCACTTAGAGTCAGGGTCTCCGTGCGTGGAAAATAGGTCTATCGAACAGAAAGAAGGAACGTATGGGGAGCATATCTGGAATATCCAGCCCCTTTTCTACAGGTGCACCCGTGTTTCCCTTAGGGCCCTAGAACCTCTCTCTCTGCTGGCTGTGTAAAAAAATATTTGAGTTATAGAAAACCCAGTTTTCAATGTTTATGAAGTGCTTGCCTTCTGGAAACATATTATTGGAGTCTCTGGCAAGCACAACCATCTGATGTTAAACATAGCATAGAGGTGATGAAGATTAAATTTGTGCAGAAGCTGACAATTTTGTCGATAGGTTCCTAGGTCTCACACCCGCGCTGTAGGTCTAAAATTAAAGTTGTCGTAGGTGATATTATTACTGAGTTGTTCTGAAAGGCGTTACTTACCCCATATAATTGAAACAGAGTGTATTCCTACAAACATTAGCATGTCATAAATCATATGGGTTTTGGAAAACTACTGGCTTTCAACAAGGTTTTATTTAATGAAAATTAGCACAATAAAATGTCTTCATTGCAGTAATCATGCTGCAATGGAACCCATTCAAAACACATGGCTTTCATTTTTTTTTCTTGAAAGACTAAAACATCTTGCCAAAATAAGATAGGCAAAAAAAAAAAAAAGTTTGATTATTTAACATTCCATGGTTTGTAATAGATGGAGCATTAGAGAATAACAGTGATGAATACCAGAATTGATCTCATGTCACCAACTTAAGACTTTATTTTTGGTAGCATATTACAGTGACATGTGGTAAAGGTAGCCAAAGTGTTACAGCAAAAATGAGGGGTGGAGAAAAATCCAATTTTGTTCCATAAGAATTGTGAATTGAGAACAGTCTTTTAAAATGTTAGTTCAGCTGAGACTTTCTGATGAGTAGGAAGGTGTGAGTAATTTGCTTTGGAAAGTAGTCATTTGAAATTGCTGGCTATTTGTCTGAGAGCTAAGCAGAGCAGGTAATATGAAGCATACTTTTAAAGGGAATCACTTAAAGTTAAGAGTTCTTTCCAAAATGACATCTTTGCTCAATCCACTTCCCAATGGAGAATTACCACTTGTGTACGTTTATATTAGGCAGGTTTAGGCTGAAAGAATGTTAAATGAGACATTTGCAAGATCCTCAGAAAATTAATTTATACTTGACTTGGCATGACAACAAGAGAAGGAATATTCTCATGGATTTTTGGCATTCTCACACATTAGACATGACGTTCGTGGAAATGTAATTAAGTGCATAAAATATACTTTATAATAGTACAGTTAGCAGGAAAGGGGGAAAAAGCCTCTACTAAAAAAAGGGCGGGGGAATATCTAGGTAATGGTCGCTATCCAATGTGATCATCTTGAGCTATTTATTGTTATTGAGTTATTAATGGGATATTTTCTTAAAGCATGGGCAAAGTAGAAGACAATTTTCTTAACCTAAGATGCATATATAATTTAGCCTTTGGCTTTGCATACTATTATAACCATAATTATAAAAATTACCTAACCCAAACTTACCTTATGTTTATATATTATATATAATATATGATAAGAAGGTACTGCAACAGGCACTAGTCCAGTTAGACTCACTTATATGTAACGGCAACAGTTACTCACTACAGATGTCTTCTAGAATCCTAGGTGGATGCAACAATCTGTTCACACAAGGGTTCAGAAGGAACAAACACCTTCTGCCACTTTCAACTGGTAGCACTCTCAGGTCTAATAAGATGGAAATTCAGGTGGGGAAACCTTCATCAGTCTGGAGTAGCCACCATGGATCCAGAAGATGAAAACTCCATCTGCTTTGAAATAAAAATTTCAGAGAACATAGTTTAATTATACTTGGGAAAGTATATTTTAGGTGGGGCTATCATGGGGCTAAATATTAAGATTAAAATTCCAACTATTAAGCATGCTTGTGCATACATCTACTTCAAATTATCATTTGGATTACGTTTGAGTTCCTGTAGCTATGTGCACCAAATGCTTGGTATAGAGTGTTTACCTGACAGTTTTGATCACAGTTTTAAAGATCTATTACTCTTCTCCTTGTTCAGGACACTAGCATTATGCCTGGAAATAAGAAGGTATCTGTCAAGCAATCAAGCAGTTAGATTTTTGGAGAACTGGTCTTAGCTTATTCCCTAGGTGTCCACCTCTCTATCCCACCTCTTGCAGGCTAAGCTCCATTGGCAAAAATGACTATAAAATCTGTATTCAACACTGTAAGCTTATAGTCATGCTTATAGCCAAACTGTGGTCTCATTATCCAATTTGAAATATTAGGTTACAATCTTGCTTTTGAAATGCTTTCTCTGTAGTTCACATGTATCATTTGATATTGCCTAATAAATAACTTCAAAAGTTAGTGTTATTAAGCAAAATTAACAGTAAATTTTGAAGATCTCATTAGCTTTATTCAATAATTCATGAATTATTGAATCCAATCGAGCATAAAGAAAGGGGCTGAGAGAAACTGTACAAAATGAAAGACTTTCATAAGCAGAAACAAAGAAATTATACTAAACTAAAAAGCTGATTGGTTATCACAAGGTCACTTTGCTCTAGGAGACAGAAGGGTCTATCAGGCAGATTACCTAACTAGTGCTGATAAAGCAATTCCTGATTGACTAATTTAAAATGCCATTTCTGGGAGAATTGAAACTGTAATTAAGTTAAGTCTTGGTTTGGTGACATGGGGCTTTGCATAAATGACTCCATTTTGAGTCTGTTGCCTTGATTTTTAACAGTGGCTTATGCATTAAGCATTTTGTTGGCTCGAGAGTCTGTGTGCCAGCCAGCTGATTCTTCTAGTCTAGGCTGAGCTGTGTCTGAGGACAGCTTCATTGTGGGTTGGTCTAGACTGTTTCCAATTAAGACGGCTCACCTCTGCTCCATGTTACCCCATATCCCTCTCCAGGCTAGGGGGAAATGTAACTTTTATAGGCTTTTGGATCAGCAAACAGCAACTTCTATTAAAATTAAACATGTCTCAACACTTAAACTGAACAAACAAAAAAAGAAAATAATAACAACACACTCAAACTGAGCAATGCCATTATTAGAATACTATCATATAGACGCAAAGGAAATGAGAGGATACTAAATTATGAGGGCAAATGAAGGATAAAGGGTATGGTTAGGAAAGAAGAACCTGAAAATAAAAGGGAAAGAGGAGGGTAAAAGAAAGAATAGTAGTCACAGACATTTATGAAGTAAATAAAAAATGACTGACTATTGGAAAACAAGATAAAATAATGACAAATTTGGTGATTATTGAAACAAGATGGAACTAAAATACTAGAAGTGCAAGTTCTCAAAAATTTCTTATTATGTATTCTTTAAAAAAATGTCACAGAATGTACCCCAACATAAAAAAGGAAGTTAAAATTTTTTAACTTTTTCATTTATTTTGGGACATAGAGAATGAGTGGAAGAGGGGCAGAGAGAGAGGGTGAGACAGAGTATTTCAAGTGGGCTCTGTGCTGACTGTAGACAGCATGATGCAGGCCTTGAACTCAAAACCTGTGAGAGATCATGACCTGAGCATAAGTCTGACACTTAACCAACTGAGCCACCCAGGAGTCCTGGAATTAATTTTTTTAAAGGAAGCTATGATTCAAAAAGGATGAGATGTAACCAGAATAACCAAAGAAAATTTCTGCTTTGATAGTAAGGAGAGATCTTAGGAGGATGTTTTTACATATAACATATGTAACATGCTCACAATACCATGTAAGAAAAAAGAGTGTAGGAGTTAAGGAATTATCAAATTCCTACAATATTAAGAAGACAAAGTCTTTTATTACCTTGAATTTTTGTTCAGAAAAATAATTCATGTTGAGAATTAAGGTAAGTTAAGGGCAACTGATGTTGGTAAACATGGCAGAGTAAGGACCTCCAAAAATTTTATCGCCCTCTTAAAAGCAATGAGAAACTGGCAAAATTGTCAGAATCTATTTTTTTCACAACTCTGGAAGTTAGCCAAAGGCTTGAAGCAATCCAGGGAGTATTTAAGCAAGCCAAGTGAATGCCAGAAAGAACAGAGAGTTTTGTAATGTTTTAACTTACCCTAGTCTCATTTCCCATTCTCCAACTCACAGTAGCCATCGAAAAACAAGCTCATATTGGGACGCCTGGATGGCTCAGTTGGTTAAGCATCCAACTTCAGCTCAGGTCATGATCTCACAGTGAATTTGTGAGTTTGAGCCCTGTGTACAGCTCTGTGCTGACAGCTGGAAGCCTGGAGCCTGCTTAGGGTTATGCGTCTCATTCTCTCTCTGCCCCTCCCTCACTTATCCTCTGCCTCTCTCTGTCTTTCAAAAATAAATAAATGTTAAAAGAATTTAAAAATTCTCAGTACTGATGGGAACAGAACTGTAGTTCTTTCAAATGCTCATTACCAAAGAATTGCCATGAAAGACCCCACTTGAAAGAATTCTTTATCTAACCTGATTCTAAGCTCATCTCATGCTGAAAGCCTCTCTGGGGAGTATTTGTCAGAAACATTTACAGGCAAATGTTTTAATGTCAAGACTGCCTGAGGCAATGCATAACATTTGGGGTAAACCATAGACTAATGAAAAAGCATAAAAGGAAAAGCTAAGCAATGACCAGTCCCAACGGGGCTTTGAAAAGCTCTGACAAATTCCTAGGAATCTAGAGGGGCAAGCACATGTGCAAGACTGTGTGTATGCTTCAGAAAAGAAACTAAAAAAGACATAAATAAATGGAAAGACTTCGCGTGTTCAGGGGATGGAATATTTAATATTGTTAAGATGGTATTGCTAGCCCAAACTAAGCTATAGATTTAATGCACTGACTTTTCCCTCCAGAATTGGGCTGCTGATACCAAAAGTCATATGGGAGTACAAGGGACACAAAATAGCCAAAAGTATCTTCAAACAGTAGAATTAGAGGACTCAACCTGATTTGATTTCAAAACTTACTATAAAGCTACAGTACTCAACATCCAAAAACCAAATAATCCAATTAAAAAATGAGCAGAAGACATGAACAGATATTTCTCCAAAGAAGATATACAGATGGCCAAAAGACACATGAAAATATGCTCATTATCACTCATTATCAGGGAACAGCAAATCAAAGCCACAATGAGATATCATCTCACACCTGTCAGAATAGCTAAAATCAAAAACACAGGAAATAACAAGTGTTGGTGAGGATATGAAGAAAAAGAACTCTCTTGCACTGTTAGGAATGCACACTGGGTGCAGCTACTGTGGAAAACAGTATGGAGGTTCCTCAAAAAGTTCAAAATAAAACTACCCTGCAGTCCAGTAACCACATCACTGGATATTCACTCAAAAAATATAAAAACACTAATTCAAAGGGATGCATGCACACTATGTTTATTGTAGCATTATTTACAATAGCCAAGATGCAGAAGAAGTCCAGCTGTCCATCCACTGATACAAGAATAGATAAAGAGATGTGATATATATGTACAATGGAATATTGCTCAGCCATAAAAGAAGAGTGAAATCTTGACCTCTGCGATAACATGGAAAGATCTAGAGAGTTTAATAGTAAGCAAAATAAGTCAGTCAGAGAAAGATAAGTACCATATAATTTTTACTCATATATGGAATTTAAGAAAGAAAACAAATGAGCAAAAGAAAAAAAGAGAGACAAACCAAGAAACAAACTCTTAACTACAGAGAACAAACTGATGGTTGCCAGAGAGAGGTGGGGAGGGGAATGAGTGAAGTAGGTGATGGGAATTAAAGAGTACACTTATGATGGGCACTGCATAATGTACAGAATTGTTAAACCACTGTACTGTATACCCAAAACAAATGTAACACTGTATGTTAACTATACTAGCATTAAAATAAAAAATAAAAAAATTAAGTAAGATTAAATCTAAACACACACACACACACACACACACACACCAGTTGATAAATAGGAAAAAAAGGTGTGTGGTACTGGTATAAGAACAAACAAATTAATGGAATAGAATTGAAGCACCCTAAAATAAAACTATTACCTACCGACAACTGATTTTTGCCAATCCTGTCAAGATTATACAATGGGGAAAGAAAAGTCTTTTCAGTAAATGGTGCTGATACATCTGGATATCCACATGTAAAGAATGAATTTGGAGTCCTAATTCACACAGTATATAAAATTTAATTCAGAATGGATCAAAGACTTAAATATAAGAAAAGAAAACATAGTTTTTTGGGGGAGTCTTACAGGACTCCCAAAATACAAGCAATCTGTTTTAGTCTGTTTGGACTGTTATAACAAATACCACAGACTGGGTAGTTTAAAACCAACCGAAATTTATTTTTCACAGTTCAATAGATTGCTAAGTCCAAGATCATGGGGCTGGCAGATACAATGGTGGTTGGTGAGTGCTTGCTTCCTGTGTCATACACAATGCTTTTTCACTGTATCCTGACATGGGAAAGGACTAGGAATCTCTGTGAAGTCTCTTTTATGAGGCACAGATTCTATTCATGACGGCTCCATCTTAATGACTTAAGTAACCCCCAAAGGCTCATCACCTAAAACCATGAGTTTTGGGAATTAGGATTTCAACATATAAACTTGGGTTTGGGAACACACACACACACACACACACACACACACACACACACACACATTCAGACTATAGCACAACCAAAAGAGAGAGAGAGAGAGATTGGACTTCAACACAACTAAAAACTATTGAATGTCAAAAACACTATCAAGAAATGGAAATAGTCCACACAATGGGAAAATATACTTTTAAAGCATATGTCTGATAAGAATCTGGATGCAGAATATATAAAGAAGACCTATAACTCAGCAATATAAAGACAAATAATACAATTTAAAAGAAAGCAAAAGATCTGAATACACATTTCTTCAAAGAAGATATACTAAGGGCCAATAAGCACATGAAAAGATGCTCTAAATCATTGGTAATTAGGAAAATGCAATTCAAAACCTAAATAGGAAATCACTCCATAACCTTTATGATAACTATAATAATAAATACAGATAGTAACAAGTGTTAGTGACAGTGTGTAGAATTGGGGTACCTCACTCACCACTAGTGGAGATGTCATATGTATGGTTGTGGAAAATAATCTGGCAGCTCTTTAGAAAGTTACCAATCCAGCAGGTCTATTCCTATGTGTGAAAACATCTGTTCACATTAAAACCTGTATACTAACCTTAACAGTATTATGAATATTGTATTGTGAATAGCAGTATTACTCACAATAGCCCCAAAGTGAAAACAACCCAAAAGTCCATCAAGTGGTAAACAGAAAACATAGTATATTCGTACAATGAAATATCATTCAGACATAAAAAAATAAAGCACAGTTAGATGCTACAATATGGATTGTATGATTCCATTTATATGAAATGTACAGAACAGGCAAATTCATAGAGACAGATACTAGAGTAGTGGTTTCCAGGGATTCTGAGGATAGAAATGGAGAGTGACTGCTGGTTGAGGCAGTTTTTTTTGGGGGGGGTGATAAAAATGTTCTAGATCAATTAGTTGTGATGATTACACAGCCTTGTGGATATAAGAAAAATAAGTGACTTGTATACTTTTAAATAGTGAATTTTATGCTATGTATCGTATCACATTTAAAAAAAGAATTGAAATAGAATGTATAACTTTCAAATGAGTTGAAGGTAGAATGTAATAAGATATCCATTTGAAATCAGTAAAGAAGAAACCTGAAATGTCCTAAGTAGAAAGAAGAAGAACAACAAAACAAATGTAGAGTTGATCTAAATGTCTCAACAATACCACCAGATTCTGTAGATTAGAGGTTGGAAAATTATAGGCTGAATCAAAAACCTACAGCCAGATTTTGCACAGCCTGAGAACAAAGAATGGGTTTTGCGTTTTTAAAGAGTTATTGAAAAGAATGAGGAAGGAGGTAAGAGAGGAGTAGCATGTGAAAGCTTGGCCATCAAAACCTAAAATATTCATGCTTAGGCCCAGTACAGAGAAACTTTGCTGACCTCTGACAGTCTCAAGATTTTCAAGCTAAACATAAAATCCAATAAAACAATTAAACCAAACTTCTTGTCAATATCACCTGCCAATTCCAGAACAGCTGCTAGAAAAGCTGTTCTTCATTGTATGTTTCTGGATTAAAGGTTGCCACAGGAGAGACTGGCGTGACATCTGGAAGGCAGAAGGGAGGTCACTATCTTCATTAGCTTCAACCTCTCACAAACACCTTCCCTGATGTTGCTGGCTTAGAGAGTAGGTGGGGCTTTGCTAAAGACTTTGGACAGTTGTAGACTTTCCCCAGGAAGCTTCTGGGGGACTGCCCACTTTGATGCTTCAGTTAAGGTCCTCAGGGATTTTTTTCTCCAATATTGATGCTGCTTCCAAAACTTTCTTTTCCTATACCATCCTACTTGCATGTAACCCTCTTGAAGTTTAGAGTCAGAGGGTTCATATCATTTCTGCTACATTCCATTTGTCCAGCAAGCCAAGAGGGTGGGGATATTACTTCTGTGAAGAAAAGTGTCTAACAGGAGCAAGGACTTTTCATTAAAGAGATACAGCCAGATGATGGCATCTGTACAGAGGGAAAGCCAAAATAAAAATCCCTACTTCCCTCTCTTTATCTTTTGACACTATTCTCTTTGGTCAAACTAAACAGGAAAATAGATCCTGAGGCCCCTGTAGATCAGCCTCAGTAAGGTCACTCTCAGGTAGAGAGCAGGTAGAAAATGATGAAGAAATGACTTAGAACAGAAATAGAGAATAGTTAGCTCAGCTATCAATCTAAATTGCTTATTCAGGGGCACCTGGAGGGCTCAGTCCATAGTGTCTGACTTTGGCTCAGGTCATGATCTCACAATTCATGAGTTCAAGCCCTGTGCTGGGCTCTCTGCTCTCAGCACAGAGCCTGCTTCAGATCCTCTGTCCCCCTCTCTCTACCTCTCCCTTGCTCACGCTCTCTCTCTTTCAAAAATAAACACTAAAATATTTTTAATTGCTTATTTACATATGAAAAGAAAGACAGTATTACTGGTAATTGAAGAAATGCATATCAAAAATAATCTACCAATTCAGATCTTAAGGGATAATAATAGAAGTAATAATAATAAATTTGAAAACCTCTAGTGTTGGTAAGGTAATGCAAACTAACAGCTGACTGGGGCTCCTGGGTGACTCATTTGGTTAAGTGTCTGACATCAGTTCAGGTCATGATCTTGTGGTTCTTGAGTTTAAGCCCTGTGTCAGGCTCTGAGCTGACATCTTAGAACCTGGAGCCTGCTTCAGATTCTGTGTCTCCTCTCTTTCTGCCCCTCCCTCACTTATGTTTTCTCTCTCAAAAATAAATAAAAATTTTTTAAAAATTAAAGACAAATAACAAAAACCCAAACTAACAGCTATTTGGAATCCCCACTTTAGAAGGTAAATTGGGAATCCCTAAGAAAGTTGATGACCTACCCACATTATTCGCCAGAAATTATCATCCTGGGCATCAACCATGGAGAGATTTTAATGTATATGAAAATGAACATACATAAAATTGTTCAATGTTTGCAAAAAAATAAATAAATAAAGAGAATATTTGACAGTTCCTTAGAAGGAAACTGGAGGAATAAACTCATTTAAAATAAAATAATCAATACTGGTTAAAGATAAAGGAGTGCATTGTTTTAAATATCAGAACAATAAATCTCACAACATATATAAAATGAAGAAAGCAAAACGCTAAATAACAAGTGCAACAAGAAAGACGTAATTTATATAATATATGTAAATTTAGATATCACATTGTCTTCGGGGGGAACTCTCTAAAGCCTGATACAGGGATTATGGTACATGAGATTAATCAGGGGACAACTCTAGAAAAAGAGCAGCATCAGGGCAGGGCAGAGGAAACAGGAGAGCAAGGTTGTACTCTGGCTGGAGTCTCACCTAGGCCTGATCCCAAAAGGAGCTCTGGAGAATGAACTGAACTACAGCACTGGTCTTACCTTGGAGCAAGGGACCTGACCTCATTGACTCACCCTTCCCAGATCCTACCCCAGGCAAACACACTTGTCAGTCAATCCATCACTGGCTATGGGCTGACCTGTAGGAAACATCCTCCCAATGGAACATCTTCCATTTAGCCCAAGATAATCCTTCAGAGAATAGGACAGCTGAGAGCCATTAGTAGCCAACACATACCACAGCTGGACCTGGAGTGTACCAGTGGTGAAAGGGGTGTGGAACAGGCACGCCAGTGTCCACTATTCACAGGAAACAATGGTGTGCTGTTTATGGCCTTATGTGTGTAATAAAATTACAAACATTTGCATGGCAATAAAAAATAACACTCATTTCAAAATAATGGTTTCCTCTAATAAAGGATGGAGGAAGGAAAGGGAAATGATTCAAATGCTGGCCTTAAGCTATATTTATATTATTTTAATTTCTTAAAAAAGTGATCTGAAGTAATTAAGCAACACGTTAACATCTACGTCTCAGTATTTGAAAACTTTAAAACTTAAAATAATATACAAAACCAAAAATGACTATTAAAATATGTAGATTTAAAAATCGTTTTTATAATACTTTGATTTAATTTTACACCAATGGTGAAAAACATATCTTTTCTAAATCTGATGAAATGGGAAACTCTTCATTATTATTTTCATTGTTCACCATTCACCAAAATCATACTTTTAATTATAAAAGGTAGATATAGGATCTGATGTGTATAATATCTCTCTCCTTATATTTTTATTTATCCTCAATCAATATTTTATGTGAAGGTACATGAGAGAAAGAGAGACACACAGAGAGAGAGAGAGAGAGAGACAGAGGGTGAGAGGATGACAGCTATGAGATTTCTGGAATAATATTTACCTGATTTTGAAATGAAATATATCTGGATGTTGGGATTTGGAATGGTTTCTTAATTTCTTCTCTATAAGTTTAATAGCTGCTTCCATTTTTATAATGACCATTGTCTCATCTTTATAGAAACAATAAAGTCATTCTTAAAAATGAAGAAAAATGTGTATCCCACCTAGTAATAGAACTATTACAAATTTAACAAGTCTTTGGTATTATTTTACACCTGCTATATTTGTCAAAATTACATAAAAGAAATAGCCAAATTGGCAAGTTTTTTTTAACCTGGTACAATGATATATTGTTAGTGGAAGTATAAATCATGATTCTGTTAGAAAAAAATAAAATCTGGCAAAATTTCATGAGTAGCAAACAGATGTTTATGTCCTTGGATACATAAACTCATTTCCTAGAATTTATTCCACAGGAACATTAAAGTATAACAAAAATCTTCTGCATGAATGATGGTTATCGCAACAAAGCATTTGAAATGATCCAATTTGACTAAGAAATTTATGGAACAATAACTTAATGGGGCACTATGCTATGATCAAAGCATGGAAAATGTGAATAAAGAAAGATATTGGTAGTTCCTGGACACCTAATGTGTACTTAGATAGCATAGGTGATTTTGTGAACTATTGTCTCTCTCAAAATTCATGGGTTCAATATCATTAAGATACCATTACAAGGGGAAGGAACTTAACTTGCCCACAATTGCATGGCATTGTGAGTATTAAACCCAGTTCTAACACCGAATTATACATTCTTTTCACTAAAGAAATTTTCTTAGCTATAGAACTCATATTACAAATACATTTTTATGTAGAACTCTCTCAACTCCAATTCAAAGACATGACAAAAGTTGAGCCATCTAGATGGATATGCCAGAGTTTGGGCAACTCTTGGTCCCACCCCACCCACTTGGCCTCAGTGGAATCCTAGGACACCACAAATAATTTAAAAAACCACTGTCCTATACCATACTGTATTTGAAAATAGTAAAAATGGTTTGAGTTAATGTTAAGTTTTAAAAGATGGTAATATAAAATATTGCTATTCACAACTCTCAGTTGGGTAGCTTTCTACTCAATTTCACATGGAGACATGGATCAAAATATTCAAATGCAAAGACAAGAACTGAAGCTGTTTCATTAAGGTGATAGCACATCCAGCTAAGCCAGAGGGTACTAGATGGACAAATTGGTTATATTACCCACCATTTTTGAGGCGGTCTTCAGAGCTTCCTTGGGCCTGAATAGATCCACTTACCTTAGTGCTAATTCAGACATAGTCATTCTTAAAATATTATAAAGAGTGTGTATTGTTTGTGAATGTGGATGTAACTGAAGATGGGAGAAGCATGAGAAAACATATATATATTTTGGGACCAAAATATATATCCCAGCAAATTGGGACACACCATGTGAGATTCCTTTTTCCATATTGCCAGTCAGGGAGATCCTCACCCTGTCACCTGTCCCTTGCAATTCTACATCAGTAAAAGCAAAGATAGCAACTGAAACTGTTTTCCAATTTCCTTTCTTGCTACAACATGCCCATGGGATCCACTCTTGGTCACTGAGATATCAGAAGGGTAGCTCAGAGAAAGACTAATCTCTCTAGAAGAGAGAAATGTATGAAGAGCAGACCTATTTCCTGTTCTGCACGTGAAAGTTCTCCTGTGAGGATGTGAGGCTTAAAGTTACTACAGCCATCTTGAAATTGGGGAAACAGCCAGAAATTCAAGGAAAACAAAAAAATACCTTCCTACATAGTTTTTAATAAGTGATATATAAAAAAAAGAACCTTCTACCAGTTAAACTCCTTTGTATTTGGGAATTCTGTTCTTTGCAGCAGAAAGCATCTGAATGTAAACTACACAGATCAGACATCCAAAGTTCCCAACTAGAACGTATCAATTCAAAATTATCAAGGGTGTTGTCCTTTTTGGTTAATATAAAAAAAAATTTGGGCTCTTTTATAGTCATGAAGAATTTCTGGTAATTTCCTTATTTCTACAATGGTTCTATCACAATTCATGAATTTTATATGAAGTGTGATTGTTTCCGATTATTGTGGCTTCCCCTGATTTTTGTAAGTACAGTTGCTGACTCCAAACTGCTAGAAAAGATTCTGGCAGCTTTCCAAGGGGCACGGCTATTAGGTCTCCAAAACATGAAGAATTAATTCTTTCCTTCTCTTTTCTTTGTTTTCCTTTTGTTCTTTTGGTCCTAAGGCCAATATTTTGAAGTAGCCCTCCCTTACTGCTGAGGTAAATCTCCGCACACTTTAACTGCAAGGATCAAACACAATTTGTGGGAAAATGCTTTAGAGACAGAAAAACATTCCACCAGCTGGGGAGCTGGCATAGTTGTTGCTACATCTGGACATTGCTACACATTAGCAACAGCAAACCAAGAGTAGGCAATGATGGTAGGGTCTACCTAAATGATTTTCATAAATAAAACTGAATTTGCTCTAAAATGGGGTTAACCTCTTGGAATAACCTCTTCAGTGTTCAGTTGACATGGTTATAATAAACACAAACTTCTTGCTTTTATTTAATAAATGCTTAAGTGGTTTAACCTTAGTTATGTTACAGGCATTGTTCAACATACTTTAAAAATTAAACAAGTCCTTCAGTTCCTACGACAACTTTTGGGGGAGATTTCTTCATTATTCTCCTTTTTCTGATGAGGTGACTGAGACATCAGTTATTTAAGGAACTTGCCAAAGCCACATAGCTTTAAGTGGTAGTATTAGAATAACTGTATTAACTGGCATTGTAGGGAAGAACAAAGGTTTTTCTTGAACTTCAGGGTCTCTGCCTGCATCTGAAAATTGAACTGACAAAGATGGATTAACATGAGAGATGCATATACGTTTACTTGGTATAAGTTTTAAGTGATACTGGAGGCTTCATCTGGAAATGAAGACCCCAAAACACAGTTAGCCATGTATATTTTTATGCTAGGTTTGAAGAAGAATTGGCAGTTGTATAAAAATATAGGTAAGGAGTTTGTTAGGATTCTTCTTGGCTTCTCTTTATCTTTGGAGGTGAGGATGTTCTTTCCTCTGGGTACAGGGAAGGCACCTCTCATACAAGGGTTTCATTACCTGTTTTGGGGAAGAAGAACAGGGGGAAAGTCAGAGTGACCTTCCTCTTTTGCTGTTTTCTGAAACTCCTTCAGCTGAAAATAGTCGATACTACAAGGTGCCATATTTTGGGGTAATGTGTCCTGAACTCCATCAACATGCAAAAATAAAGGTATGAAGTTACACACTAAAAGTGAGAAAGTGTGAACAGGTTTATCACATGCATCATTTTGTTTTATAGGCAAGTCTAAAGAATAATGAAAGGAAGGAAAAGAGGAGAAAAAAATCTAGCTGAAATTTTCCTTTAATTTCTTTTATCTTTTCTTTATTACACCCCTGCCCCATTCTGTGTGTGTGTGTGTGTGTGTGTGTGTGTGTGTGTGTGTGTGTGTGTGTGAGAGAGAGAGAGAGAGAGAGAGAAAGAGAGAGAGAATGAGCCTCTTTGTCCAGAAATTACTATACTTCCTCAACTGCACATAATATGAGAGGGAAGTTTTAAAGAAAAAAATCACACTGTGAAATTCAAAAATTTCTCCATGCATAAGCTGAAAGATTCCAATAACAACAATTATATATCAAAATAAATATGGCACCCCTGCTTCCTACTGGTATTATCTTCTAGAATTTTCTCTGGATCTGAATGCATTTACAGTAAGAACATATTCAGCTTTCTTTTCAGTTTTTGCCTTATATGGTCAATTGTAGGCTGACCACAAATTCTTTCTCTTCCTGTATGTATGCCTTTTTTTTTTTTTTTTTTTTTTTGCAATGAGACTTAGCAGCTTCTCTCAAAGAAAGAGAAGTTTATTTCTTCTATTTCTTGAATCTAGATTCAGACCTGTGACAGGTGTTGGCCAATGGGAAATTGGAAAACCTAATACAAACAGAGGCACAACAGTTGCTTGAGCACTGGGGCTTTTCCTGTCTTGCTCTTCTTAGGAGCTCTGACTGCCATCATGTGACTGAATCTCAACTAGCCTGCTGGAGGATGAATGACACATGGTCTAGCTACTTCCATTGACCCTGAAGCCAGCTATTTACCACCAGGCATGTGAATGAGGCCATCAACCAATGAATGATGGCAAATAAATGGGTGAACTCCACCAGCACCTTGTTAAGCAGAGACAAGCTGGCCTACTTAAGCCCAGCCCAAAGCGCCAGCTTACATTACCATGAGAAAAGAAAAGATTGTTTCAGCCACTAATTTTGGGATGGTGTGTTACATGGCAAAACTAGCTGCTCTAACTTGAAAGGGAATGGTATGTTTTTTTATCTTTACAGGGAATAAAAGCTTCAGGTAAGATGTATGACTAAGGAAGAGAAGTCTCATCTACTTCTGGAGCAGATGCAGAATTAGTGGCCTTGGGAGAAAGTCACAGTTCTCACGAAAAGGCTGAAACGTGAGGAAATTTGATTCAAAGACTTCTCTATTTTTTGACAGTATTCCAGCTAACTTCAAGGGAAGAACCACCCAGTGACAGGTTGCTTTAAGTTTACGGCGGGACAAGACTAGATGTAGCCAAATGTTTTATTTTTACTCCATTCAACTCTCCTCTAGGCTTTCCCATGCTTAAGAGCCCTCAGAGGCAGAGATTGTAATGACTCTGTTTTACCAGCTCAAGGGCATTTCAGTATTGTGGGTCAGTCTTAATTCTCTTATAATGTGTCTAATTTCATTGCCAAAGTAATGTATCTGGCTAATAAGACTTAGGCTCTTTGGCTGTGTTTCCTTTCTTTCGCACCCTGGAGCCCTTGCCACTACACAGTGCCTTTCATTTCCAAAGGATGCCTGAGCACTTCATAAACTTAGCCAGTGGACTTATAAACTTTATGGCCACAGAATCAGTCCACCACTGAAAGGTAACCTGCTTCTGGTGTGAAAAGTAGCAATTGTTTACATATGGTTAACCTAAAGGCATACAGAGGCCAAGCATTAGGTTTAAAACCCTAAGATGCCTTATAGCAGTCTTGGTAGGATTTCCTTTCCTTTATTAAGTTCTCTTATGCACTGGTTTAGTTGACTGAACTGAAAGGAAGTGTAACCAATGAGTGAACTGAACCCATGACCCTAAGCACCTGGTGAGAATTGGTCTTTGTGTAATGACCTGAGACAAAACTCCCAACTCTTCATGTAAGGGAGATCAACAACAAAAAATCTCATTTGTAAAGCTCTTTAAATTCACATAATCTTTAAAGAAAACTTGTTCATACACTGTCATTTGCCCATTTTTCTATCACTTTTACATAGAACATCACACTTACATTTTATTTTTATTTGTGGAACTAAATTTTGTTTTACCCCATTAAAGGCAGAATGAGCCTTTAATGAGCCTTTGAATGAGCCATGCTGTAACTCTCTTAGACTCTATCAAAATGAATATGGAGAAAAGGAAGCAGCTTCCATTCATCTCTTAATTCAGCACTATGTATCATATCTTCCCAAAAGTTTGAGAAAGATTTACTAATCATTGTGCTGAATTTAGGACATTTACTAGACTACTGTTAGGAGTGGCCTAAGCTGAAGCTCAGGCATCTTGCTTTCTTCACTATCTCTGTGTTTTCCAATATGCTGGGCATCATTTCATATAGTATGCAGTACTATGACCAGCCAGTAATTCTTAAGATTTGGGATGAGAAGTTGGAATCAGGAGACTCAGTTTTCTCAAAACCTCTTTGCTGGTAGGTCATAGGCAATTGAGTTGATCAAAATGTACTCTTACTTTCCGTTGGCTATTGATCAATATGTGTTTATTTCTCTTGGTGGCTTCAAGGAAAAGAGGAAAGAAGATCTCAAGGAAAAGAGATGATCATCAGGGATGGGTTTTGGTCATTACTGAGGTAACTGGTAAAACTTGAATGGGACTTGTGGAATAGATGGTAGAAATGCATTAATGTTAATTTCCAAATATATATATATATATTTGTAAGAGAATGTCCTTGTTTGTATAAAATATACTAAAATATCCAAAAGCATTGGGACAATGGGTTGGCAGAGACTTTCAAATGGTTCAGGGGAAAAAAATCTGTACTGTGCTTACAAAAATAAACAAATAAATAGATTGTCCTAAGGTTGTGATTTCAGATTAATTAGCCATGCTGTTTAGTGAAGCAGAGTACAGAGAAGTTCAGCTAGAGATGTTGAAGTAACAAAATGAAGAGTCATGGAAGGCCTTACAGTTCAAAGTCAGAGTTTTCTTAGATGCTACAGCACAGCAGAACTTTAATTAGATCAAAGATAGTGATCATTCCTGCTCTAGTTTTAGAAAGTACAATAATGGAGGAGACACTACTCTGCTGGTTCCCTGCCATCTCTGTGCTCTACAGCAGTCTTTTGATAGCCACATCTCCATTTACTTGCCTGAAGACCATTTAGTAATCAAGTATACTCTATCTGATACACTGGTTTAATTAAGTCTTGTGGAACCAACCACTACTTATTGAAATTAGTGTATAATATAGCTCCCTTGCTCTGTAAATGGGATCCCTCTTGAGTTGCATGTTCTATAGGGGCTACCAGAGTTCCCTACTGGAATTGAGCTCAAGCTGCCCACAGTGGCAACTTGCTTAATAAGTTAGGTTGCCTTTTAGGTTCCCTTCCCTTCCATGAATTACTCCAACCTCACTTCCTCCAATCACCTCCCAAATAAATGATGTATACTTGTATCCTAGTCTCAATGTCTATTTTCAGGGAACTCAAACTAAGGCTAATGTTTAGCTTAATTATTATTGGTAGGGTTCAGCCTAACTCTAGGTGTGTGTCCACATAAAGTTAAAGCATTGTTTTAAGTACCAGTTTCTCATCTTGTTTTTTATTCAGAGCATTTTTGTCAATTTGATTTAAATCTAAAAAATATATTTGATGGTAAGTTATTGGTTCTTTTAAATATTGTTGAAGCCACAGAAATAACAGAGTTGGATACCTCTCTCTACTCCACATAATACTTCATTATTGTATACTCAATTATTACAATGGATGAATGACACAATTTGCTAGGGGGAAAGGGTTGAAGAAAACAATACAATGACAAAACAAATAACTCAAAGTAAAAAAAATCAAGCTAATCCAGTAACTCAGTCATGTAAAGACCTTTTTTCCACAGATTTACTCTGAAGTTATGTTTCCTATTAGAAAATACATGCACACATTTACTACAATGCTCCAAGGAAATAAGTGACTGTCCTTGGGTCTTCATTCATTTTCAGTTTGGCTGGCTTTGTCACTGGGATTGAACAAATGAGAATCAATGGAGAAGAAATGAATACAGAGCTGAGGCAACGGGCAAGTAGAAACTGTTCTATTATGTGCTGTCAGGCTTGAGTGTGAATAGGGCTGCACCTGGAGGAAGAGAAAAAAGGAAGCATTCATCCATCTCTCCTCACATGGGAAGCTAGATAGGGCATGGGGGCTGTCCTGTCAAGAGAATGATTCAGGAGTCCTTTCTCACTGAAGATTAATCATACCAAAGGGCAGGGGTAAAGAATACCCTGCTCTATTTGCTTCCCAATCTCTCCCCTCTGCCCAGGTCCCAAATGACTCTATTTTCATATGTCGAGATATTGGTGGAGCAGAGCTGCTGAAAGGTCTGAGACATCTGGGAGATGAATCACTCCATGCAGAAATAGAACAATTAGCTGTGTTTAGTCCAGCACAAAGGCCTTGAGAGGTGTCTAATTGAGTGGGCCGCAACGGAGCCAGGAAACAATGTGGATTTGAAAAGAATCCCACAATTAATTTCTGCATTGACCTAATGGGTAATAATTTGTTAATGTGTACAGAGCCCAGAGTTGGCCTTTTCTATGATGCTCATGGATTTAAAGAGAATGACATTCCCCTGTGTTTCTGTATGCTTGGATGAGTGCTTAAAAACTAAAGGATATAGTTAAATGCAAGCCTCTTTTTTTTTTTTTTTTTGGTAGACCATCATTAAATCTGTGACCATTTAAACATAAAACGAGACATTCTGGCATGGTTTAGGCCACACATTTCTCCAGAACATCAGGTTTAGAATTAGACATTGGCAGTCGAATGATTTTGAACCGTTAGGACATTATACAAAAATCACATTGCCTTTGGACAATTTTAGAAATAGAAAGAAGGTAAAAGTGTTAAAAAGAAAGGGGGGGGCTGAACCTATTTTTATTGAAAAAGTGGAAACAGATTATATCATAGGACACTTTTGTCCAAGAAAAAAAAACCTTACTTCCTTACAGATACTAAAAATATATTAACTACACATGCCTATAAGTGATTGTGCTCTAGACTTCCTTTCCCCTGGTTCCCAGAGAATTAGTAGTACTTTTGTTAATTTGGGGTTTTAAAGAAGAAATTATAGTTATTTTCCTAAGTGAAGTAATTGAAAGAAGCTAAGGAGGCTTGACCCTTTAGAATAATTTATCACTGTAATTAAGCTTACATTTTCATAATAATGAATTAAACTCTAGATATGAGTTATGCTTAGATTTTATCTCTACTTTTTTCACCATTTTTTTTCAATTCCCAAGCAAGCAGACTGTGTGAAGACAAACACTTACTTAACCACTTGATATCAGAGTTCTTTGTACGAAAAAGTAAGGGAGTAGAAGTATTTATTGGAACTCTTCCTGCCCTGAATTCAATGATGTCATAACTTCTAGAATATTCACAAAGGCAATAATGAAATCATTTGTGTGAAAAGACCAAATTCACTAAACTAACCACAAATCTCCCCATCTTTTTAATGCCTGTCATGGAAGCAGCTTTTCTTCCGAACTGTAGATTTGTGATTCTTCAATACCAGGCTCTAAGGCATAGTGTGCAGCAAAGGGAAAAGTGATGTGGGATTTGACAGTGTTGAAGATCATATCACTTTAGCAGGGGCTGATTCTGTAGGGGACCAACCCGACTAGTGTATGACAGAAGAAAATAAGAGTTGCATGCTTAAATAAGAAGGACGTTTTTTTCTGTCAGGAAACAGGATTATAGAAAGACAGAGATGGACAAAGGTTCAGAATGGGTGTATCGTCCACGTGTCTCTTCTGGCTCACTGCTGTACCTCAAAGGACGCAGCAGAATGTTTGGGACATTATGGGCACTTAGTAAATATAAGATAAATGAATGTGGGCTTCTGAGTCAACACAGTCCCTTGACCTAAAGCAGAGCTGAGTTTGAAATGGTACAAAGAGATGAAATAAGGGTATCATATAGTTGAGAGGAGACATATATAAGTTGCCACTGCAAACTCTGAGTTTTCATTTATATGCAGTCTTTCAGGTTCTACCTCAGAATTTACTGATAACAGTCAAATAACTGGTTAATTCAGGCAATAAGACCAGCTAATTTACTACATCAGCTGGTCGGCTTAGACTTGGTTACTGGTCACTAAGGTGGCTTTGAGTGCACATAGATTGGGAATCCCAAAGATTTATTGAAGTAGATACTCAAAAGTAATGAAAGTAGGGCTCTAAGAAATGAATTTTTCATCATTTGATCATTTGTACCATGACCCTATGGTGCTGATGAATAAAAAACAAACAAACAAACTTCAAACTACTAGCAAAAAGAATAACTGCTCCTACTGACAGAAGATCTACCAGTTTTTTGAAATGTTTCTTAACTTTTTTTAGTGAGATAAAGTATGAAAATCCTATTATATGTCCATCTTGGTTGTTCAGTAATCAATATCATAGTCTTAAATAAAATTCTTTAAAAGAGATCTTTAGAGTGAAAAATTCTGCGTATTTTTAAAAGTTATTTCCCTTATAATGAAATGGAGAGAAAATGTCATCCTTGTTGGAATTGATAGACCAATTGACTTATAGATACCGTGTAGAAATTCTTATGTTGAGATAGAAACATATTTAAACATGTATATCCTTAACTGATCATTATATGATTGCATAAAGTAGCTTCCAACATTTAGTCCTAATACTACAAATTCATCCATAGTTCCTTGACCTGAATTTAGCAGATTTTCTCTCTGAATATTCTAAAGAATCGTGTGTAAGCTTTGAAATTGAAGCCAAATGACCAGCCCTTATAGGAATGGTTTTCCTTACTATCAAAGCATCTTTATGACATCTTCTCACAGTTATTAGTGAACTAAAGACTCCCACATCCTTTTCATCAGAGGCACCTCCTGCCTCCACTCCTGATTCCCATATGTCTTTTCAGTTGAGAAATCCACACCTGTGTAGTTGTGTTTCTGGGTACTCACATTGCTCTTGGTTTGGCTTAATTTATTGTTCTGGACAGAGTGTGCCATCAGCTTCCAGAGGTCTTTTTGTGTTAGGATCTGTGATCTAGGCAGTTCTCAAACACTGGAGGTTTTTATTGCCCATTAACAACAACAACAACAACAACAAGAAATGTATTATTATTTATATTTGTCTCTGAAAACCAGATGGTTAGTTCAGTGAGTTTATATTCCAGCACAATCTGACCCTGAGAGGTAGTTTCTTTATCTGAAATACTGGTATATCCAAGTCAGATAGAGAAAACTGACAAACTAAAGTCACTGGATAACGATTGTTCCTGGAATGTCCAAAAAGAACATAAGAAAAGTGGTGTGTGTTTGCTTATCATGAAGCTTGGTTGTTGTTGTGTTGCTCAAGAAAGGCTATCTCTATGAAAAAAATATAAAATCAACAGATATTCTCATGTAGATAAATACTGAATCTCATTCTGGACCATGAAATGGTAGACACACAGATATCCAATTTATTGACCATACACTAGTGCTTTACTCCAGGGTTGACTAATATGGTTATATTGTTCTATGAGCAAGCCATTCCATGTTACTCTTCCTTAGTTACAGAAATATATACTCTTAGTTTACCCAACAATGATTTGGTCTATAACTTATGAATCAGTCCAGCTTTGGGAGCATGATCCATGTAGAATGTCAGTGGAAAGTGAGGAAAGAAGGAAAGTAGAACCTTTATTGCTTTTGCAAACTGGTCCTACTTGAATATGGAAGATTTCAAAGGGGCAGATGGGGATTTTTTTCTTCAGTTTGAATTTCAAGCTCTCTTATTTGTTCCCCAATTATTATACTTTGAAGATCTCCTACAATAGTCTATCTTTTGCCATCATATGTGTTCTTACTTGTTCTTGTAAGTAATCCTTTGTTTTCTAAATGGAACAAGGTGTGGGGGGCAACAGGAAATAAGACCCATGTGTTTTGTGATTTAAATCACATGTTCTTATTCAGAATAAAATTCAAACAGGTGAACACTGCTTCAGACCTCACTTTCCTCCAGGTATCAAGAAACTTCTTTTCAACATTTTGCTACCCACTTTTTAATAAATGATAGTTACTTCAGAATCAACTGGGGTATAAACCTGGGGTAAATCTGGACTCATTAACTCTCTCCTGAAAGTATCTATTTTCTCTTGTGCTCTTCATTAAACAATTGTTCATTACATGCACCACATAATATGGCCTCTGTAAGAATTTGAGGACACACACAGACACAGACACAGACACAGACACAGACACAGACACACACACACACACAGACACACACACACACACACACACACTGTAAATGCCTCAAGAGATAAGTACTTGGGAAACTGGAGACTTGGCTTTTTCAGCAAATGTTAGAACATGTCCAAAGTTAGAAAAATAAAGAGAAGTTCAGTGGGGCTGGAATGGAACAAACTAGGTGAAGTTAATTAGTGTGTTACTGTATTAGGAAAAAGGAACTATAGACTCAAATTATGAAGGTCCTAAAATGACCCCTGATGAGATATGAAATTTAGGATATGGACCTTGGTGAAGCTGAGGGTTAAATTTGTTAGGGCAATGGCTAATAGCTAAGTATAGAAACTTTCAATTGCAATTGTGAAACTAAAGTGAGTATCTAGGGGAGATCACGGTTTTAGTATTCAAACATAGTATAAAATAAAGCTAAGAATATGCACGAAGCAGAAAAACAACACACACACACACACACACACACACACACACAATTGAACTAAATAAATAATCAAATGTGAAGGGTGAGAGAAAGGGAGTATCAAGTTGACTCTGAGGTACTAGTGTACTAGTGTAGTAGTGCCACTCTCCTCTTCAACATCTATGATAAAAGTCAACTTTTACTTTCTCTCTACCCTATATTGTGAGAGCCTTTGATGGTCTCCCAATGTCCACTGAATAAAGTCCAAATTCCTTCTTTGTTATAGAAAATGCTGTTGCTCCTCCTCTGATGCCCCCATCCCTGACACTGCCATTTCAGAATGCATATCTGAGTCTCAAATACTAGTCTGTGTATCCCTTTTCCTGAAAACTTTTTTCTAGCTACTAGAGCCACTCTGTTGGGGCACATGGAAAGGAATGACAAGAAGTTAACATCACTGAACCAACTCTTAAGGAATGACTAAAGGTAATTCAGTCCCTTCACCTCTCAGGAGCAATATACATGAGGAACATGTTCAGCACTATTTCTCAGAGATTCTCCATTGAGATTAGGCTCTAGTTGCCCAAAGTAGTTTGGCAGTTCACCCTATAATGGCTTCTCTTTCCCAGTTTTACTTCCTCATGCCATTATTACTGTTTCTGGATCACTTTTCTAAAATGTTTATTATTTTTGATAGAGCAAATGAGCAGGGAAGGGGCAGAGACAGAGGAAGGCAGAAGATCAGAAGCCAGCACTGTGTTGACAGTGCAGAGCCCAATATGGAGCTCAAAACTCACAAACTGCAAGATTATGACCTGCCCTGAAGTCAGACACTTAACTGCCTGAGCCACCTAGGTGCCTCTGTTTCTGGATCACTTTTTAAATAAACACTTGCAATTGAATTCTTAGTTGGAAGTCTACTTCTGGGAGAAGCCAAGAAAAAACATATGGCATTTATGCCATTTGCAATCAGGCCCTAGCCTTCTATCATTTTCAAATGCCACATTCTTGTGAAGTGCCCCACTTACACTTTCATCGGGATTGTATTCTGTGATTTTCACAATACTTTATCATCTATACATCTGTTTTCCCAAAAAGGACTGAGTCAATGTCTAATATATGAATGTAGTACTATTTTTCCAATAGCCAGGATTAGTGTGTCCAGAAATCAAGTAGTGAAAATGGAAGAGGCACCACTCACTATTACCTTAGTGACCCACTAGCAAATATGTTTGCTTCCTGTTCTTGTGATTTTATAATTCCCTGGCCTAGAGCTTTTAGTTCCAAAGGGAGAAATTCGTCCACCAGGAGGTACAACAATGATTTTAATGAACTGGAAATCAACACTGCCACCTGGTTACATTGGACTCTTCACGCCTCTGAATCAATAGGCAAAAAGGGAGTTCCTGTGCTGGCTCAGTTCACAATGGAAGATTAAACCACTACTACATGATGGAGCTAAGAAAGAGTTATGTGAACAATTCAGGCGATCTCTTAGGGTGACTCTTAGTATTTACCATGCCCTGTGATTAAGTTCAATGGAAAAGTACAGCATTCCAATCTAGGCAGGAGTGCTAATGGCCCAAACCCTTGAGGAATGAAGGTTTTTGTCACTCTACCAGGAAAGGATGATGATGAGCTGAGGTGCTTGATGAAGACAAAGGGAATACAAAATTGGCAGTGGAAGAAGGTAGCTGTAAATGCTAGCTATGACTTTGTGACCAATTACAGAAATGAGGACAATAACTGTCATGAGTATTTCATATTTTTCTGTTATGAATATATTGGTGTGTGTGACTATAAGAGAATAATACATTTGTTCCTTCTCTTTCCCTTATCATGTAACATAAGATGTATTAACTTTATATCATAATCTTTAAAAATTATTAGTTTTACTGTGTAGTATTTAGGTCATGGAGGACTTTACTTCCTCTACTGGGGAAGGGGTTAATGTGTTTTCTTTTTTTTTTTTTTTTAATATTTTTATTTATTTATAGGAGAGAGAGAAAGACAGCGTGAGCAGGGGAGGGTCAGAGAGAGAGGGAGACACAGACTCTGAAACAGGCTCCAGGCTCTGAGCTGGCAGTCAGCAGAGCCCGACGCGGGGCTCGAACCCACGAACCGCGAGATCATGACCTAAGCGAAAGTCGGACGCTTAACTGACTAAGCCACCCAGGCGCCCCGGGGTTAATGTGTTTTCAATTGTACCCAGAATAGCTGAATCATGTTAGTCCAAATTAGGGCCTTGCTGTTGTTTTTATCTGGAGATTAAGTATAGTTTAAGGAGATGTGTATAGGTGCCAAGTGGACAAGAGATGGACTTGCAGTGTTTAATTTAAAGTACCTATTTGACTGAGTCATGGGGTGCCCAGACATTTTACCAAAAACCACTCTGAGTGTGTCTGTGAGGGTGTTTCTGAATGAGACAACATTAGAATCAAGAAACTGAGTAAAGGTGATTACCCTCCCTAATGTGTCTGGGCCTCTTCCAATCAGCTGAAGGCCTGAATAAAATAAAAATCACTTCTCCTTCCATGAGTATGAGGGAATCCTTCCTGCCTGAATGCTGTCAAGCTGGGATATTGTTTTGTTTTGTTTTCCGTGCCTTCAGAATTGAACTAGGACATTGGCTTTTCTTGGGTCTCAAACCTGCTGGCATTTGGACTGGAATCACACCATCAGCTCTCCTAGTTCTTAGGCCTTCAGGCTTGGTCTGGAACTATACCATCGTCCCTCTTAGGTCTCCAGCTTAGCAATTTCTGATTTTGGGGCTCATCAGCCTCTGTAATTATGTGTGCCAATGCCCTTATATTTTCAAATTTAATATATATAAATTACATATGTGAAATTCTATTGGTTCTCTTTCTCTGGAGAACTCTAACACAGACATCAAAATTATCTTTGAAATTGAATTAGATGGAGTTAAGAGTTTCAGTTGGGATTTTTGTAGAGAAGAGGCTATGGAGTTAAGAGGTGTTTGAGGGTTTTCATTTTAGAATTTCCATTAAGTAAGCTGATTTGAGTGGTAACTTGGTACCTCTATATGTCTAGGAATTTGAGAAAAATTTCAAGGCTGCACTTGGTTTGTCTGAGAAGCCTGGGACCTGATCATGCTTCAAGAACAGGGATGAAGACATGGGTAGATAAATATCCTTCAACAAATATATGAGTGTCAGCTTTGTGTTAGATTCTGAAGAGTTTACAGTGAGGAAAAAGATCTTATGGAGCATGCTACCTAGTGAGAAAGAAAGACATTCTCAACACAAGAGCTCAAGTAAATTCATAATCACAAATTCTGATGCTATTTTCAGGGATGTAGTAAATTCTCCAAGAGTATATAAAACAGAAAGACTTAACCTGATCTGATCAATCAGAGGAAGGTTCTTAGAGAGGTGACACAGACAGTAAAATCTAAAAGATTAGGAACAAGTAACCAAGAGAAGAGGTGAAGGAAGATTATTCCAGTTCAAGAGAAAGTTTGTGGAAAGACTCTGAAGTAAACCTAGGGGACAAAATGTTCATTTAAACAACTTAAAAATGGGTTGTTAACTAGATCCTACAGAGTGAACTCTTGAGAACTATTTTTCTCAGATTTCCTTGCCAGACGGCTTATTGTTGTTATGTCCCATGAGTTATAAGAGCAAGTGAACAAAGGGCAGAAGAAAGGAGCAAACCGATGTATTTCTCTCTTTTCCTCTATCTACCTTGACTGTTACCTCTTTCAGTAGATGTGTACCCTGTACGGCTCCAGCTCTCAACTGACAGCCCCTCAGTCCATGGTCCCCAAAAGTCTGATAATCTTGTCTTCTACTCTAACTCTTGAGCTCAAGAGTCTATATATTGAAATTTCATGTTAACTGTGGTCATGTCTTCCTGCTTTTTCTGATCGTTTGAAGAACTTAGTACCCCTTTTGGCTTCTTAAACCTTCTACTCCCAGGGTAATCAAATACCTGTATTGTACTCTCCCTGTTGAAAATACCTAGAGTAGTTTCTGTTGCCTGATAAGAGGTTAATCAATATACACAGAAAATAAGAAGTAGAATCAGGGTTTGATCCGAGGCTGGCTCCACAGGCATATTTTCAATTTTATTTAAAAAATTAAAATATTAACTTTATTAATCTTTTATTTTAGAGTATCAAATATCAAATTGCCAAACAAATAACTGCCTGGATAGAAACTAAAATTGGCCAACAAAGTTGATATCTGATTATGCAAAACTTACTATAAAATGATTTGGGATTATAATATATATATACATAACTGCACAAAAATACAAAAGTATGTTTTACATATACCTTAGTTATATCTGATTGTTGAAACCTCAGGAGTCAGGAAGCTCATCTCATGCTTTGAATGTGATGCAATTATTTGAACTTTGTTTACTGAGTGCATACTACATAGTAGAGATTATTCTATGTATTGGGGATGCAGTGAAGAGATAAAACTTCAAAGAACTTACTTTTTATTAGCAAGAGATAAACAATCAACACATAAATGAATATATGAGAAAATGAGATGGAAAAAACTTAGATGAAAAGAATAAACCAGGTAATAGAATAGAGAGTGGTTATGATATTTAAATTACATTAAAAAATTCAAAAATTATATCTAAGAATGCAGTGTTATAAGGAAGACAAGGCCTTTCTTACTAGATAACGAATGACATTTAACTGTCAGAACAACAACTGTTTCAAGAAGCCTATTTATTAGTTACATCTCTAATTTACATAGATCTGAAAACTCATAAATATGTCTATATATATGTCTGTATAGTCATACAATAATGTATGAATATATAATTTATATAAGTGGTTGAACCGTATTGGTATAAATAGTCTATATAATTGTTCAAATGTTTATTTACACAAAAGGTTATATTATTTACACAAATATTTATGAACACCGAGAAAAACCACAAAAAGACTTCTTTTTTATAAGCATCTTTACTGGCAAAACCTGGAAATACCACCAGGTGGTGATGTTTCTTCTAAAAGCATGACATTTCCTGTTTTTGTTTGTTTTTGTTTTTGAAGATAGTAATTAATTCATTCCAAAAAATACTTAAAATTTTTTTACTGTTTATATATTTCTGAGAGAGAGAAAGAGATACAGCATGGGTGGGACAGCTCAAAGCAGGCTCCAGGCTCTGAGCAGTTAGCACAGAACCTGATGCAGGGCTCAAACCCAGGAGCCATGAGATCATGACCTGAACTGAAGTCTAAGGCTTAACTGACTGAGCCACTCAGGCACCCCATTCATTCAAAATTTAATAGTGCCCTCCTCTGTTAATTTTAACATCTGGATCAGTATAGGGTTGGTTTGGCATGATTGTTTCCTCATAATGGGGTTATCTTCCTTGTTCTTTGCATGCAAGCTAATAATTGATAGGACATCACAGATTGTGACTGTTACCTTCTTGAGTGCTGAGTAATTTTGTATTTCTCTAAATCCTCTCGAATTTTCTTTAAGGATAATTAGTTGGAAACAGTTGAATCCTTCTTTCTTGCTTTTAAGATTTGTTCAATAAGACTGACACAGTGCTCAATCTATGGCTAATTATTCCCTACTACTGAGGCATCTTTCTGTGTACCCCACACAGTGCCCCATGAATCTTGAGGATTTCTAGTAGGGCTAATAGCAACAGGCAGTACTTTTAGTCTCTGTGAGTCTAGTTAGACAGAATAGTGTCTAATCCTTTCAGTAATTCTTTCCTCAGCCTCAAATTGTTTCCTCATATAAATGAACTGATCAGTACACAAGGGGACTGTCCACAGACCTTCAGGGCTCTCTCTGTGCAACTCTCTCTTCTCTTTGTCCTGTTAATTTTAGCTACGTTGTTTTTTGTAGACTCTCAGCTCTGTCTCCTAACAGTAAAGAGTCTGCTGGGCTCTTTCTGAGCACCCCTCACTCACTATGCTGTGGTCTGGAAACTATCTTAAGGCAGTCATCTGGGGTAATGGAAAGGCTCATCTAATTTTTTTTTTTTTAACCAGCTCTCAGGCATCACTGATGTTGTCTCCTTTCCAGGGTTTTGAAAACTGTTGTTTCATATGTTTTGTCTGTTTTTCTCTTGTTCCAGACTGGAGGGTAAACATGATGTATTCCACCTTGCCCAGAAGTGGCAGTCACTTCCTTTCTTTTTTACCAATATTCCTGACTTCTTTTGTTGTATTGTTCTTTGATATTCATCCATTCAAAATTTATTGAGCAATTGCTATGAATCATAATACTAAGGATTATCAATTTGATTCCCCTAAGTCAACAAATTAAGCCCAGAAATTAGACAAAGAAATAAGGAAGTAGATTTTCTTTCTACAGCCTAGTTCTACTTTTTTTCAATATTCTGTTTATAAGAATTCTGAATATTTTATGCTGACAAAAATAATGATATTAAAGTTAAGTCTTCTCTAGAATACAGATTGTATCATTTATTTCTTAAATTTAGATATGGTGACATGAAACTATTAGGTACTATAGACAGAGCTTCTCAAACTTTAACATGTATATGAATCATTTTTTTGTTAAAATATGAATTCTGGCTCAAGAGGTCTAGAGTGAAGTGAGATATGCTGCAGTTTTTAAACAACCAGAGGATGCAGTTACTTTTAGGTGATACATTTGTTTTTGTGAATAAGAGTCACCTGTGGACTGAGTATAAGATTTTAGTTGGCAATGAGGATGAAACCCAGATTATAAGATGGGGCGCCTAGGTGGCTCAGTCAGTTAAGCATTCGACTTCGGTTCAGGTCATGATCTCACAGTTTGTGAGTTCGAGCCCCGCGTCGATCTCTGTGCTGATGGCTAGCTCAGAGCCTGGAGCCTGTTTCAGATTCTGTGTGTGTCTCTCTCTCTCTGACCCTCCCCTCCTGATGCTGTCTCTCTCTCTCTCTCTCAAAGATAAACAAAACATTAAAATTTTTTTTTAAAAAAAAGAAGCCCAGATTATAAGAGGCCAGACAAATCTGGCGCAATTGATCCCTTTATAGTTGGGGACTGTAAAGCCATGGTAGAGTAAACTGCAAGGCAAGGTCTATGTATTGTCTGTCCATATATTTCAAGAGCTTGACACAGTGTGCTGGCTTATAAAAAGTTTTCAATAAATTTTTGCTGAAATGAAATAAATAGAACATTAGGGTTGTAAAGTTTCCTTGGAGAAGTTTAATTCCATAATTTTTAATTTTGGGAGTCATATTTACCCTTATAAAAATGTGTAGAAAGCATATGCTGAGAAGCTCCAAATTTTTATCCAAATGAATGCATATGTGCACCTCCTTAAGTCCTTTCACAGGCCATCTAGGATTTTTAAACTTTTAATTTTTATACACATTGACACTGTTAATGAACAGAAATTTTAAATTCTTAACTAAAATCCCAGGGCTGATCATTGGCAGAACTTTTATTATCTCCTGAGTCTGTTAATTTTCAGTGATTTCCCTCCCTCGTCTATTACACTATACTTTTTTTCTAAAAGGAATACATTTTCCATTCCTAACAAAGAGGATGGACTCCAATGTGTAAAACTAAATGAGCTGACTACTGGGAGTTGTAATTTTGTCTTGGGTTTACTGGCCTGGGAATCTACAGTGTAAGCATGTGTTGTTCCCTAAGGGGAATTGCTTAAGTGCAACCAGGACCACCTGTTGCTAAATGCTTCCTTGAGCAGCTCTCAGTACCAAAGGGGACATGAATGTTAATGTGAAGTTGTCTCCAGCCAAAGTAAGGTGAGGAGTTTATACTTTCATCCAGATGACTTTAGCATATAGATTTTTGCATCCTGAATTATCAAAAGAATTGGCTCCACTCTCTCTCTCACTCCCAAGTGGGTGTTATACAGTTATAGAAATTGCCTATGGGCCACAAATAATGGACACTAGATGTTGTGGACCATAGGCTTATGAACAATGGACATGTAACAATATTTGAATACACCTTCAAGTGTGGAATCTGACATAAATGGACTTGCTGAGATTCAGTGATGACTGAGCAGCAGCACTGAAAATAAAACAAAGTCAAAACCGAATACCCATGCAGATCCCAACAATAAGAGGCAACCCAAGGAAGAACCTTAGGCAGTCTGCTTTCTTGTGTGTGGCAGGAGGAGGTAATGTTTCAGGATTTTTCCCAACAACAAAATACAGGAAGAATATCTCTGGGAGTTGTTTTGGTTAACAAGTGAGAGGCTAGGTCACTGTGTTGACAATTTGAAACAAAAAAACACAATCCTGTGGAGCAAAAGTAAATGTGAGACTATCTAGAAACAGAAAGCTTCCATGTCCCATGTTCCAGCATTGCTTCCATATTGATCTCTTTATTGTCTTTTGAAAGGTAAGGTCTGGTTCAGTACCACCAAGGCATATTGGCACTCAATGGTGTGTTGCTCTTTTATTAAAATATTGATTTCATTCTTGCTCATTCATTTGAGAGGCTTCTCAGTTTAATCTATTGATTTGTTTAAGCTTTTCCCACTAGTCTTGAACTGGGTCATCAGAATAACTCTTAACATTTAACTAGAGTCATTAAAAGTAAATAGACATTTGAGAATAGTGTAATTGGTTGTGAAGGCATTTCCAAGGTGGAGAGGCCAAAGGTGGCAAAGTCAGTCCGTGTGGGCATGCTGTCTTTGAGACTTGACTTACTCAGCAGTTCTCCAAAACGACTAAAGACTTCCTATAGCTTCAGGCACTAATTTGTCCAAAGACTGTTGTAAGACTTTGGCTAAAGAAAACCAGAAAGCCTATGAAAACATGGCTTACTAATAACACATCCCAGCTGTTCGCTCCCTGTTAAAAAGTAGAGAATGACGTGTTTTGGAACAGCTTAAATACTCTGCTGTGTATGTTTTTAGGACTGTACTGAGTCTTAACAGCATGAGTCCTGTTCATTTTAATCAAGGTTGTGTAGTTTAAACTTGTCTCAGAACCCAGTTTTATGCTGCTAATGTCATGCTCAGGATATCATTAACTCATGTAGGAAGATAACTTTATGCTGCCTGTTAGACTATATATTCTTTGAAGACAAGTTATCACTCATCTTTGTCTTACCTGGAATAATAATCCTCAAATTTGAATGATAATAGCATGTATACGAATCACCTAGAATACTTGTCAAATCACAGATCACTTGGATATCATCTAAGAGACTATGATTCTATTTATCTGGAGTAGAGCTTAAAAATCTGTATTTCAAATGAACTCCTTGCCAATTCTGGAGCTATACTGAGGGGAGCACTGCTTTGGAGCCCTTGTCCAAAAGCCCAATATAAGTCAAAGACCTTTATTTATATCAGAGATTTTATAACATATTTACTATACTAAAATTAAATTCATAGATAATATAAGCCTCCCACACACGTATTTTAAATCAACATAATGCTCTAAATATATTGTAAAAATAAATTGTAAAATAAATTAAGAGGAAAATAATTTGTGATAAAATAAGTATTGCAACATGTAATTGCTTTGGAATACCTACATTATAAGATATAATTAAATTGTCAGTCTTTACACTCATTCAAGGGTTACCTTGAATGCCAGTTACAAATGCAGGTGTGTTGTGTTGCCACTCAACTGTGATGACTGGTGTTGCCTTCTGTGAGGTGATTCTCTGAAATAATAAACAATTCTTGATAAAGTGCCAAATAAAATAAAGGGCATATGTCCTCAGTGTGTATGGTAGTTATAATTAAAACAGTGTAAAAAAGATATTTTGCATTTATATATAAAATGGAGTTGAGTTTCAGGCTTAGGTATTTGTAAACACATTTTTATGCACATAAATGTCAGATGGGACCTGAGATGTTTCTTTGCTGTGCAAGACTATACAACACGGTGCAGGTCATCTACAATTGCAGGTCTCCACTGAGTAGATACCACCCCAAACACTGAGACAACCTCCAAATCCTCCTGGTGACTAAGGACACATCTGAAATATAATATCAAACACAATGCCTTGAAGATAGTATGAAATTGATCATTTTTTAAATATTAAAGAGAAATACTCTTTCTTCCATGCTGAATGGACATTAGTTACTGGACATTTTAAGATGTACTCTATCAAGTGACTTTTTTTTAAAAAATAAAAACTCAACAACAATGATCAATTACATTTTTCTTTATACTAGCTATTTTTACTTAAAATTAGTATTAGATATCTTCATCTCTGTGTATTTACATTATTATTTCAATCAGCTTGTATATCAGCTGACAGAAAAGAGCAGCCTTTGGGTCATATTCAGCAACTGAGGTGGGAAAATGTCATGAATCCAATTGCATGCAGATGTGGTCACTAGAGTGACAGTGTGCCCTGCTTTGCCTTGGACGATTCTGGTTTACACCTGTGGTACTGGTGTAATTATAAATGATTACATTCATTCTCAAAAGTGTCTCTATTTGGACGATAAATTATACTGTCACTCTAGTTATAGCTCAGTAATAATTCCAGGTGCTTATATTTTTACCTTGTGTAACATAAGAAAAAGTTTCCAAATGCAAAAACTATGGCAGATTTTCTCTGCAATAAAATAGGGCTGGACAATCCTTGGTGTTCTGAGATTTTGGTCCTGTGTCCTATGTGGGAGTAATTTATTATAAACTGAGTAGAGTAGAATATTTTCATTATTAACCATCCTGAAGTACAACACTCAACAGTTTCTTATGTTCTGTTTGCAATTCTATAACTTTCTCTTATTCTGACTGTATATAGTAATATCTCACTCAGAATAAAGAATGCATGACATCTTCTTCCTCTGAAATTTTATGGCTAAACTGAAGTTCACTAAGTGAAATGAAGAGGGTTCAGATTTTCTTTATTCCAAACCTTTGAGAATGGCAATCCATATCCAAACTGTAGAATCTTACTGAATCTTGGAGGGAAACTAGGATCCTAGTCTGCCTATTTAGTTTCAGCGTCAGTCTTGTGGCCCTAAACTTTGTTTCTGAAGTGAGCTTGGGAACCCACAAATCTCCTAAGTGCAATCTTTTTCTGATTGCTTGGATCCTATAAATGAATTCTATCTTGGTTTCCTGAGTCTGCTCCCACTGTTCCTATTAAATCTCAGCCTCTTTGGTGAGAGTTTAAATGCCTATGCTTTCTTTTCTTCTTTCTTCTTGGATACAGTCGTTATTATTGTCCTCATCCCCCCAAACCCCAGTCTCTGGCAGAGTGTACTATCTAATTCTAGATAGTTATCTCAGCAACAGTAGCTATCAGTAAAAAAAAAAAAAAAAAAAAAGAAAAGAGAAAAAAAGACCAACAGAAGCAACTGCCCTAGTTTCAAATAAATTTATTTAATTGTGATCTTGAGTTAGCTATTTTCTCTTAACCTAACTTTTCTCAAAGTAAACCACAGATAGTTCTTACTCCTTAAAATGAGAGTCAAATGATACAATATTTGAAAATGCCAGAATTCAGTGGTATTCAATAGATCAGATTCTGGAACACAGACTATATGAGTAACAGGAGCCATATCCCCTCTGACAGAGGTAAGACTTGAATCTGAATCTCAATCTACATACTTTAAAGGCCATAATCAGAACTTGAATCCATTGGAACCTGGGAGTCATGGCATTTAAGAATTGGTATGGCTTTCCAGTTGTCATATATCATCAAGATGAAGGAGTCTAATAGGTATTTACAGTTCTTGGAGATGAAGTGAAGTCTCTGACCCTGTATATCCAAAAAGGAACACAAGGCAGAAAAAAAACCACAACTAGTTAATACCCTTAATACCCTTAGATTATCACACTCTATATTTCATTAAAACTCAGATCTCCTAAATGGTGTGTGTGAGGAGGTACCTTGGGTGACAAAGTAAGCATGGACAGCATGGCACAAAGTCATCTTCTTTCCAGATAGCAGCTTGTTCCTGCTTCCTCCTTTGGACACAGCTAATGTTCCATATTTGTGGCACATAGCAAATGCTCATTATAAGCAGAAATATTAGTATCAGTACAAGCTGTATTTATTAATAATAAGTCACTTCTCTAGGTTCCTCTTTTAGGATAATATTTACTATAGAGCAGGAACTCAGAAAAGAGCTTAAAAGCACTACTAAAAAAAAATTATCTTCAGTATACAAGCACTAAATCCAACACCTCCCCAGTATCAAGACACTCTAGATCATTGCTGTCCACAGAAATTTCTTCAGTGATGAAAGTGTTGCTCTCCAATATGGAAGCCACTAGCCACATGTGGCTACTGAGCATCTGAAATGTGGCTTATGTGGCTGAGGAGCTCAATTTTAAATTTTAATTAAATTTTAATTTAAATAGTTCCATATTGGTAGTAACTATGATGTTGAATACCATAGTCATAGAGGGGTCATCTTGAGTAGCAGATACTTGTTAGCAATTTCCATCCCTACTTCCCTGCATATTTATTTGGTTGCATATTGTACTTTTATATAATTCTTTCCTTGTTTTTCCCCTTCAAAGCTGCCACAGTAATTCATTTTAACCAGGTTTTTCCTACATAAAATTTATTGGAGTGATTAGCAGTACAAAACGGAATTTACCTTTGATCCTTTATAGGAGTTGCAAGACTAGTTCCCTTTGGAGAAACAATCTCAACTGATGACCTATTTGCACTCATCTTCCATTGGTCATTTCAATGAGAACTGTGGATTCTTGATACATTGGCACACCAAAGGGATGAAAACACTGTGTCCAGGGACTTCCTGCCAGGATTATGTGCAGGTCACTTTGACCTAGCCAAAAAGTTACAGATACCATGGTGTATAACCTGAATCCTGATTGAAGACAGTTTAAAAAATTAGCTGGTATTTTTATAATGGAGATTTTTGGGGGTGAGGGTCAGTAATAAATGTTTATACTTTTTGAGCCATACAAATAACAAATTGATTTCCTTAATTTTGACAAAGACGTTCCTTCCCTAAACCAATGAAAAGCTCATGCTCTGCTGGAAAAGTTCTAATCAGTGAGCAGTGGATGATACCACCAGCATTCTGGAAACACTGATCCTCCAGAAGGTCCTACCAATGATAAATAATCCCAATGATAAATAAGCTAATCAAGAATAGCAGATTTGTTTAAATAACAAGGTTGTTCTAGTGTAGTCAAAATAATTTCTTAAATAATTTATCTACTTGCTTTGATAGTTATCTGTGTATTCTCTCTAAATCTTTTACATGATACATTATTATAACATGAAATATTATAATGTTTATGAAGGGAAAAGCCACTGAATCTGCACTTTTATTTAATTGAATGCAAAGTGGTTAAGGACTTTAGGAGAAAGGATAATGATGATGAGATATAAAATAATTCAGATTAAATAAAGTAAAATAAAATAAATTATAGCACCCTTATTCCTAAACAAAATTTACAACTGGGTTAACATTGTATATTCTATATTCCCTTTGGTTTCATACAAAGTAATCAAATATAGTGCAACATCAAGGAGATTTCTTTTAAAACTGAGAGTAACTGGGATCTGTATGACAATATTTAGCAATTATTTCAGCTACCTGGTAACTATCTCTACCTCTATGCTATCAGCACAGAAAAGAACCTGAAAGTGGGTTGTATGTTATGAGACAAGTAGCATTTACATTTCAGTCACTAGGCTGGATATTCTCAAACTCTGAGATCACTGTATAGATTACGTTATTATTCAGCAAATATTTACTCATTCACCCATTTCAATGGAAAAAAGTACTGCCCTACTCCACTGATTTTGGGCTTGACTGGCTACAGCCAAGTGGAATGTGTGTGAAAGCACTGTTATGCCAGTTCTGAGTCTGAGTGTTCAGAAACATCTCATGTTTCTACTTGTGACCTCCACCTTGAGAAAAATATGTGTCAGATGGCCAGAATGAGGCATGCTGAAGACACCTGCACCCAACCCACAGAGTGAAACACAGCCCCCTCCTCCCCGCTGAGCCCAGATTTGCTGAACCACATTGGGCCTGCCATTCTGTGAATGTGAGAATATGTTTATTGTTGTATGCCACCCAGATTGTTTGGTTGGTGTTTCTTATGGTAACAACCACCTGCTACATTCAGAGTAAGTTGCTTTTTAAAGAAATAATGCCTGGGGCGCCTGGATGGCTTAGTCGGTTAAGCGTCCGACTTTCGCTTAGGTCATGATCTCGCGGTTCGTGGGTTCGAGCCCCGCATCGGGCTCTGTGCTGACTGCCAGCTCAGAACCTGGAGCCTATTTCAGAGTCTGTGTCTCCATCTCTCTCTGATCGTCCCCTGCTCATGCTGTCTCTCTCTCTCTCTCTCCTAGAAATAAATTAAAAAAAAAAACAATTAAAAAAAAAAGAAATAATGCCTTTCTGTAGTCTATCCCCTGCTCTAGCATCTGTGTTCTTCACAATTGCCCTCTCATACCTGTAATCTCTTCAGAAGTTGCTAGAAAGTAACAAAGAATGGTCTAGTTGCTTGCAACTCAAAATATAGCCCTGATCTGGCATTTTTACCATCCATCGCCTTGGTACTTATTCCAAATGCAAATCCTTAGGCTCTACACCAGACCAAGTGAATCATTATCTCTGGGGATGAAGCTCAGAAATATGCATTTTAACAAGTTTTCCAGTTTTCTCTGCATACATTAAGGTGATAATTGCTTGCTCAGGACTGTTTTTGTTTTAGCACTGAAAATCATTCTTTCTGAGAAACCTTTGGAAGGTTGGTCACTCCAGGAAAATCAATGTAGTATACCTACAGTGATGAGATTTTTGCAGTGCTGGGAAGGGACCATTCTCCACAAGTCCTATTTCTCAAAATACTTCTAAAATACTGTTAATATTTCATGTCTTTGGCAACAGCCAGAGATTTCCCTTGCTAAGCTGCATATTTCCACAGAAAGTCTTCACTAAGACTTTCAAAGTGAGGTGTATTGCTTCATGATAAAGGACAGCCTTTTCAGATGGAAGGGATCAAGGATCTGTAAGCTCCTTACCAATGCTCTGTGTCTAAAATATAAATGAATGGGATTTTAAGATTCTTATATGACCAGTCTTTGCATCAAGCATGCAAGTAGAAGCTAGAGACACAGTAGCGTTAGACAAGAGGCAAGGAAAAGAACATTAAACATATATTTCTAAGACTTATCAGTGCCACTTAACAGGTCTAATTTTTTCAAGATGACTTCCACTCTCATTCAGAGATAGAATGAGGCCCCTTTTATCCCAATTTCCTTAGGCAGCTATATAGTAAACTTACTCATGTTCTATTAAACACTGGGCATGTAGCGCTTTGTGATTTTGGGGTTCTCTGTCCCAGTCAACTTCTCTTTGCCTGAATTGGAGTCCATCAGTCTGTGGGACTGAGAGCAACCTAACCATCTTTGGATAGAATCCATCCAAGAGTTCACCCAGCGCCCTGAAGTCCTGCACATGTGCAGGAGCCACAGGAAGCCCTTGGATCAAAGAGAGCTGAGAGAGCCTCGACGGGGCTGTAGGAACATCGTGTAATTTACCCAAACCATCTGCAAGTGACATAAATACCAGCCGCTTAGAACACCTGCACCAGATGACTCAGCACCAAGTTGGGAAGCCAGCAGGGGGTTGAAATAAAAGAAAACAAAAACTTCAGTGACTGGAGCAAAACAAATCATCACATTTTGGCACCAGCTGCCCTGGAAAGAAAAAAAAATGAAAGAAAGAAAATGAGTTGGCAATTTTTAGTCAACTTCCAGTCAGAGAGGTCTGCCATCTGGCTGTGTCAAAGTTTGTGTTGGGGGTGGGGTTGAGGGAGGGGGTTTAAAAAAAACTAAGAAATATTAAATCACTGAGATCTCCAACAATATTTTCAAAGGCCTAGGTTTCTAGATAAAGAGCTGCTGCTGTTGAACTTAAGACATGATACGTTGACTCTGACCTAGAAGGAATGGAAAAAGAGGAGATCTGTTGATAGAGAAGAAATGAGCAGGTGTGGACTCCGGGCATGCCATGGCCTAGGAAGCATTCCCAAGAAGTCCTGATGGGCCACTTTCTCTCAACTATGAAGACATCCATTTATTTAGACATAGTCCTTCAAAAACTCTCAGAACCCCCACCCCCACCCCCGGCAGCTTTAGCTACCATGAAGAAGGCTGGCCATGCAATTTCAAGAGGTGAATATACCTTCAGTAGGAAAAGAAAAACCTGATTGCCTATGAGCTCTTCTAATGAGGCAGTTTCTGGAATTTCAATTACTCTGGGATGCCTACTGTTTATAACATTGACCTTGTATTTTCTTTGGTAGAGAGGAGAGATGTGATGAATGGTGGGCACACCACTTTCCGCCTCATCCACCAGATGAATGGTCACAGATATTCTTGGCATCCAAAGTGGTCCAGGTGGTCCCTCTGGCCTGATTTCCTTGGCCAGTTTTCCTTTCTTCATCTGGGAATTTTGACCCTCTTGCTTTCCAACTAATTGTATCATATTATCTCCTTTTTGTTCAAGACTGTCCTCTCAGCAAAAGGTTGCAAAATCTCAGGCTGTTGAGATAGAAAGTCTCAATTAACCTCTAACCTTGTTTTAGTGCCCGTGGCTTGGGTTATTCCTTACACTTAATCGTGGGCCCATTAATAAGTTGTGCAAAACAAAACAAAACAAAACAAAAACCTGTTTTGACCAGGCTGTAATTGCTGCTAAGTGACACTTAACAATGGCTCCCTTGTACCACTGCAAAATGGACAGTGTGGGCCACTCAGGCACATTGCTAAATCCTGGGCAGTGAGATTTATTTGTGATAAGGGCCTCCCTGTATCTCTTTAAGCGCTTCGTCCAACAACTCCCTTGATTGAAGGGTGGTCATTTTTTGGATTGCCAGAACTGACAACATGGCACAAAGCATGAAGGACAACTCCCACAGAGGACTACGAAAGCCTTCCTCCCCTCCTGCTGCAAATATAATTAGTTTATGTTAGCTGGAAAAGGTCAGAGGTTGTCAAAGGGTAGCACAGTCTTTGTTTTTAGGCAAGATAGTGGAATAATTGCTTGATGCTCAGATCTGCAGGTGCTGTAAGGAGCTCATTTGGGCTTGGCAGCCTGCAGGGAAAGCTCATTTCCTCTGGAAAACCACGGAATTCCTTGTGACAGAGTCTATTTGCCGTGACAGGAGTGATTATCCATTCATGCCCTCAGGACAATACCTGCCACACTCTGCCTTCACCTTACTCCCATTTTCACACACTCCAGGCACTGAGCCCCCTTCCTCTCTTTTCTTATGAGAACAGTGGGAACATGAGCAGGCAGGCCAACCTGGCGGATTCCATGTGAGAGAATGTCCTGGGTATATTAGGACTACAGACAGAGGAGGGGGAAAGCTCATGGAATAGTTTTTTCAAGAAAAAAAAGAAATCAAAAGAAGGAAAAGATATTCTATCATAAGGCTCTGAGTTAAATGTCACAGTTGGGTTTAAGTGGGAGAATAAGAGGAAAGGAGAAGAGTCTTAAAAAAGAGGGCTTGCTTAAAAATGGACCCCATTTCTCTCTGGCTCATCGCTTTCACTTTGTTTTCCTTAACTTGTCTTAAGAAATAGTAACAGATTGTAATGAGATACCTAATTAGCTTGGATTACAGAATCTTTGAAAACCAAGGAAGGCTCTCTGCATTTACTCTCCAGTGGACTCGCTTTTGCTTTGAGAAAATCCTTTTTCAGTAAATCTAGGGATGTTTTACATATAGGATATGATGCTTTTCAGCTTTCTGTTGAGGAGGCAAAGGAAAGTGATTTGGATTCTCCTGCACCTGCTAGTTGTGTGAACGTGGCAGGGCAAGTCATTCAGCTGCTTTGTTTGTTATATGGGTAAGAGAGTCTCCAACTGTATAATGAGGATAATAATGCCTATTATGTTTCTTGCCCAACTGATCTCAGATTCAAAAGTGTGTTTTAGGGTTTCATTTCCTACTCCAACACACAGCTTAATTGTGATACATTTAATGTGGATTTTGCTTTTAGTATTTTTCAAATCTTTGTTGCTGGTGGCTTAGGCTAAGGTCATCTCCATGGTGGAAAATCTAGACCCTGGAGGTTCTTGTTGAACCTTTCAATGAGAAATTGAAAGGTTGTATTTGATATGTAGTGTGCCCGACTCTTGAACAGTCCACCTAACAAGACTTGTGTTGTTTCTTTTCTATTTTCCAGCTCTTTGCTTTTACCTGGCATCTCTGTAAAGGTCCCAAAATTATTTGCTAGCCTGCCATACCTTTGGTCTCTGCATAAATTATTCAGATTTGGAATGTGGATTAAAGCAGAATTTTACACATATTATAAATGAGATAATGAGATCAATACTGAGGGCAGCACCTGAATTAACTACATGTTGACAGTAATACAGTTCACATGACTAATTTAGACAGGTTTGTAGCTTTGTGGTGGCACTTAAAAAAATAAAGAACACAAGTCTTTGATGTTTTAGGAGGCTGTGCCTTTAATGTGTTTTGACACCTGTTTTGGGGGGTACACACAAGCAATATGCCTGGAGAAATACTAGCTATGGAGAGTGAGTCAGAAATCTAATTAACTGTGATGAAAAGGGTTTTGAGCCTCTTTATCTTCAATAAGTTAAAATCCTTATATCTAGGTAAAAGTTGTAAAAAATTAAGAAAGAAAAAAATAAAAACTAATAAGGAAGTAAAGAAGGGAGGAAGGGAGAAAGGAAAAAAGGTAATGAAAAGGAAGGGAGGAATTGATGAGTTACATTCAATTACCAACAAAAATAAATGTTATTATACTAGAACTCCAGAAAGAGACAGTGAGGATTTGTGAATGGACACATTTACAAAAATAAACCAAAGAACAAAGAATCAAAACTATTAATGAGGGTCTAATTTCTGCCTGGCTTCTATCATACTCTGTAGGGTTATAAAACAAAACCCTTCCTAATCCTTCATTGTCTGATTGGACATATTCTTTTATGAGGTAGCAGTCAAGAATGTAGATACAGAAAGAGAAATGATGGAAGCTAACAGTAAGACACTTAAGGTCTTAGGTGGGGAAAAGTCTGGAATAATCACTTTCATAGTCAGGAAGACAAGACCTGAGACTCAGAGAAGGGCTTAGATACAGAATATGGATAGACAGAGAGAGGATGCAGAAGGGCATGGGGAAGGGATGGGCAAGGCCATGTAGTGATACATGAATTTCATCAACAGCCCCACTTTTCACTCTCTCCTGAATCCAAGCCCTTTTCCCTATAATGTGAAATGTCCTCCCACTCTGGGAAGAGTGTTCTGCTCTATACTGATTCTTACTTTGGCCAACTGTTAGCAAATATGGCATCAACAGAGGCTGTAAAAATATCCTGGAGCTCCAGAGAAGTGCTCAAATATCTCTTCTACATTCCTCCTCTACCTCTGCCATGAAAAGATGCTTGGATTAGCCTGCTAGAGGATAAAACATGTGAGGCACAGCAGAATTATCCCAGTGTTTCCAGCAGGATTCCTTCTTTTTTTTTTTTAATGTTTTTTTTTTTTAATTTATTTGAGAGAGAAGGACAGCATGAGCAGGGGAGGGTCAGAGAAAGAGGGAGACACAGAATCTGAAACAGGCTCCAGGCTCTGAGCTAGCTGTCTGCACAGAGCCCGATGCAGGGCTCGAACCCTCGAACCGTGAGATCATTTCCTGAGCGGAAGTTGGCCGCCCAACCGACTGAGCCACCCAGGCGCCCCTCCAGCAGGATTCCTTCTAGACAAATAGTTGGTGTATTTCTGTCAGAGGAGAGAGCCTAAGATCAGTAGAACACCCTAGCTCATCCACAGCACAGTATAGGCACAACAATGAACCCATCGAAAACTATAACAATCCCCCACCCAGACTAAAACTATGATATAAATGTGCTTATATTTTAAGCAAATAAATTTTCAGGTGATTTGCTATACAGCATTATTATGGCAAGAAGGAATTGATATATAGGTCATTCTTTAAATGGTGCGTTCATTAATATAGGCTCTAATTTGAGAATAGATTCTTCAATTCTTTATGCTGTAGGTATTTGGAAATCGGGGGAGCAGGCATTATTATGAAGAGAAAATAAGCTCAAAGAATTATGTGTGTTTACGTAAGAGTAAACAGAATTGAGAAAAAAACATCATTATCAGTTCATTCATAAATAAAATAGTGTTCTTGAAATAGCTGGAAAGGAAAGAGATTGCACTCACTTAAATTCTCTCAACTAAGCAAAAAATGTTTTATGAAATTTAAAAAGACATCTGAAATATTAAAAATTCACTTGTATTGCACATTTTTTTAGAAAGGCAATCCATGTTTATTCCTTTTAAAAAACTTTTCATTAACTTAAAAATATATGATTTTGAAAATAATAGAAAACATACCACCCAGATTATGGAAGAAAAGATTACCAATAATTTTTAAGATTGCCCCTCAGTGACCCTCCCCACATATAACCCCAACTGCCTTTGCCTCTCTTCAAAAATGACCAGCAACCTGTATTTTGTGTTTATCCACACTTATTCTTTAAGATTTTTAGGCTTAGGACTCTCAAGTATTTAGGACAAACTATGATCTCTCTTATCTGCAATGCCTTATTTCTAACTATATACAATTCCATACATGTAGATGTCATGCTCGGTAGCCTGCTGTCACCTCAAAAACAACATGTCTAAAAACAGATTTACCATTGCCCCCCCAAAGCAACTTCCTTTCCAAAATGTTTGAGGTCTGCCAATGCCCACACCCTGTCCCACAAACCAATGCCAAAGTGGTCATGAGGTTGAACAAGAGAGGAAGCATAGACAGGTTGGCACGAATCCTTCACCACTGCAGAAAAACGCTTTGATCTACATATGGCCAGTGGGTCACTAACAACATCTTGAAATCATAAAGGTTACATATAATTACAAAATTACAGGCAGTCCTCATATTTTCCCACTCACCTGACTGAATAAAGACTTGGAAGCAACCAAGATATTCTTCAGTAGATGAATGTTTAAATAAACTGTGGTACATGCAGACAGTGGAATATTATTTGGTATTAAAAAATAGTGAGCTATCAAACCATGAGAAGACATGGAGGAAGCTTAAATGCATGTTACTAAGTGAAAGTAGCCAATAAGAGAAATCTACATACTGTATGGTCCCAGCTACATGACACACTGACACACAAAACTGTGGAGACAGTTAAAAGATCAGTGGTTGCCAAGGTGGGCAGGGGGATGGTGAACAGGAGAAGCACAAAAGAATAGGGCAGTGCAAATATTCTACATGATACTGTAATAATGAAATATGTCAGTATACATTTTTCCAAACCCATTGCAGATATAGCACTAAGAGGAAACCCTAATGTCAATTTTGGACTTTGGGTGATAATGATGTGTCAATGTAGGTTCAGTAATTGTTCAGTAACAAATGTACTACTCTGGTACAGGATATTGATAATGGGGAATTTATGCATATGTGGATCTTGGGACTATATGGGGAATCTCTGTACCTTCCTCTCAATTTTGCTGTGAACCTAAAGCTGCTCTGAAAAATATAGTCTATTATTTGCAAAGGCTATTTAAGGAAAAGCAAAAATGTGCAATTATTTCATTACTTTTTCTATTCTAGAAAATGTGTAACTCATTCATTAATTGGATGACAGAGACATACTGATAAATAAGACAGGAGACACCACTGCTTTTTTTTTTTTTTTTTTGTAATGTTTTATTTAATTCTGAGAGTGAGAGAGAGAGAGAGACAGCGTGAGCAGGGGAAGGTCAGAGAGAGAGGAAGACATAGAATCTGAAACAGGCTCCAGGCTCTGAGCTGGCTGTCAGCACAGAGCCTGACGCAGGGCTCGAATCCATGAACTGTGAGATCATGACCTGAGCTGAAGTCAGACGCTTAACTGACTGAGCCACCCAGGCACCCTGAGACACCACTGCTTTCATGTAGCTTATATTCTATTATAAGGGACGGATAATGAGCAAATAAACAAGATAATCTGAGAAAATGTTAAATACTTAGAAAGTAATGAAATAAAATGATTTGAGAGGGTTGGGCTTGAGTATGGAGTATGGACTTGAGTATGTCCTACCTGAAATAGGACAGCCAAGCAAGGCTATTTAAGGGATCCCATTTAGACCAAATGGCCTTGTCTAACCAAACCGAATGAGAAGCTGCCATATATAATTAGAATGAAGAACCATGGCTGAAAGGGGCTAGAAGTAAGAAAGAAAAAATAATCATCAACTTGTGAAGAATATGAGGTTTCCATAAGATTATAAATTCTATTTAGGATTAGATTATGGAAATATGAGCTAACAGTGCTGCTTGCAGGGGTTCATTTTTTAATCCCACCATGTTCCATTTTTTGTGCTCCTTTTTATTTTAAAATATCTCAAGTTTGGCTTTTAAAAAATGTTATTTATTTTATAAATACACAGTGCAGTACTAAGCCACGTAAACTCTCTTGTCTGCTTCTCTGTGATAAACTAAGGTACATTTAAATAAAATAAGTGGCGTATCTACAATAGCTTTTTATTCATATTTACTTTTGATTTGTAAGTTTTGAAAACCAAAGAGAAATCGCCTAAAGTATAAAATGGGAAAATAAATTAATCCTGTTAACTGGAAAGTACAGGAATAGAATTGATTTAGGGATGGCTGGATCCAAGAGCTCAGCTGAGAATATCACAGCTAAGTGTCTTGGCTTCTTTCAGTTCAGTGTTCCTCTGCCTTGGCGTAACTCTTAGGGAGATTTCCCCTGTCTACCAGCTTCTCATGCAGTGGCTTGGGAGCTTCCATTTCCCTAGAGTTACAAGAGTGGCTCTGGATTGGGTTTCACCTGACTTCCATGTCATATATCTATCTTTCCATGTCTTCACTGTGACCAAAGTAATGGAAGACACAGGTTTGGCTAAGAGTAGAGAAGGGACTTTTCCCACAAGAAAATCAAATTCAGTTACAAAACTGTGGTGAAATCTATTCTGGGCAGGCACAAATCATAGATAACTATGATAGCAATGGTTCTCAAAGTGTCTGCACACCAGCAGTGTCACACCACCTGTAGAAATGCAAATTCTTAGACTCTAGCCTAGGGTTGCTGAGTTAGAAACTCTGGAAATACTCTAATGCATGCTTTACCAACTCATCCAGATGATTCTGATGAGCACAAATTTTAAGAATCACTGCTCTGTGCCGTCATACTTGGAACAAAATCCACACCTCCTTTCCATAATCTACAAAGCCAAATATATACTACATGATCCTCTTCTCTATTTCTTAGACCTCATCTGTGCTATCTTCACCTTGCTCATTTCATATTCTGTTTCTCAACTTTCCAAGTGACTGTCATCTCACTGCACTTGCAGGTAGTGTTGTTCTCTGTCTAGAATGTTCCTCACATGGCTAGTTCTCATAATTACAGTAGCCCTTGTCATCTCTCAGAATCTTGACCACATAAGTCATCTCCCTCTACAACTCTATCACATTTTATGTCCTCTATTTTTATACAATAATTAAAAATTATCTATTCATTGATTTCTGTATTTGCTTATTAAGATAGACAAATATTAAGATAGAGAATTTTTCTGTTTCTCTGTCCAATATACTTAGAATGTAAGTGCTGTGTGAGCAGTAGTGTTTGACTTTTGACTACAATACCCCCAGTACATAAAATAGTTCTTGGCAAAAAGAAAGTGCTCACTAAATATTTATAGAATTATTTAATAAAGAAATCATTTAATCCACTATGGTATTTGCTGCTGCTCTACTGTCCCCATCAGACATCAAGGAAGGGAAAAGAAGAGTGAAATTATTAAATATGGTAGGGGTCAGGACACCCCCAAGGGAAGGAACTACAAAACCACAAGCACCGTGCTTACTAACACAAACTGAGGGGGTTCCAGTTTTTCAAATAAAACCATTTTGATTTACCAGCCATGAAGACCACATCCTTTCAAGGTGCTTGTACTAAAGGAAAAAAGGAAGAATGATCCCTTTAAAATAATAGAGTAGGATATTTAAATTTGGGTTTTTCCTTCATTTATAGTACAATTTCATCTTTCATGGGACAACACTAGTCAAGAGAGAGAAGGATAGGAGAAAGACTTATTTTAAACAATGTGAAACTGAGGAATAGGACTCCAAGCTTGGGGTGAGAAGAAAGCTGTACAAGCAAAGAACTAAAACAGGAACTTGGTGATAGAGATAAATATTCCTATATGGGTAAGAAGAAACAGCCTTGGGAATAAAAATAATAAATTACCTTAAAATAGTCTGAAAATTCATTTATGCCAAGGTTCACAAATATTGTGATGACCCTTCCAACTGTGGCATTTTTTTGTGTATGGTTCCCTATAAATAGATTCAGCAATCCCTAAAGAGTAGGATGAGGAATCTGTTGGCAGTCAAAATTAATTTGACCAGTGGACCAAAATTTCACCATTGGACTATCATTGTATATGTTCCCACATTTCTGCATTTCTGATATTACTGAAACATAGGTGGTTTCGGTTTTTATTGTTCCAAATGCATGTCACAACTTATTATTTTAAAAAATTTTTATTTTTAAAAAATTTAATGTTTATTTTTGAGAGAGAGAGAGAGAGAGAGAGAGAGAAGGAAGGAAGGAGGGAGGGAGAAAGCAAGCAGGGGAAGGGCAGAGAGAGAGGGAGGGACACACAGATTTTGAAGCAAGCTCCAGGCTATGAGCTGTCAGCACAGAGCTGCACGCAGGACTCCAACTCAGGAACCATGAGATCATGACCTGAACTGAAGTAGGAGGCTTAACCGACTGAGCCACCCAGGCACCCAGTCACAACTTATTCTTGGTAGTAATTATTGATGTGGAGCAAAACTTGGATAAAAATTCACCAATAATTTAAAACTTCCCTTTTCCCAAAAGGTTCAACATCCTCTAGGACAAAAAATTTTAGAAGTTTAGCATTCAAGTGTTAATTTGAACAGTTATGAACTTAAGCTTGGTGTATTTTTCTTGTGTAGGGTGAGAAGCATGAGCGATAATATTTTAAATCACTTGCCAGTGGATTTGGAGGACAAAACCCTGAGGTAGGTAGGAAAGGTACCTACCATTGTGTCTGCTTTACAGGAGGAAGACAAGAGTTTCTTATACTCAGAGTCATTTAGAGCCAGTGGTAAGTTGTGACTAGAACCAAGGTATTCTGACCCTCATGTTTTATTACCGTTATAAAAATAAAATGTGTAATCCACAAAACTAGGCAAAGAAAAAAACAAAGAAAAACATCACAAATCTTGGATGACAACAGATTAACAGAAGCCAATGAAAGCCATTTTAGCTAGTTTTAAACTGAATTTTACTTACAGCAGAGCAGGGAGGTTAAAAAGCATAGGGTCTGGACTATAGCTGAAACCTGGCTTGACAATCTGAGCAATTTTTAATCTCTGTGTGATGTTCTCCTCATCTGGAAAATGGGTTAATACCAATATCAACATCACAGGGTTGTTATGAGGAGTTAATGAGATAATGTTATGTGCTGAGAAAAAGGTGCTTGGAAAAAAAAAGGAAAATGCTCTAAAAGCATTCTGTTATTGACTATAGTCAGTCAAAACTTTCTATTTTATTTCTATTCTTCTGAGCCTTCTATCACTTAAGTCTTGCCCCTGATTGAGAATGAGAATTCATGAAGAGCATGTTTTGATAATTTCATTTTGATCTTCACAAAGGACAGAAATGAATGCCAAGGAAGCTATCCAACAGGTGTAACAGAATGTCTATCCATTGCTTTCCCCCAAAATTATAGCTCCAAAACACCAGTCTTCCATTGACCACAAGTGATTGGTACCTTCAATGATTTCACTGGGGAAAAAATTTGTGGTGAAGAAGCAGTTAAATTTGGATTCTCCAAATGAGCAAAATTAAAATGTTAAATAGTCAAAATGATGAGAACATGAAAATTTGCCTATAACCAAAGGGGCTACAAGCATATATGCATGCAAAGAAGTACCTCCCCTTATTTATAATACATTTTGTCCTTTCTTCCTGTCACATTTAAGAACTCACCCATCATTTCCAAAGGTTTTGTGTATTACTAATCATTTTGAAAGGAATGCCAAGTACACATGTGGGAGACCTTTCTTATAATAAAATTGGATTGGGAAAAGCAAAATTATGAATGTTTAGCAAAAACAAACTTTGAAAGGAAACTCAACTTTTTAAAAATGTTTCCTTGGGTATTTTTCTAAAATCAGCCTCATTTCTGCATAATATTTTTCTTGGTTGGGCAAAGGCTGGTTAAAATATTCATTATTTTTTTAGTGTACTATGTGGCTATTTGCAGCTTCAGGTAGTTAATATTTGTGTTTAAGCTTTGCAGTTCAAATGGGAAAATCCACCCTAAACAGCATTGCTGAACAGCATGAAGGAATCCTTCGAAACAGGAGGTCCCTTTCCTGAATACCAATCAGTGTGGCTTTCCTCTGTGGCTGGGAGAGGAAGCACTGACCAATGTTTGCACTCCACCATGTCCTGCATGTCACAAGCTTAATTTCTAACACTGGCCGCCTTGTCGACAGAATTTCCGGATGGCAGAATGAATTGGATCTCTGAAGACCGAAGGCGCTACTATGTCTCCAGATGACGTCAACATCTTCTGGGACAACAGCATTAAAAGCTGAAATATAATCAGCAATAGCCTGGCTAAAGATTACCTCAAAGAGTATGTGTGTGTAAATATAATAGGTCAACCCTATGAGAAGAATCACTAATATTTATATACCAGGCTTGGGTTAAAATACAAGTGTAGGAAGGTAGCAAAAGACCTTTTAATAATGACTAAAGAAGGGATTTTCTTCACATTGACAAATTTAACACAAATGAGTATTTGCTAACTTATATTGTAGACCAGATCCACATCTCCTATCTCATTTAATACTGGTAATAATCTCTTAGAAACTGTCAATTAGGACAATAGAAAAGCAGAAATTGAGGTTCAGAAAGACTTAACTATACTTTCCTAAAAGACCGGTTATTTATTATTTTTCCAAATATATCAGTTAACCACTTACTATGTATCAGTAAGCACCAACCAGAATGAGCACAATTATGAGCAATGCGGCTGAGATATGAACTCAAGTTCATATATTATTATTTATTCCTTACAAGATCAGTTAACTCACTGATCACCTTATAATCAAGTTTTTATCTGGACACTCATGTTATCTTTAAATAAATGCATGTGCTATATATTTACCTACATATGTTTTTCTTATATTTATCCTCTTTTCTTTCTCATATTGAGAAAATAAATAGCAACCTTACCTCTGTACAATCCCCATGTGTTATCTCCCATCCTCTCCACAGTGGTTAATTTATTCCCACAAAGGCCTTGAGATTATCAATTGTCAGGACAGTTTCTGTCCTTCCCAGGGCAGAATAGGGGTTACTTTCAGGAGGCTCTGACTTCTTGTCAAGGAACCACTGAGATGACAGGGAGGGAGAATGAATGTTTTTGTTACTTTACCCTACCTCCTTTCCTTAACTCAGTCCCTTTCCCACCCTTATTGTTCTCTGGCCTGGCCTGGAATACCCATGCCAGTTTGACTAGAATTAATCTAGGCTACAACTGTTCAGCAAATGTTAGCCAATAGGGCACAGCTACTGGTTCTAAAAGAAAGTTTGTGGGTCCCTCAATGTGGTCTAACCTGTATTCTAGGTTGCTGCTCTCTCAGGTGTGGGCTGGTTGTTTTAAATACTATCCATGTATTTCAAGGTTGAGAGAAAAGCTTGACTTCTTTGCTTCCAGTTGGTATTTCTATTCCATTCACTTTCCTTCTCAATGAAAATAATAACAGTATCAATCTGATCAAGAAATCCACCTCTTGCAACCAATGCTGTTCACCTCTACTGTGTTTTTCCTCTCTCCACACTCTCATCTACTAAACTCCTGGTCATGCCCTCTCATTCATCCAGCATTCTGACACTGGGCTAGTATTTTTCATCTTCTCTCCTATTTCAGGAATGACCCAATACCCACATCCCACTCTTACTTCATTTGCTCACCCTTCTCTTTTTCCTACTCTTCACCTCACTTCCCCACTCATACCACTAACTCCTTGGACCTTGTTATCTCATGTAAATGTTGTACCTCAAAAATATAAGCATCTTAAATCTTCCTGATTTGACCTCTTCCTTGTCAATATTATATTTTAACTATTTTCATTATGACTCACTTTTGGCTTCACAATGCCCTCACACTTTCCGTTTTCACATACCTTCACATTTCTCTGTAACCAGCATATATACTTAAAGATGCTTTACACACCAATACCTGCCTAACTTATTTCATAAATGGCCTTGCTTCTCTGTATTTTCTTCACACTTTCTGGCAATTCCCACACATAGTTTAATTTTTTTTTTTGGTGCTCCATTCAAGCATTCAAATGTTTCTGTAGAAATTCACACAATAGGGCTTTTGGATTCTACTACCAAATGATGATCATTGTTATAAATGAGCTCTCGATACTGTGGGGGACTTGTCAATTCATCTCATTAATGGTCCCAATGCCTTGCCCTTCAATTGTATCTACCCCCACCCCCACCCTTGCATACAACTTTACAGCATGAGAGTTTCTCCTACTAAAGAGGAACAGTCACTTTCCTCACTCTTTGATCCTGAATTCGGGCATTTAACTGGGTTTTGCCAACAGAATGTTGGCAGATGTGATGAATGCAGAGGCTTGAAAACATCTTGCATACTTCTATGTCTGCTGTTGCATCTCCACCTTGGCCATGAGAACATGTCTGGGGTAGCCTACTGAAGGTGAGAGACACATAGAAAGGAATCATTCTTCCCAGTGACCCAGTGGAAGCCAGCCTATATCAGTGACAGTCAGACAATCTTAAAATACATGAGGAAGTTAAGGCAGCTACAGAAGAACTACCAAGCTAATCCACAGACTCAAGCTAAATAAAAGTCTATTGTTTTAAGTCACTCACCTTTGGGTTGGTTTGTTACACAGCACTGCTGTGGCAATAGATAATTAACACTATAAGTTATGTTTATCTGATCTATTTGTGCCCTAATTCCCAAAACAATTTGTTTCTTCTCCTCATTTTCAAAAAACAACCATATGCTTCAGAGAGAATGTAGGCCATCTAATGTTAATTCTCTCAACTTCCTTCCATAAAATCTACAAACATCCTAGCATCTATATCATCCTTTCCTGTGTCTCTCCAATCTCAATAGAGGGATGACCTTTTCATTGTCCATGGAACCTATACTTTAGATCCAATCCCTTCTTATTATCATGTCTTCTATCTTAATGTGTGCTCAGACTTTCCTTCTGAACATGGTATCTTCACCCCTCAACTCATATCTTTCTTGACCCCTAAATCAAAACTTTTTCAATTCTTAATTTACCTTTCAGAAGAACTCAATGCTACAGAACTCAATACTCAAGACTACAGAATTTTGATTCTTAAAATATTCTATTGTCTTCATTTCTGTGCTATAGGCTGTTTGGTTCCCCGCTTAAATATTTACATCCCTTCTATCTTCACATCAGATTTAATCTCATTTATCATGCCAAGAAATGTTATCTTTCAAGGATTTTCTCTTGGCCATCTTATAGTCTACATGAAAACAAGGTGCCTGGGTGATTCAGCCTGTTAAGCATCTGACTCTTGATTTCAGTTTCAGTCATGATCTCATGGTTCATGGGAAAGGGCCCCACATCAGGCTCTGTGCTGATAATGTGGAGCCTGCTTGGGATTATATTTCTGTTCTTCTCCCCACTCATGCACACATGTGTTCAGGCTCTCTCACTCTCCCATTCTCTCTCTCTCTCAAAATAGATAGATAGATAGATAGATAGATAGATAGATAGATAGATGATAGATAGATAAGAACTTAAAAAATTAAAAATAAAACAATGAGATTCCATCTGGGCCAATGGCTTCAATTTTCACCTCACTACAGAGAACTCACAAATTACTGTCTCTATCACAGACCTCACCTCTGAACTCCCAACCTATTTATCCAGCTGCCTCTTTGATACGTCATTTGCATATCACTAAGGTACCTCAATTCAACAGTTTATCTTCCCCCTCCCCAAGTTGATTCTACCTTCAGGGTTAACTGTCTCAGACAATGAGATATCATAATCATGGCTATCTCCGTATGGCTACAAAGCCAGAAATCTTGGAATCATCCTTTACAACCTATCATATGCAGACAGCTACACGTCTTGTGGATTTTATCTTCTGAACAGCAGTCAACAATTACCACCCTCTTCCCATCTAGGGCCATCACCTTATTCCAAACTACTAGCTTCTCTTCATTAGATTACTGCCTCACAGTAGTCCCACTGCCACCAAAAAAGACTCAGAATGTATAAAAATTATCCTCTCTCAGAAAGCAGGAAACAACCACCTTAACCTCCACCGTAGCAACTTCTTACTTGACACATCCCCAAAAGCAAGGGAATCAAGAGCAAAAATAAATGATTGGGACCTCATCAAGATTAAAAGCTTCTGCACAGCAAAACTAATAGGCAACCGATGGAATGGGAAAAGATAGTTGCAAATGACATATCAGATAAAGGGTTAATATCCAGAATCTATAAGGAACTCACCAAACTCCATACCCAAGAAACAAACAACCCAGTGAAGAAATGGGCAGAAGATATGAACAGACACTTCTCCAAAGAGGATATCCAGATGGCCAACAGACACATGAAACGATGCTCAGCATCCCTCCTCATCAGGAAAATACAAATCAAAACCACACTGAGATACCACCTCACGCCAGTCAGAGTGGCTAAAATGAGCCAATCAGAGAACTCTAGATGCTGGCGAGGATGTGGAGAAACGGGCACCCTCCTACACTGTTGGTGGGAATGTAAACTGGTACAGCCCCTCTGGAAAACAGTGTGGAGGTTCCTCAGGAAACTAACAATAGAACTCCCCTATGACCCAGCAATAGCACTGCTAGGAATTTACCCAAGGGATACAGAAATGCTGATGCATAGGAGAACATGTACCCCAATGTTCATAGCAGCAGTCTCAACAATAGCTAAAACATGGAAAGAGCCTAAGTGTCCATCAACAGATGAATGGATCAAGAAGATGTGATTTATCTATACCATGGAATACTACATGGCAATGAGAAACAATGAAATCTGGCCATGTGTAGCAACATGGATGGACCTTGAGGGTGTTATGCTGAGCGAAATAAGTCAGGCAGAGAAGGACAAATATCATATGTGTGCACGTATAGGAGGATTAGGAGGAACTTAACAGAGGACCAAGGGGGAGAAGAAGGGCGGAAATGGTGGGGGAAGGGAGAGAGGCAAACCATGAGAGACTCTTGAATGCTGACAAAAACTGAGGACTGGTGGATGTGGGGGGGGGAGGAGGGATGGGCATGGAGGAGGGCACTTATGGGGATGAGCACTGGGTGTTATATGGAAACCAACTTGACAATAAACTATTTGTAAGAAAAAAAAATTATCCTCTCTCTCTTTCTCTTTCACGCACAGTTATGTTTGAAAACATCTACGGTTTCATTTCACTTGGAATAAAAATTAAAATTCTTAAGATGACTTCCAAGGTTTGATATAGTAACTACCTATTTTTTGCAACCTCGTTTTACATATCCCCCTATTCTGCCGTCTAGCCACTCTGACCTTTTCTTCAGTTTCTTGAACTTCCAATGTACTTTCTTGCTATAAGCCATACCTCCAAAAGTGTTGTAGCTACCAACTCCCAGCCATTTGCTATCTCTCTGGGCAGGAGCATCACTTCTCATGTGTTACAGCACCTTCTGAAAGCTGAAGACCCACCCATATAGACTTTTCTTTGCTATCTATTGCTGGAACCTTTTTCAACCATTTGCTTTACTGTCTTTTCTTCATAGTTTCTACAAATCAGCTGGTCTCAGTTTGCCATCAAAAATACCCTGATTTTGATATTCTTTTTTTTTAATTTTTAAAGTTTATTTATTTTGAGACAGAGAGAGCATGAGCAGGGGTGGGGTGCAGAGAGAGGGAGAGAAAAAGAGAATTCCAAAGCAGGTTCTGCAGGGTCAGTGTAGAGCCCAATGTGGGGCTCGAACTCATGAAACTGTAAGATCATGACCTGAACCGAAATCAAGAGTTGGATGCTTTACTGACTGAGCTACCCAGGCACCCCTGACACATATTCTTAGTTATGAAATACTTAAACTCCACTGTATTTTCATCTATAAATTCTTAGATGATTCTTAGACAAATACGCATTTAGGAGTTTCAAAGAAATTCTTTACACAATCCTTCCTATCACTCTGACTGAGGTCTATAATGTCAAGGGCTGTATCTGTCTTATTCACTAATGCATTTCAAGCACCTAAAGTAATATCTAGCAGAATAAGCATCAATAAACATTTGTTGAATGAAGGAGCAAAGGAAGTGGAAAAGGAAGGAAAAAGGGAGAAGTGAGGGAGAAAGGAGGGAAAAAAAGGGAGTAAACCACATGGAATAAAAATGATGATATTTTCGGGCTCCAGAATCAGTTGTCAAAAATCAGGAATCAATCCTACCGCCTTGTGTTATAATTACCAAAAATGTTTCCATAAAGAGTAAAATATGCCCAACTGTAACCCAATTCATAATAATGTAGTGTCTATTCTTTCTTTAAAAAATATAAGTATTTTTGATGTAGCACTGAAAAGATAGAGTATCATGGTCTCATAAATATCCAGAAAGTGAGTGTGAGCACAAACTTTCAAAGACTTTCTTGGGTTATACAACCTGCTACTACATGCTCCCCATCCAGCCCTGAAACCACTTGGAATGTAGCTGCTCTCATGGAAATATTTCAGTCTCTACAAGCTGAGTTTCTCCTTTGACCTTTCCCTTTCCTTCTCTTGATCACTTATATCACTTTTATATTCAGATATGTACTATAGATACATTTCTGTCTCTTGGTCTAATTCAACAAATATCTAATGTGTTATCAAGGCTGTGTTTTTGGTTTTAGTTCACTGTCAACATTCTGAAAGGTAGGATCTGAAAATACAGACATGTTTATTCAACTCTTTTTTGTCATGAGGTGGTTGTTGTTTTGGTTCCCTAGAGAGTTATTTTTCCTAATTAGTGCTTCCTGAATATTTGATTCAACAATTCAACAGGTATATACACTGTATTGGGAAGTAAGCAGAAGGAACTATATCTGCTACATCAGAAGCTAAGAAAAGGCCTTGACAGGAAAGTTCTAGGGGGTGGAGTTTAACAAGAAAGGGCAGGGGACTGCTTGTATCATATTATCCCAGTTTAGAGGCAATCTGTCCCAGGGTTGTTCAACCAGACATAGAGACTAAAGGGAGAGTGTGTCCATTTTTATACATTACCAACTTTTATATCTTAGTTCATAATATGAATATATATTTCCAAATAGTATATATATTTACTTTATATATATATATATATATATTTGTGTGTGTGTGTGAGATATATCTCCTGAAAAAGTATATACTTACAGCTACACATTTTTATAAGATCTCACAAAAACCCTCCTATACCTAGAGGTATAGGATCTAGAGGATATAGGTGATCCTGACCCAAATAAGTTTGTTTGGATGAAGATGCAATGGTGTGTCACCACTCCCATTCTATTCACTGGGATGGGTCATGGCTTCAGCCCAATAGGCTTGGTTTGTAACTCCCAACTCTACTAGCAGATGTTTCTAAGGAGCTAGGCAGGACAGGTTATGTAATATCTCTAAGTCTCTGCCTTCTCATCTCTTAAAATGAGCTAATGTAAATACCAACCTCTTGGAGGTTTTTGTGAGAACTAATGTCTGAGGTGCTCAGATAATAGCGGGTTCTTATAGCTGTTGGATTCCTTCCCATTTTTCTTGTGGAACATATGACTTAGAGCATCTTTTAAGGAGTATTAATTCTTATCCTGATTCAGGAGAATCTCTCTGTCTCTATGTCTCTGTTCACCTGAAGAGAGAAAGTTAACCTAGAATAATATTATCCTTTTTCTAATGGAAAAAATTGGCCCCAAAATTAACTCTTCTACTTATTTTTAAATGCTATTTGCTTATTATTTAGCATCCATAATGGCTGGGGGGGGTGTTTTATCTGAAGGTAACATAAAAAATATTATATGTGTTAAAAATATATAAAACTCTTATTTTAATGATAGAACATCTTAGTGTTTCCATGTGCACAATCCTATGAAAGATACTACAAGGAAGGTTAACACAAAATCCCAGCTTTTCAGAACTTAATTCATTCATTAACACTTACATGCTTGAAACACTGAATTAGGACTCAGTGATACACGGGTACCAAAGCACAACAAAGTCCTTGCTTTCATGAATTTATGATCTAAAGGTAAAGATAGATATTAATCAGGAAATCACACTAATAAATAAATATTTATGAGGCTGTGCCGCTGCTATGTGCTCTCTGCTAGGACATATGCACAGCACAAAATTGCAATAAATATTTGCTGAATGAATAAATGAATGAATGAATGTTGGTTGACTGAAACTGAAATAAGTATTCAAAGAGACAGGAGCCTGGATTTTGAAACTGGAGCAAAGGAACTCATCTCATATTAAAATCTTAAAGATAATTAGAAAATAAGAAAATGCTTCTGGGAATGGGTGCTATAGAAAGGGAGTGTAGGGACACCTGGGTGGCTCAGTCGGTTGGACATCCATCTTCAGCCTAGGTCATGATCTCACCAGGCTCGAGTATGAGCCCTGTGTTAGGCTCTGTGCTGACAGCTCAGAGCCTGGAGCTTGCTTCAGATTCTGTGTCTCCCTCTCTCTCTGCTCCTCCCCGACTTATGCTCTGTCTTTCTCTCAAAAATACATAAACATTAAAAAAAAGGAGAATGGGAGTGTATTAGGGCTCTCAAAAGAGACAGAACAAATCCCGTGTATACACACACACACACACACACACATACACACACAGACACATACACATACACATACACACACAGGAAGCTAGAGAGAGTTATTTTATTTTAAGGAATTGGCTCAAGTGATTCACTTGAGCTGGTCATTCTGAGGGCTGTTTAATTCTGAAATCTGTAGGACAGGCTGGCAGGCAGGCAATTCAGGTAAGAGTTGATGTTTCAGTCTTAAGATAAAACAGACAGACTGAAAACTCAAGTTCTATGTTAAAGGCCTGAGGCAGAATTGTTTCTTTTGGGAAGTCTTAGTTTTTACTCTTAAGGTCTTTGACTAATTGAATAAGGTATGCCCACATTACAGAAGGTACTCTGCTTTATTTCAAGTCTACCAGTTTAAATGTTAACCACATCTCAAAATATCTTCATAGCAACATCTAGACTGGTCTTTGACCAAACAACTGAACACCATCACCTAGCCAGGTTGACACACAAAATTAGCCATCACATGATGCAATATTTGCAAAGTCAAGAGGAAGCAATGAGACATTGGAGAAACATATGTGTCTGGGCTTCAGAAAGTGAAGATGAATACAAAGCTGGAAAGGTGGCCAGGCAGAGGCTGGAGCTATGCTGTCCAATAAGATAGCCACTAGCCACATGTGGTTATTGAGACTTAAATTTAAATTTATATTAATTAAAATGAAATGGAAATAAACCTTCCATTCCTCAGTATCACCAGTCATATTTTAAGTGCTCAGTGGCATACAATTATTGACTACTTTATAGGACAGCACAGATAATAGAACATTTTCATCTTCACAAAAAATTGTATTGAACAGTGCTGGACTAGACCACATGGGATTTTGGATCCTGGGAGTTTGAATCTTCATCCTGTATGCATTGGGAACCACTGAAATATTTTAACAAAGAGGTGATTAGAGTGGTTTTGCATTTAAGATATCAACTCGGCTTTTGTGGAAAATAGTCCAGAACTGACCACAAGGAAACCAGTAAGAAAATGACTGAAATATCTGGGTGAGAGATAATTTTATCCTGGACTCAAGAGTTGGCAAGACTGAGAAAGAAAGTCAAAATAGTGATGGTCTGGGAAGACAGGAAGAAAACAAGTAACAATAGCATATGACATTTAGTATGTACCAGGCAAACTATACAGATTTTAACTCAATTAACTCTAGTTATAATTTTATTAAGGAAAGGAAGTTCTATTGTTATCTCTATTTTACAAATGAGAAAACTAAAGTACAGAGAAATTAAGTAATTTTCCCAGTATCAGAGTAAGTGGCTCAGTCAGATTCCAAACCTAGACAGTGACTCTAGGCCCCCAAATTCAATCACTACACAATACTGACTTCTGAGAGCACAGATAATTGTTCCTCAAAGGAGAATGACATTCTTATTAAGCAAGTGTAAGGCACAACTGAATTCAGGGATCCTCATGTAGGGTAAAAAATAACTTCAAGAAGTCAGCCTCAAAGATGAGCAAGTACAGACAGAATTTTGGCAGATTAACACAGTAGGAAAGCAAGGTGTTCTAGGTGAAGGATATGGGAGAAGGAAAATCATGGGAATGATAATGTCTGGGGAATAATAAAGATCTAAAAGTGGGCCCACTTGTCTTTAATGTAGGTAAAAGGAAAGAAGAAATGAGAAAGAAGTTTTAAAAGGTAGCCTCGAATCATACACATGATAGACTGGAACTTCATTTTCAGCTGATTGATAATCACTTAATAAACTGAAAAAGAAAATGGGAAGTGATTGAGTACTTCTGAAAGGTTTGTCCTATGTCTGTCTCTGGATACATTCCAAGGGCATAATATAAGATGATTAGAAACAGAAAGAAGCTGGTAACAAGGTGAGAGGATTCAGTATTAGCTCAGGGAGAGGAAGAATGTTCTGGAATGATATGTCCAGTAGTGACATGGGAGGAGGCCATTTAAAGTTCAGAGACATGGAAACAACTGAACTTATAACTTACAACCACAAACTTGTCTGTGATGAAAAAGAGGTAAAAGTATACATAGGTTTTGTGCTTATTAAAGATTAGCAATGAGAAGGAAGAAAACAAATTAGGATGGTAGTTTAGGTACACACCATATTTAAGAGACTTTTTTGGATGTGGAAAATTATAGTATTTATCACTTATAATATCTAATTCCAAATTATTTAAACTTGGGAGTTTACAGCTATATGTTTACAAAATTATTAGAATCATATTTGTTTAGATTTCAAAATATTTTGAGAAAATACAATTGTTAAGGTCACGAATCTTAGGGCACCTGGGTGGCTCAGTCAGTTAAGCTCCTGACTTTGGCTCAAATCATGATCTTGCAGTTTGTGAGTTTGAGCCCTATGTAGGGCCTGTACTGACAGCTCAGAGCCTGAAGCCTGCTTCAGATTCTGTCTCCCTCTCTCTTTGCCCCTCCCCAGCTAACTCACACACACTCTCTCTCTCTCTCTCTCTCAAAAATAAATGAACATTAAAAGTTTTTTTTTGAAGTTTATGAATCTTGACAGAAAAAGAGAGGCATAATTACCTTCATTTTGCAGATGGGTCAAATGAAACATAAAGTGAAAGGCTAGCCTACAAACATATATATATATATATATAAAACACTGTTAAATAAATAATTGTTCTTATATCAATTCAGGATTTCTCTGTGTTCTGTTACCTAACATCAATGTCAGAGAAAGAGATAAAGAGCTGTTTTGTAGTCTCAGTAGCCATGCTATGTTTTCTGAGGGCTAAAATTATCAACTTCTTCCATTCTTCTTTAGCTGCCTCTTTTTCCCTCCTTGTCCATTCCTAGGTTAAATAATCATTGATTATTAGGTTTAAATATCTAAGATTAACAGCAAATAGATATTTGGCATAATTCTGTTATTTAATTAGATCAGTAAGCTAATTGAAGGATATTTAAGAAAGAATTCCCAGTGATGGTGCAGTCTTCATGGACAGTAACAGTCCTTTAGATTATGTGATTCCCTAAAATTAATATTGAATTACTCTGTCTTATTTCTCTAATCTGCCATGGGACCACTATGGTTTATAAAATAATTATTTATTGTATATACATCATGATCTAGTACTAGATATTTAATTGTGAATGGATTAGACATTGTCATTTTCTCATGATACTTCCATTCTATTGAGGGATTACTTGATTTTCCAAATAATAACCAACTCTTCAATTCCTCAACATCAAATGGGTGTCCAACAATTAAATTCAATTCTGACAACTACCAAGAGTTAATGCAGACCCACTAATTAAGGACTCTGGCTCACAAGACTGTCTTCATTTCAGATACTAGACACAAATGGGGTCCTCAGATACCTGCACTGTTGGCCCAGCTGACTACAGACTGAGGGGTTCACTTAAATTTTCTCCCTCAAGTTCAGTAATTCAGTAGAACACCTTACAGAATTCAGGAAAGTGCTTTACTTACTATTACTGTTTTATTATAAAGGATTCTACTTAGGAAGAACCAAATGGAAGAGATGCATAAGGCAAGATGGTGAGGTGGAGGGGAGGACAGAGCTTCCACACCCTCTCTAGTTATAGCAGGCTCTCAGTACATCGACATGTTCAACAACCTAAAAGCTCTCCAAATCTCATTGTTCAAAAAACTTCACTGAAATTTCACTAATATAGGCACAACTGATTAAATCATCAATGACTGGTAACATTTCCATCTCCAGTCCCCTCTCCCTCCCCAGAGATATAGAGGTGGGCCTGAAAGTTCCAACCCTCATAGGCTTTCTAGTAACCAGCCTCTATCCTAAAGCTATCTAGGGACACTGTCTTGAGTTACCCCAGTAGTATAAACTCAGGTGTGCCTGAATGGCACTCATTTTGAATAACCAAAGACACTTTCACTCAGGAAATTCTAGGAAGTTTTAGGAGCTCTGTGCCATAAATCTGGTGTAAAGACCAAATATACATTTTTCATTATACCACGAAGGTACAAGCATGCAGCCAGGAAATTAACCCTCTAACCAACTTTACAACACATGCAACTGCTATCAGCTCTGCCCACTCCAACTCTCCTCATCCAAACTCACCCCAATGCTGGATGGGATCCAGTATCAGGATCTTCTGTCCACACTATATTGTTCAGATATATGTCAGGTCAAGCAAGGAGCCAAAGACACCCTAATATGGGATTCAAAAAATTATGTTGATGGGCCTATCACAGAGACACAGCAGGATTTAGAGATCCCACAAAAGATGTGAGACAGTGATTAACAACAGTAGAAATCCATCATTACTTCAAGATGTATAAGCAGCAAAGATCTCAATCACATCACTTGAGAACTGGAGTGGTAGAAAGGAGACTGCTCAAAAGGAGCTGTTGTCCTGGAGGGACTCCTACTACGGGCTGGACTCTAGGTGCTAGAAAGATGAGAAGACAGAGAAGGAAGTAATCCAATGTCTCTCTTCTCTAGCCATTGAGTTTCCTACCAGTTATTTACATAGTTTAAATGAGCATGGGAGGTGTAGTCATTGATCCAATAATGTTATGACACATAACAGGGAAGAGAACCACACACTAAAAATCATCTATGGGAGAAATTAGAGAAAGACCATTATATCTTCTGCTCAAGCTCATATCTTTTCAGTGACTTCTGTGACTACAGCACACTGGCCCAGTGGATATTAATAGCTAATTGCTAGCTACCATCCTGAAATAATCCTAAATTTTATTTTAATTGATGGCATCTTCTATGGGTTCTAACTCTGATTTGATGTAATCAACAGCAGGTGTGTGTGTGTGTGTGTGTTTGTGTGTGTGTGTGTGTGTAAGTGTGACTGTAAATTGCTTTGTATATTTATCATCCTTTGAATAGAATTAGCTGAAAAATCTATTTAGTAACTGATGTATCTGCTGTTTATTTAGACTTTCTATAATTTAGGGCTTCTCAACATCAGCACTATTGGTATTTTGTGCTGAATGATTATCCTGAGTGGGTATTCTGTATATTTAACTATTATGTCTGGCATCTACCCACTAGATGCCAACAGTGCCTTCCTCTACACGGTTGTGACCATCAAAAGTATCTCCAGACATTGTCAAATGTTCCCTGGGGACAAAAATCACTACCAGTTAAGAACCTCTACCCTAACTGATTCTGTGCTCATTAAAAATAGAAAGTGAATAACTCACTGAGTTCTAACACTAATTCACTGATCATCTGCAGTAGACAGCCTATGAGGGTCTCCAATGATTCTTGCTCCCTGTATTCATACCCTTATGTAGTTCCATGCCACATTCTATGAAGGTTGATTTGTGTGACTGATAGAAAATAGCAAAAGTGATGGTACATCACATCTAAAATAAGATGACAGCTTAATCTTAGGCTCAGTCTGTCTTGGATCATATACACTGGGAGAAGCCAACTTATATGTCATGAGGACACCCAGGCAACAAATGAAGAGAACTGTGTGGCAAAAAACAGATCTGCAGACAAAGCCAGGAAAGAACTAAGACCTTCCAGTAGCCACATGTGTGAGTGCAGAAGCACATTCTTCAGCCTCAGTTGAACTCAGATGACTGCAGTCTTGGCTAACAGCTTGAATGTGATTTCAGGATAGACACTGAGCCAGAATAACACAGACAAGCTGCCCCAAGATTCCTAACCCTCAGAAACCATGAAATAACATTAAAAGTTATGTAACAAAAATGTTATGAATACAGTTAAAAGGTAAGACCTGTCCATCACATTTTTTCCCACCTAGTGATAATGAACTCATAAAACACTGGTGTGGCACCCTCATGGGAAACAAGCATTTACCCCCAGGGGAATGGATTTCTTGGCTCTGGCCTTGATATTTACACCTATATGACTGTGTACCTCCTTTTTTAACTGAAGGCAGTATTTTGCTAGCTTGTCTTTATGCATTTAGCCACTCTTGACTGTGTTTATGCATTACAACATATGAACAGTACACTTCCTTTCCTTGTGATTTTTAAGGTCCTTCACCTAGTGTATGAAACATTCAATTAATGACCTTTTAATGCACGTGTTTGTGTAAAATCACACATTTTTGTATCAGGCAGATCTTAATTGGTTCTCTTAATCCTGTCTCTTACCATCTGTGAAAACTAAACTTTGTCATTCTATTTCCAGCATTGGAAATAGAGCTAGTCTTATCTCTGTCACATTTTGGGGAGTATGTAGTCATAACTATCACTGATGGCAATAATCATGATAGATCACAAATCTTCAGCAAGTTTACAGGGCAGATGAGTTTATATCACATTTTGCAGATGAGAAAAGGGTGCCTTTGTAACTGAATTCCTAGCCTGACCCCAAAGAGTCTGTCAAATTCCTACGGTGAATGAAAGAACTGATACTGTGATCTACATTGTTAGCCCTCACTTCCAACTTGAGGACTTAAGAGTTGATAACTCTTAAAAATTTGAAATTCTCAAAAATAAAATATTCCTTACACATGAAAAGATACAGTGACCAATGTGGTAATTTCTCATCTCAACACCAAGAATGGTCATATACTCCCAACATTTGACATATTTTCTCCAGATCATGTTTTCTTTTATTTTAAGAAAAATAAAGCAAGTGTAGGCACAGATGGTCTTTTTCTCAGGCTCCCTCTGTCCCATTTCCCATTTCCCAGGGGTGCCACCCAAGAATGTCCAGCTGAGGAGGTGGATGGGTTGAATCCAGCCATATATTCTGGTGTGGGACTGCATCTGCTTCAAGGAGTGGTTTTAAATTTTTTTAATTTTAAACATCTGTACAAAGGGACCACAGGGGCTAACAAAACCCATGTACTTCTTTTATCCCTTCTTTTATTTTCTATTCAGATTTCTTTATTTTTACTATATATATATATATATATATATATATATACCCATAATATGTTATTTTATATCTTATAAAGTTTACAATAATAATACACAATTATATTAATAATATTGTATCAATATATATTGATGCATGATATATAATAATATTATTATTGTGGGTGTTATTTTCCAACTTACATTTTTTATTCAACATTATGATTTCACAATTTATTTAAATTGATACATAGAGATAAAATTCGATCATTTAACACTAGAATGGTAATATAATATAAAATATGTATCATTGGGTTATTCATTCCCATTTTAACAGTCATTTAGGTTGTTTGCAGTTTTCAACTTACTATGAATACTGAAAGTAGGACCAGAATGTAGGAATCATCCTTGACTCCTCTGTTTCTATTCTTGCTTCTTCTCTTTCTATTCCCATTCATTATCAACTCATCAGCAAGTTCTTTAGACTCTATCTTCAGACTAAATCCATGCTAATCAAAGCCATCATCATCTCTCTCAGCCAGATTAATGTCAAGGGTTTCCGGTTAACTCATCTCCTTCCTTCTTCTCATGCCTTTTAAAATCTATTCTACACATAGCAGCCAGGGTGATATAGAAGACAGCCATACTTTTCTACTTAGTGCTTTCCTCTAATTTCCCATGTCATTGAGAACAAAATCCAAAGTAATTATGATCTACAAGCCTTTTCATTTCTTATCACATTTGTCAGCCATTCTGCTCCTCCTGTCTGTTTCTAGAATGGCATCTGCCTCAGAAAGTTTGTCTCACCCTCCCCCCCTCCAAATATCTTCCCTAAATTGCCCACTCACTTTTTTCAAAATGGTGTTCTATTCTCTCCATATCAGATAAGTATTTTCTTGCCACATGCACCTGCTTAATCCGTATTTTCTTGGGATGTCTTCCCACAGATAAAAATCTAAGGTCCTTAAGGGAAATACTTTGTCTAAATTTTATTGATAAATCTCCAGGAGCTGGAATAGTATCTAGCTTATAATAGGAGATCAGTTAATACTTGCTAAAATAATTCATGTATCAGTATTCTTGTGTAGGTTTCCTTATGCACATGTGCAACAGTTAAGCTTTATAGCCCTGATATATACCTAAAATTGAAATTTTTATATTATACAGCATAGTTCTAAACATCTCTAAAATGGCTTTAATTTAAACTTCCATCAGCATATCTTTGCTATCCTTCATAAGGTTGGCCAATTTTATGGGTGGATATAGTATCTCACTTCTGGTTTGTCATTTCTCTGATTACTAGTTCAGTTCAACATCTATTCATAATAGTCAGTATGGTTTCCTCAACTATGAATTGTCTGTTCATAACCTGGATCCATTTATTTCATACTGGCTATAAATACTGTTTTGTAGTTTTATTTTTATTTTTTAAGTTTATTTATTATTTTTGAGAGAGAGAGAGAGAGAGCACACAGCAGGGGAGGGGCAGAGAGACACAGAGACACAGAATATGAAGCAGGCTCCAGGCTCTGACCTGTCAGCACAGAACCTGATGCAGAGCTTGAACTCATGACCTCAAGAACATTACCTGAAGTTGGATGCTTAACCAACTAAGCCACTCAGGTGCCCCTAAATCCATAGTTTTAAACATCAAGAGCCATGATAATCAAATTTTTTTGGTCATCCTTATGGGCTGCTGTTAAGCCCTTTAATTTGATACAGAAAGCAAGCTCTTAACCTCTTATTTATGTCCTGCAATCCCTGTATTTTACACAGTTAAAGTTCACTGAGATTGTGCACCTATTTCCATGAACGCCTGCCTATTCAACCACAGTGAATTGAATCTACAGTTTTTGTTGTACAATGTTTTGCAGACTGAGAATGTGTCATTTAGACATTAGCACCTGTAGATTTCTTGTTGACTGAGTTCTTCTGTTTTCTATATCACTAACCCATATTTAGATTTTATCACTTTCTTTAAAAATGTATTGATATTTCAAAGCTAATTGAAGATGTTTTAGCCAACAGACAAATGAAAAGATAATCAATATTACTCATCATCATGGAAATGCAAATCAAAAACACAATGAGATATCACCTCACATCTGTCAGAATGGCAAACATAGAAAACACAAAAAACAGCAAATGTTGGTGAGGTTGTAGAGAAAAAGAAACTCTTGTGCACTGTTGATGAGAATACAAACCGGTGAAGCCACTTTGAAAACAGTATGCAGTTTCCTCAAAAAGTTATAAATAGAATTTCCCTATGATCCAGTAATTGTACTGATAAGTATCCAAAACAAAACAAAACAAAAAACACTAATTCATGGGGATGCATGCACCCTTATGTTTACTGCAGCATTATTTACAGTAACCAATTTACAGAAGCAGCTCCAGTATCCACTGATAGATGAATGGAAAAAGAAGACATGGTATATATACATACATACATACATACATATATATATATGTATATATACAAATATACAATGGAATCCTACTTGGCAATAAAAAAGAATGAAATCTTGCCATTTGCAACAATGTGGATGAAGGTAGAGAGTATAATGCTAAGTAGAATAAGTCAGAGAAAGACAAATATCATATAATTTCACTTGTGGAATTTAAGAGATGATACAAATGAGCAAAAGGAAAAAGAAACAGAAATGAAGAAACAGACTCTTACCTATAGGAGAAGAAATTGATGGTTACCAGAGGGGAGGGAATGGGAGGATGGCTGAAATAGGTGTTGGAGATTAAGAAGTGCACTTGTGATGAGCACTGCTTGATGTAAGTGGTGAATCATTATACTGTACACCTAAAACTAATATAACACAATTCATTAACTATACTGGAATTAAAATGAAAAATAAAAATAAATAAGAAAAGATGTTTTAAAAAGCAAATCTTTGCCACCAATAACGTGGCTAATCAATGTGCCACAAAACCTAGAAGTATAAAAGAAGCTTTCCTCTCCTAAAATGATTCAAACATTCCCCCTCCAATACTATAGCTATTATCCACATATAATTATTTAAATTTACATTAATTAAAATGAAATAAAATTAAAATTCAGTTGCTGAGTCACATTAACCATATTTCAAGGGCTCAGATGCCACATTGGGGCTATTGACTGCCGTACTGGGTAGCAAATATTTTGGAACATTTTATAGTATTTCTATATTGTAGAACGTTTTTTTGGACAGCACTTCTGTAAGGCATACATCAAAAGTACCAGGACTCACATTCCTCCCTTTCTAAGATGCAAAGTACAGAACAATCTCTCAAAGATCAGGTTCAGTTTGCACCCACTAGTACCTATTACAAAGTGTCAGCTTTCATCTAACAAACAAACAAAAATATATTAATCTTACAATCCCATTCTCTCTTACAAATAAGAAAATATTCTATTTTATTTAAAAAAACACAATAAACATTTAAAGTATTTAAAAATATTTCTATTGGGAAAATATATTCATGAATAAGGAAAATTCAAGTTTTTTCTGTGATGAAATTCACTGAAAACATTAAAGTGAAAAGAAAGAAAAGCAGTGCTATTATTGATTTTCATTAAAAGTTGTATATTTCTTCTAGGATTTCATCTGAACAAGCCAGATGTCTGGGAATGCTGAGCACCAATGAATACACTAATCATTGCAAAACAACTATAAAATATAGTAACTGGCCCCAGATGGGACTACTTGGGTCACTAGCACCCAAGTGGTGGCAGCCTCATCTCTCATTATTCAGCCTCCTCCACTCAGACACAAATATTTTTATACTGTAAAAAAGGACCCAACTCTAAGTAACTTCATAGCAGAAATTTTTCTCCTTGAAAGATTACTTGAGCTAGAAGAATTTCCATCTGGGAAAGGAAATCCATCAACTGGAAATTCTAACAAGGTTCAAGTAAACACTTGCTTTGACATTCAAAAGGAAAATGTTTCATGGGCCTAGATAGTGAAAGGAAGTTCTTGGCTGAGAAGGAATGGAAACTGTTCACATACATAGTACTAATCTTGTCAATGCCAATAATAGTCTAGAGCTATCGCAACATTTTTATGGCTATTTTGGTCTTCTGAATTTAATCACACATTCAAGTTCTTTCATTTATATACCATGATAAATGGCACACTGCCAGCTATTTTTTTATTACGGTAAAATACATATAGCAGAAAATTGACCTTGAACCATTTTTAATTGTACATAGAATGATCACCCACTACCACCACTACCTCTTTAGTCCTAAAATGTCATTATTCCCCATTGCACTTAGGATAAACTCAGAATTCACTAGCATTATCTATGAGGCCCCACATGATGTAGCTATCTCCCCACTTCTCAGACTCACTCCATACCAAGTTCCACCTCCACTTTGGCACTCCATCAACACCGCCCTGCAGCTTCTTTCTGTTTACTCCTTCCACAGGGCTTACCTACACAATGTTCCCTTTCTGCGAAATGTTCTTCCTTCCTCCCTCGCATAACTGATTTCTACTTAACATTCAGGTTTCTTCTCAAGAAAGACTTCCTTGGACATGTCTTCCTGCATAATCTTCTGATACTGATTTTTGACTTTTGCATATGTGTAAATTTATACATGCTAAGGCATCTATTTGAGGATGATCTGTCATGTTCACAAGTCAATAATATCACTGTTGGAGCATCATTTTATCTCTAGTGATGGATTTCATAACTAAAATGTACTATCAACATTTTAGGTGGGATAATTTTTTGCTGTGAGAAGTTGTCCTAGGCTTTGCAGGATTCTTATCAACTACCTGGATCTCAAACCACTAGGTGCGAATAGTACCCTTCTTTGTGACAACCAAAAATTCTTCCAGTCATTGTCAAAACATTCCTGGTGCCAAAATCACTCTCATTTCAGAAATACTGCTCTAGGACACAGTATAAAGCCTAACATTTAGAATATTCTAAAAAATATATTACGGGAAATAATAGAAATTTGCTTGGTTTCTACTCATCAGTGCTACTCCCAAACCTCTATGTGGGCTTCCTATGTTTAGCAATAAATAGACTGAATCAAAACTATAATAGAATTAGAAGGAGGGGATAGAAAGTGACAGAAATTAATTTTTAGATATCTGCCCCTAACTATTAAGCCTCAGGGGTGGGATAAATACCACTAATGTCACACAATATAGGAATCTATAGAAGTTTATTGGGGAACATGTGAAGGCAGAGTCAGCAAAACAGAAGCCAAATTCATTGCCTATAATTCATTCCTATAGAGAGGAATACTTGACAGGCAAGCATGAATACACTGTGGATTATGATCCAGGACAGAGGTCTCAGACCTCTGGTGTCTTATTTATTCATTTTTTTAATGTTTATAGAAAAGTTAGTTGCTATTTGGTTAGGTGAGATGACTTCCAGTTTAAACTTCTGTTACCTAGAGTTTGTATATGAGTGACAAGTTTAAATAGAAATCTTAAATCCGTTACTGGTAACCCAGCTCAGCACTGGTACCTCAAGATATAAAATGGAAAGGAGACTGGGGAAGGGAGTCCATCTAGGTTATCCAGCAGAATAATCTCCCTTCCTTGATGAATGTCTCACTATCTTCCTCTTTCAGCTTCCAATCCCTGACCCATTAAAGGAGGCCAAGGAAGTAACCATTTTTCCCCAAGGGATTTGGTAGATAAGACTTTTCAAAGACTGCCTGCCAAAAAGTTGGTTGGGTTTGGAAGGCATTTCTTTCTCTTTGTTATGCATATGGTTTACTGTGAGCCTGTCACTATTCCCCCTCACTTAGAGCAGAGTGTGTTTGTATGTTTGTAAGTCAAATGTGTGTTTATACATCTTGTGGTCTCCTTATTGTTCCTTGGATCTGAACAAAAATTGGTGAGTCATCTAATCTTGAAATATTCTCTTCAAATGCAATTTTAGTAGCTTGGAGTAAATACATTATTTTATTTATTGAAAAAAAATTTTAATTTTTTTTTTCTGAGAGAGAGTGAGACAGCGTGAGCAGAGAGAGAGGGAGATACAGAATCTGAAACAGTCCCCAGGCTCTGAGCGAGCTGTCAGCACAGAGCCTGTCACAGGGCTCAAACCCATGAACCGTGAGATCATGACCTGAGCTGAAGTCAAATGTTTAACCGACTGAGCCACCCACGTACCTTGTAAATACATTCTTTAAATGTGTATATTTCAGAAATGCCAGCTTCTATCCAGGCTGTGGGGGTGAATATTAGCACTTTATTTGCAATGCCAAGAATTTAAGTCATAGACTGAGCAGGAAAAAGAAGTCACTGTAAGAAATACCAAATCACGCTTCATGCAGTCCCTGACTTTCAATTTTTTGACTTTATTTTTCTAAATGTTTTTTATTTATTTGTGTGTGTGAGAGAGAGACACTGTGAGCAGGGGAGGGTTAGAGAGAGAGGAAGATACAGAATCTGAAACAGGCTCCAGGCTCTAAGCTGGCTGTCAGCACAGAGCCCAATGTGGGGCTCGAACCCACAAACCGTGAGATCATGACCTGAACTGAAGTCAGATGCTTAACCGACTGAGCCACCCAGGTGCCTCTCAATTTTTTGACTTTAATATGACATGAATATGATACATACTGAATAGAAACCGTACTTTGAACTTTCAGTTTTGATTTCTTCCCTGGTTGGTGATGTGTGGTGGGTATTTTCCTGATGCTGGGCAGTGGCTGCCACAGCTCCCAATCAGCCACGTGATTATAACTGTAAATAACTGTTATATATATAACTGAAACAACCATCCTGTTTCTCACTTTCAGTACAGCATTCAATACGTTACATGAGATATTCAGCACCTTGATCTGTAAGTGCCACAGACAGTGAAAAATGAAAATATGCCTCTGGGCCCCCAAATTTACTAAGTAAAAACCAGGATGAGAAAAATTCTCTTGGGGAAAAATGCAGCATTTCTTAGAGGGGGAAAAACATCTCAGAAGGAAAGCAAAAATCCTACAGAGCAAAGCCTAGAGTAATGTCAAGATCTAAGGACAGCAATGGACTAGAGAGTTACTGTCATGGGCCAGATCGGATTATGGCCCTAATAAAGGACTATTGTCAGCTCCCAGGGTAGGGAAACATGACAATACCAATATGTACTGTATAAAAACTGCTGTGCTCCAGTGTCTGTTATTTGATATCTATTCTTCTCCTTTATACGCTACTTGTGTTATCACTATCTCAAAATTATGCACTGGGAATACGGGAAGCAGATAATTGTTTTCATAGGCCTATGGATCAAGAAAAGCCACGCTCAAGAAGCCCCATATCTATCTGGACTCCATAAAGATTCTGATATACTGTATTTGGGTCTGATGCCATAACTGGTTGAAACTTTCAGGCAGTGATGTGCCTGGACCACTTCATAGCAGCTTGTGAGGGCTGACTGTGTGCATGTTTTCCCAGGTCACACTCAGTGATACTAAAATTCTGTCAGTATCTTGAAATTATGCATGTTTCTAGTTTTTATCATACAGAAATGAGCAAATGAGAGGCCTAGATAAACTAAACCAAAAACGTAACCAGCTTTTCCGCTTCTGAGCAAATGCCTGTGCTATGGGAAGCCATTACCTAACCAGCTCTTTCCGCTTCTGTAACAACGCTTAAGGCTTGCTTTCCCGCCACCAGATTGCCCAAGCGACTAGCTTCATGTTCCCACCGTCACCCCACCTTGGCAACAGCCAGCCAATCTGAAAAGGCCAGCGGCTACCCCCTACCTTGCTGAGGGAAGGGCCTGGAGAGAGAGATGTTAACCTGTTAGTCGCCAAACAAGACTTTAAACTCGCACTATGATAGGCTGAATTCAAAGGTATCCCAAGTGTTGTAATTGGATCCCGCCAAAAACCTGATGGCGGGAACCAATCAGATACGGTATATGTTCACATTTGAATGTTAACCAATGGCAAACTTGTAACCATGGAAATCTCCTGTCCCTCCCCATGACTTGTTTACTTCTGTCTATAAGAAGGCTGTAAAGACTTTGTTCGAGGCCTCTTAGCGTCACCGGCAACGAGTGCGCGGAGGTCCGGGTTCGAACCTGCGAATAAACAACCCTTGCCGCTTGGCTTTGACTCTGGTCTCTGGTGGTCTGATTTTGGGGTTCTCTCGAACTCTGGGCGTTTCACAAATACTCTAGATGAGCATTTTTTTCCCCTTTAGAGTGTTGGTTCTCATACACTACTCCTTTTGGTGGTCTTAGGAGGTGATAAGTGTATTTTTCATCAGAGGAATCTAAATAATTGTGCCCAAGGAGAGAACTATACTAAATTTAAAACAACCACAAATTATTTCTAGTGTTCCCCTTTGACAGATGAAATCTATTTCCTTATCCCTTAAGTCTGGGCTGGCCTAACGACTTGTTTAAACAACAGAATAGAAGTGGAAGACACACTGTGATTTCTAACTATGGGTCTCAAGGGGCTTTGCACTTCCCTTCGCCCTCTTTGAACATGCTGTTGCCATGTGAGTAAGCCATGTGAGTAAGCCCAGGCTATGTGAGCCCAGGCTATCCAACTGGTAACTGACACCCTGAGGATCAGGAATATGCTGTCTAGCTGAGGCACAAAGAAAAACTGCCCAGTTAAGCACAGCTCAAATTGCCGACCCACAATATCATAAGCAAAATATTTATTTATTTAAAGTTTGTCCATACAGCAATAAATATCTAATAAAGGAACACTTTGTTATGTAGCAGTGTTGTGACAGAAAGTGACTTAAATCCTAGTATTGAGACATACATTTAATGGTACTGGTGTCTGGAATATCTGCCCAAATTCTAAATAGTTCAAGAGGACAAAGGTTTAATCCTTGTAGATTATTGTGAAAAATCCTTTACAGATTAATATCTTCATTAACAGGGACCTTCTGGATATAATCACTCATCTCTTTCTGACCCATCAAGAAATACATATTTTTCTATAACTGTTAATTTAGAATATTTGTATTGGTTTATTTTGTCTCTGTTTTTTATTTAATCAGGAGTATTATACAGGACCATGTAACATTTTACTAAGCTTTTACAATTTCTTTGGCTATAATTTTTGTTTCTGAAAACTTTAAATGAATAGTTTTGGAACTATAAAATTGGAGAGCTATTACAAGTCTGTGTTGTGACATTGTCATGATTAATTCATTAATTTATGTGCACAATCCCTACAACTATCTGGGGGAAAACTGCATCAGTCCCAGACATACCTCTGAGTTTAACTTGGCTGACTTTCCTGAACTTGACAAAGTAATGCTAAGAGACTTAAGTCTATTACATCGAAGACTTTTAAAGTTCTCTGAAAGCTAAGTCAGACCTTCCACTTTAGTTCATCAGAAGAGAGTGCCAAGGGGCTCTGAGCTCTTACTGTTAATCTTTTGGATTTAAGTGCATTGATTTATATATCTGAACCAAAAATTTTATAACTCATGACCAATAGCAGCAAGCCAAATGTATACATGTTTTCTAGAATCACATGCAAGGTGCTAAATTCACATCAACCATGGGTGACTATTTATAGGAGCACCTGCTTCAAATTCACCAGTACTTCTGAATTCCTTACTGTTATTAATTTTCTTTTTCATGTCTTTGGTGTTTCAATTTAGATTTTGGTTACACTCATAGACTTAAAAGGAAATGAAAACATTCTCGCTCTACATTTTCTTCTTTCATTCTCTCTGGGGAGCTATTAGAAACAGGTGCCATATAGCAAATGATTCAGATGAAGTTTGGGTTTTTTCTATTTCATAATGAGAAATTATTATTTTTTGGCATCAATACTCTTATGTATAAGTGACACAATTTTTTTAGTCTACCATTTAGGACAATTTATGTGCATGAAAATGCTCAAAACCTAAGTGGATAGTTCTATGATCTTTGACAAATGTACACAAGCATGTAACCATCTTACAGATAAAGATATAGAATATTATTATCACTCTGGATAATCCTCTTGTGCACCTTTCTAGTTATTTGACCAAATCCAATATAACCACTATGCTGACTTCTATCACCAAGGGGAAATTTTGTTTTTACTTGGATTTTTGTATAAATGGGTTCATATAATATATACTCCTTTGTGTCTGGGTTATTTTACTCAATATAATTTTTGAGGTTTAATCATATTTGTGTCTGCCAACAGATAATGTTTTTATTGCTGTGTGGCAATTATGCTAAGTGAAATAAACCAATCTCAGAATATTGTTATGATTTCACTTATATGAGGTACTTAAAAACATTCAACCTCATAGAAGCAAAGAATAGAATGCTGGTTACCAGGGGCCGGGATAGAGGAAAATGGAGAGTGTTTAATCAGTATACAGTTTCTGTTACACAAGGTGAATAAGTTGTAGAGATCTGCAATACAGCATACTGCCTATAGTCAACAATGTTGTATTGTGCACTTAAAAATTTGTGAGGAGGGTAGACCTCATGGTAATAGTTCTCACAATAGGGCCACTTGGGTGGCTCAGTCAGTTAAGTGCCTGACTACTGATTTTGGCTCAGGTCATAATCTCAATGTTCCTGAGTTCCAGTCCCACCCACGTTGGGCTCTGCACTGCCAGTGGATCATAAGTCGAGCCTTGCGTCTCGAAACCCTGTGCTTTCAGTGCAGAGCCTGCTTGGGATTCTCTCTGCCCTCTCCACTTGCTTACATGCTATCTCTCTAAACAAACTTAAAAAAATAGATAAAACAAAACCCAGAAAAATACCCAAGGGAATAAAAGAAAAATTTGGAGATGATGGATGTGTCTGTTACCTTGACTTTGAGTGATAGTTTCATGGATATATCTATATATGTCCATATTCACCAAACTATATTATATACACTAAATATGTCAAGTATTTTTATACCAATCATAACTCAAGGCTATTAAAACATTCTATTTTGATTTTCAATTTACTTATGATTGGTATAATATTTGATGTCGGCTTCAGATAGCAGAAGATATCATTTTATATTACATGTAAGTGGCTATTGAATAATAAAGAAGACTTTTACAACTGCTCTTTACAGAACTAGTAGAGTAATACTTGCAGCAAGCCTACCCTGTGCAAGAAATATATACTATGTCTAGGGACAAATATGTTTATTAGTTAATATTACCTTTCCACTCCCCTAATGCTGTTAGGCCTGCTCCCTACCTGCCAAAAGCATTTAATTTAGTACCCATATCGACAGTTTTCTATTCTCCCCAACATTTGCCATTAAAATTTCACCTCTTCAGGAGAGCCTGGATGGCACAGTCGGTTAAGCGTCTGACTTCGGCTCAGGTCATGAACTCATGGTTCATGGGTTTAAGTCCCATATCAAGCTCTGTGCTGACAGCTGGCTCAGAGCCTGGAGCCTGTTTTGGATTCTGTGTCTCCCTCTCTCTCTGCCCCTCCCCTGTTCACACTCTCTCTGTCTCAGAAATAAATAAAATATTAATAAATAAATAAATTAATAAATTAATTAATTAAATTTTACCTGTTCTATATTGCATACCTTCTACCATTTGCATAGAGTTAGGCAATTTAATACATTCATTCATGATGTAGTAATAACAATAATTTATTACTCTTTCCAGTTAGGATACTAAGATTTTGTTAAGAGTCCTATGAAGATAGGGGTGCCTGGGTGGCTTAGTCGGTTAAGCGTCCGACTTTCACTTAGGTCATGATCTTGTGGTTCGTGGGTTCGGCCCCGCGTCGGGCTCTGTGCTGACTGCCAGCTCAGAGCCTGGAGCCTGTTTCAGTCTGTGACTCCCTCTCTCTCTGACCCTCCCCTGCTCATGCTGTCTCTCTCTCTCTCCTAGAAATAAATAAAACATTAAAAAAAAAAAAGAGTCCTATGAAGATAATGATTAATCCAGCAAAGTCTCTTTTTATTTATTTATTTATGTATGTATTTATTTATTTATTTTACTTACATTAAAATGCTTTTATTTATTTATTTTATTTATTTATTTACTTACTTACTTATTTTAAAATGCTTATTTATTTTGAGAGAGAGACCAAGTGTGAGCAGGGGAGGGGCAGAGAGAAAGGGAGAGAATCCCAAGCTGGCTTTGCACTGTAAGTGCAGAGCCAGATGTGGGGACTCAAGATCATGACATGAGTCAAAATCAAGAATCAGATGTTTAACCAGCTGAGCCACTCAGGTACCCCAGCAAAGTCTCTCTAATAGTGGGTTTTTGGAATTATAGCTGTTGATAAGTAATGGGATATATGTAGTGAGGTGATATTTTCAGTGCCTCCAAGCAGTTCTATACAGGCTCAATCCATCTGTGTGGAAGCTATTCCTCACCAACAAAACAATCTTGATATAGCCACCAGTGCCTTTTATTACTTTCAATCTCATGAATGTTTTGCTGACACCTAAGTAGGTAAGTGAGAGCCAAAAGAACTGGACTGGTAGGCCAGGAGATAGTAGAGACCATTTTAATATTTCAATGTCTATAACATTGTCCTACTTATAATGCCAACTTATACTATGGTCCTCATGACCTCATTTTTCTCCTGACCCTGTCTGCATAAGTGCTGAGTAATTTCTAAAGGGGGATACTATTAATTAGATACAGTATCTCCTGCTGACTGTATTTTCAGGCAATATCTGTTAAAAGATTTGGATAAGTAGGATAAACAAATTATTACATGGACCATTCCAGAACAAATAATACTTATGAAATTTAGTCAATTTATTTTTTGAATTTACTATATTAAATAGGGCCCATGTTATGTAACAATATTGAAGCGGTCTTAAAGGAGAGTTTTGCCAAGACTGGCTAGCTGCTAACCAAACCCATTTCCTCTTCTTCCTGAGCACACACTTAAACTACATTTCCTGCCTCCTTCACAGTTAACTATGATCATGTGAGGACTGGCCAATAGAATGTGAGTAAAGGTAATCTGTGCTATTTCCAGGTCTGAGCAATACAAATATGTCACCTTAGGAAGGCAAAGGACAGGATGGAAGGAGTCCGAGTCCTTGTGTTATTACTATGAGAAAAAAAAAATGAGTAAAATCTTTGGAAAAACAATATGAACAATTCACAAAAACAAAACAATCAGAAACAAAATAAAACAAAACCCTGGTAAATGAAGTGTGGGAGACACATCTACAAACAATTAAAAAAGAAATATCAAAATCTAGAAACATTTTGATTGTTTTCACAGGTGTCTTTAGATGTCTCATTTGATTTAAATTATACAGTTTAGAAATCATAGCCAAAGCAGGATGGATTACACTAAAGCAAGAAAGGTCTAGAATGACTCCAATCATTCAACAACATGCTTAAGTCCTTGACCCTATGTAAAAAGATCAATAAAGGAAAGCACATATCTATATTTTAAGTTAAAATAAAATGTAAATTTATAGACATACTCTTTTATCAATTTTCATCTTGAACTATCTTTTTGTTGTGATTGCAATTATCCAATCAATTACTGGTTCTAATTGTATAAAATGATAAAGTTTTTACTGACGTTGCAATATTTGGAAAGTACTCTGTAGTGTTAAGATAAAATATAGACTGGTAGGGGGAAAGGACTAGTGGGTTATGGACATTAAAATAAGTTGATCACAGAAACTCTTTCTAAAACCTCAACATTAAATCAGAGAACTGGAGTCTGGGCAGAAGGGGAGCCCAGACACACAGAACAGCCTGAACAAAGGGCAAAAAACTCACTTTTGTGAAGACATAAAGGTAGATCAAATTGTGGTGACTTAAGAGAGAAGTGAGCAGAGGCCAGAGGCCAGCTAGGCCAGAGCATAGACCAGTTGCCATGGTGGGAAACTTCAATTTTACTGTAAGTGCACTGAAAAGCCATAGTGGACTTTTAAGCAATGGGACAGTATATGTTATCTTTCAGGTTAAAAAGGAACACTTTGGATATTCTCTAGAGAATATATTATAGAAGACAGCAGTCAAATGAAAATTTTGTTAGAGGATTTTGAGGCAGTCTAGAAATTTAAAAGTGGTGATGTAAAATTGTGGGTGTATCCTAGGTAAATCTGGACATTAAATTAATAGGTTGGGGACTAAATGCGAGAATGAAAAAGAGGGGATGGTCAGGGCGCCTGAGTGGCTTAGTCGGTTAAGCGTCCGACTTTTGCTTAGGTCATGATCTCGCGGTTCGTGGGTTCGAGCCCCGCGTCGGGCTCTGTGCTGATGGCCAGCTCAGAGCCTGGAGCCTGTTTCAGTCTGTGATTCCCTCTCTCTCTGAAAACTCCACTGCTCACGCTGTCTCTCTCTCTCCTAGAAGTAAATAAAAAATATTTAAAAAAAAAAAAAGAAAAAGAGAGGATGGTCAAGGCAACTGGATATTTTTGTTTGTTTGCTTTTTGCTTTCTTTTACTTTGTTATGTTTTAGCAATACTTTAATAAAGCCATTTCCTCAGAAGTGAATGACTAGAGAAAGAACTAAGGAATTTAGTTTTTTTTTAATTTGCTAAGAACACTTAACATGCAATCTACCCACCTATTGTGCATTAACGTATCATTAATTACATGCACAATGTTGTGCAGCAGATCTCTAAGATTTATTCATCTTGTGTAACTATATTACACCTGCTAACAATTCCCAATTCCTCCCTCTGTGCCTTATTAATCATGAGTCTAATCATGAGTCTACCCTCTGCTTCTATGAATTAGACTATTTCAGATTCCTCATATAAATGGAATCATGCAGTAATTGTCCTTCTGTGACTGGTTTACTTTATTTAGCATAATGTATTCAACGCTCATACATGTTGTATATGGAGGGACTTCTTTCCTTTTTAAGGCTGAACCATATTCCATTGTATTTATATACCACTATTTTAAAAGTATTTACTTATTTTGAGGGAGCTTGAGAGAGCACACAAGTGGGGGAGGGGAAGAGAGAGAGGGAGACAGAGAATCTCAAGCAGGTTTCACACTGCCAGAGCAGAGCCCGACATGGAGCTCGATCACACAAAGTGTGAGATCATGACCTGAGCTGAAATGAAGAGTTGGACACTTAACCAATTGAGCCACCCAGGTGCCCCTGATATACCACATTTTGAATAGACATTTGTCCAAAGAAGACATAGAAATGACCAACAGGTAAATGAAAACTACTCAACAACAGTAATCATCAGGAAAATGCAAATCAAGGCCACAATGAGATACTACCTCACACCTGTTAGGATGGCAATTATTTTTTTTATTTTTTAATATTTTTTTATTTATTTCTAGGAGAGAGAGACAGAGACAGCGTGAGCAGGGGAGGGTCAGAGAGAGAGGGAGATACAGACTCTGAAATAGGCTCCAGGCTCTGAGCTAGCAGTCAGCACAGAGCCCGACGCAGGGCTCGAACCCACAAACCGCGAGATCATGACCTAAGCGAAAGTTGGATGCTTAACCGACTAAGCCACCCAGGAGCCCCAGGATGGCAATTATAAGAAGAAAAAAAGCAATAATAAGCACTGATAAGGATGTGGAGAAAATGAAACGCTGTACACTGCCAATGGGAATATAAAATCATGGAGACACTATGAAAATCAGCATGGAGTTTCCACCAAAAAATTAAAAACAGAATTACTGAATGATCCTTCAATTCTGCTTCTGGGTTTTTTTTTTTTTTTTTCTAATTTGCTAAGAACACTTAACGTGCAATATGAAACTAAACTAAGGAGTGTGAGGCATCAAGTACATTGCTCATTTTGGGGGTTTTCTTTAAAGGTCAGAGGTGGTTTTGCAGAGGACAGATCAGCTGCTTTAATAGTTGAAATCTGCCATGTGCATACGGCACAATGTTAGTAAGGCACCTAGAACATGTGACAGGACACAGATGACTTGGGGAATAGTAGGTAACATGGCACCAAAAAAACTGAAATCAGAATCTTGAGGAAATATTTGTACACTCATGTTCATCACAGCATTATTCACAATTCCCAACATGTGCAAGCAACCTAAGGAATTCAGTTTTAACTTTGCCTTTAATATACCTGCAAAAAATTCAGGTGATTATAAACACAGTTCAACATGTAAGTATAGATCCATGAACATAATGATGACATTTAAACCTCAAAAGGGTTTTATAATGCAGAAAAAAGAGAATCTTTTCCAGAAGTAAGTTTGATGTTATTAATATAGACAGAGTATAAATAGTGTGTCTTATAATTGTATGTTTCTGGTATTAACGTAATGAAACTAAACCCTGAATGTGTGGTAGTTTATTCCATGCTTATGAAGTCAATACCCCCCACTTATGAAGATTTATTATATGTAAGATATTATTTTATAACAAAGCTATTTTTTGTTCTTGAGACTATCTTTAGTGGAGGAGAAAATATGATTTAAAATTTTGAAAAACTCTGATTATAAGAAAACATGAAAAAAATTGATCACATTTTTTAGTTAAAACTATCTTATTGTTTTTGTTAGTTTTTTTTCTTGTTTTAGTGGGATTTGTCTTATCCCAGATACAGAAATAAAAGGGAAGAACACAGTTAAAAAGTATTTATTGAATAATATGTGCTAGTTACTATGTTTATATGAAATTCCCTGCTCTCACAAAAGAATCATTCTAAGTTTTTTATGTAATTTAAAATAATTGATTTTATATATGATTTAATAACTTATTTAGTGGGGAAAAAGTAAGTTGAAGACACTGATAATATACATTGAACCACCTCCAGAGACACATCAGGTTAGATGATAGAGGTGCAGGTGCACACACTACTGCCCTTTATTCATTTAAAGAAAAATACTGACACAAGACATGAAAAATATTACCATTTTAGAATAAAAGAGTAATCTGTCCCCAATTATCTTGTACAGTCTCCTCAAGAGATGAGAAGTATGTTTCTTCATGTCCATCTAATGTTAAATTAATTGAAAGTAACACTGTTGCCAGTCTGAACCAAAAGGGGTAGGAAATTCCATCTTAAAGAAAACTCACATGTTATGCATCTGGTTAACTTCCAAATATTTTTCAGATAGATTAGAGAATAAGATAGGAATAGACATCTTATTTTGACCTGAAAAGGTCTTGCTGTTTAAACAGCATCTGAATTCCTTACCCCCCAGATATCTAATATTGATCAGATGGTCTGTGTCCAACAAATGTGTTGTGCATAGATAATGGTTTCTGGAGAATATTCTGGGGTCTGTAGGGAACACTGCCCTCACAAATTCAATCCAGGAATCAAACACAAGGCAGGTGCTATAAAAGATGAGGCCTCATGTTCATGACCTTTAGAATCCATCATTTCTGGTGCTAAAAGAAATGTTGGATATTATTTTATTCAAATCACATATTTAAAATATGAAGTACTCTAGCCCAAACACTGTAAAATACTATCAAAAGAAAGAAAGGACAGGAGAGAGAAAGAGAAAGGAGAAAGAAAAGGAAATGAGACATTACTTATTAAATCAATTTTGTTGTTAAAAATAAAATATATGTTTGTTTTCCAGAGCCCTAATCTATGTCCCAGGTCATAACTAAGTAGGTGTGAGGCATCAAGTACATTGCTCATTTTCTGGAGTTTTCTCACAAGGTCAGAGGTGGTTTTGCAGAGGACAGATCAGCTGCTTTAATAGTTGAAATCTGCCATGTGCATATGGTGTAATGTGACTAAGGCACCTAGAACATGTGACAGGACACAGATGATTTGGGGAATAGTAGATAACATGGCACCACAGAAACACATATCCTCAGTTCAGCAGAATATGAGGGCAGACAAGTCTTGAAATCTGATCCAAAAAGGCCATGAATACCAGTGTAAGTAGTTATGTAAGTAATGTAAGTAGTTCCTGAAGAAGTGTGAAAATGACCAAATTTGCATTTTAGAAACAGGACATCAGTAGAACATCCTGAAATCTTAGAGAACAATTAGTAGATTTTTCAATAAATTCAGTTAGAAAGGATAAAACTTGGATAAAGCAGAAAAGTTTTGACTGAGATAAAGGAAATATACTTCTGGGAGGTATTTAGTAGGTAGATTCAATCAATTTAATTATTATTTGATGAATAAAAGAATGTTTAGCTGCTGATTCAAATCTTTTTTCTCTGGTACCAAGCTAGACCGCATTTCCCAGCCTCTGTTATATTTAAGTTGGAATATACCCTTGAGTTCTTATATATGGCATATGATAGAAGTGATGCATGCTATATCTAGAGGAGAGGGCTCTGGTATGCCTTCCTCCTTTTGCTGATTGAGACCTTAAGGGATGGAAGAACACTAACATACAAAAACCTTGGTCCATGAAATCAATGATGAGAAGAGAGTCACTGTTGATGACAAATACCTTCATTGACTATTAGATAAACAAGAAATAAATTTCTAGTATTTCTGGCCTGGGAGACACAGGGAATTTCATAAGAAAGTAAGGTAGGGTTGAGTTGGAGGATTAAGTAAATGAAATAAATCATATAAGTCATTTTATTTAATTAATTATTTAAGTTGAATTATTTAATTAATTATTTAAGTTGAATTATTAAGGTTTTTTTTGGTGGTGAAAAAGACACATCTTGCTGAGAACAATGCAATGACTTCCCCTTTCATTTATAATAATAGCCAAAGTATTGATAACAGCTTATGTGGACTTGCAGTATGTAGCCACTATTGCCTCTCTGACTTCTCATCTCCTCATTTACACTGCTCTGAGGAGCACCATTCTCCTTCCTGTCTTAGAATTCATAGGCTTACACCTGCTATAAAACCTTTCCATAACTCTACTACACTGTTGGTGGGAATGTAAACTGGTGCAGCCCCTCTGGAAAACAGTGTGGAGATTCCTCAAAAAAATAACAATAGCACTCCCCTATGACCCAGCAATAGCACTGCTAGGAATTTACCCAAGGGATACAGGAGTGCTGATGCATAGGGGCACATGTACCCCAATGTTCATAGCAGCACTCTCAACAATAGCCAAAACATGGAAAGAGCCGAAGTGTCCATCAACAGACAAATGGATCAAGAAGATGTGGTTTATCTATATGATGCAATACTACATGGCAATGAGAAACAATGAAATCTGGCCATGTGTAGCAACATGGATGGACCTTGAGGGTGTTATGCTGAGCGAAATAAGTCAGACAGAGAAGGATAGATACCATATGTTTGCACATATAAGAGGATTAGGAGGAACTTAACGGAGGACCATGGGGGAGGAGAAGGGGAAAAATAGTGGAGGAGAGGGAGGAGGGCAAACCATGAGAGACTCTTGAATGCTGAGAACAAACTGAGGGCAGATGAGGGTGGGGGCAAGGGGTGGGGGGTGATGGGCATGAAGGAGGGCACTGTGGGGATGCTTACTGGGTGTTATATGGAAGCCAACTTGACAATAAACTATTTAAAAAAAAAAAAAAAACCTTTGCATAGTATTTCCTCTAAATTGAATGCTTCTCCTCCTGATGTGGCAGACCTAACTCCTACCTCTCCTTCAACATTTTGCTGGAATAAACCTTCTAAACAAAGCCTACCCTAAGTAAGTTTACTTCAAGGTATAAGTCCCACAGTTTTCCTTGGCACTCCCCATTACCTTACCCTAGGGTGTACACTTATCACCACAGCATAATATTTATTTTGTGAATTAGGTTCTCTCTCTCTCTCTCTCTCTCTCTCTCACGCACACACACACACACACAATGTAACTTTTTTGAGGGCAAAGATCTCTGTTTATTTATAAACTGAAGCATCTCAAGCATTTAATTCCAGCACAGAGTACAACTCAATTACTTTCTTAAAATAAATGAATGATGAGGGGGAAATGGTGGGGGGGAGGAAGAGAGGCAAACCATGAGAGACTCTTGAATGATGAAAACAAACTGAGGACTGATGGGTGTGTGGAGGGTGGGAGGGAGATGGGCATGGAGCAGGGCACTTGTGGGGATGAGCACTGGGTGTTATATGGAAACCAACTTGGCAATAAACTACTTGTAAAAAAATAAATAAATAAATAAATGAGGAAATGAATGAGTTTGGGGCATATAGTGGAGGGCATTCAGAAGACATTTGAAAATATGGATCAGAGAATACTGATCTAAGCCAGTAAGCTAGTAATCCATCTATAATTCTGGGACATTGAGAATGGATGAGGTCACCTAATGGGACTATGAAGATTGAAGCTAGTAAGATGAGGGACACAAAGAGAACTTTAGATATTACAATATATGAGACTATATGAAGGAAAAGGAACCACACATGCAAACAGAAAATGAATCAAAACAGCAAAAGGAAAACACGGAGATACATGATATGGTAGATGTGAAGTTAAGATTAAGAGTTTCAACAGTCAGAGACACAACAAAATGAGGGCTTAGTGTTACCCTGAAGATGTGGGTCTCAAAGGTAAATTTTCCACCTAACACAGGCAGAGATTATTCAGGCTGCTAGAAAGTTTACAATCAGAATTTATGGGACATAATCACTTGAAAACAAAATAAAAAAGAAAGGAAAGAAGAAAAAGAAAGAATGTAAAGACAACATCACCAAAGCCTAAATAGGTCTTTTTATTTAAAAAAAAAAAAAAAGTTTTTGTTTGCTCCCCTTCTTCATACAATACATTCATAAGAATATATACATATAAAGTTAAACATATGTTAATAATTTTAGTGAACAAAGTTATATACAGATATGTTTCAAGGTCAATATTTAAATGTATATAATCTGAACATAAGATTAAAATTGCCTAAGCACTCATAACTCATTATTAGATTTATTAGATTTCTTATACTGCATTACATGTTCATAGGGTTATTCATAAATAAGAAGGTACATTCAACACATAGTCCTAACTCTCCTATGTTCTATATTCATGGAACATAATTATATTATCTATACTTCCCTAGGCAAACTGGGGATATGAAACATGATCACAATTTTTGATACTGTGGCTAAATATCCTCCACAAAAGACGCCATTTTAAACATGATCATTTTCATTTTAATTTGTGCTTTAGAGTGAAAATTTCTGTCAATCTACTATTGGACTATATCAATTAAGTTTAGTAACATAACAGTTACTTTTAGTACAGAGCCTGCTTAGGATTCCCTCTCTTTCCCTTTCTCTGTGCCCCTTCAGTGCACACACTCTCTTTCTCTCAAAGTAAATAAATAAACATTTTTTAAAAATGCCATATTCAAAACATTAAGAAATTTAAGACAATTAAGAGCAAAATCACAAAGTTAGCTGAAAAGGTCACTTGCAAAAATGAGAAATTCTTACTATGACTACAGCTTATGAGCCAATCATCTGGAAATTTTAGTAACCATGAAGCCTTACAAAGGCAGTAGTAACAATCATTAATGCCAATTCTAGTTAAATTTTAACCATGGGAATTTGATGTATGTGCTCCAAGATGGACCCATCTTACAGAGTTCTGTTATAGTCAGGCCAGATTCAGAATATTCTCTGTTATGAAAGTTAGCTCTCTTTGGGAAGGAAAGTCAAACTAGAATGAATCTAGATGAAACAGAGAACCTATACCATAAAAATTACTATTCCAGGAGAATCATTCTAATTCTGGTAAATCAAAACCTTTGGAGAAGAATGCTATCAACCAGAATTGTTTTTCAGGATTGGACAAAGGCAAATGGTTCATGAGTGAACAATGACTTCTTAATTCAAATATCTCCACGTACCTTCCAACAAAATACTATACAGATACAGAACAAAAATGAAAACAATAAAACTAATGCAGTTGTATAACCAGAAGATGGAGAATATTTTCAAACTTCAATTATCATGCATGTAGGTGGACATCTGATTTCTAGCTTAGACATATAAAGAGTGAAGAAAAAGAAGCTCCCATCCTTAAAAAATAAGAAAGCTGGACAGATATCTACTTAATAATTTTCATGAACCCATAAGTAAACAAGGTCTCAGAACAGACGGTGATCCTAGAAAGATCCTAGAACAGATGGTGAAACCTAGAGAAAAAGGTACCTGTAGTGAAAAATGGCACCCAAGAATTTGCTTACTTAGAGAAGAAGCCACTGGAAGCCATCTAAACTGATAAAAACATTAAACTAGAGACTTTGATGAATGAATTTTTGGAAGCTAAGAGTGGTCTAGTGCAAAAAATGTGGAACCCCTGGGGATCACAATCATAGGGGTGGTGCCACAATTGCAAGCTTTTCCTGAGGAACCCCACCAGGCTCTCAGAGGGAAAAATCAGAGAGAATATGGAGAAAGCTCTCCCATGGTGCTTTCTGGAGGAAAGAAAACAACCATTGCTGAAACCTCCCAGACCCATCTCCCTGATGGAACAAAAGATTCAATCTTTAGAGGTATATATTGCCAGACTGAAACACTGCAGCTGAAAGAAGAAAATTCCTTCTATCCTCAGCTGCCTAAAAAAGAAACACTTAATCTATAGGGTGTAATGCATCTGATGTATAGACTGAAAACATTGGAGGATGTCTGAGAGAAGGAAATAGGGGGAGAAAGAGAAAGCTCCATTCTTGGATGAGGGTCAGAATTGCTTATAAAGGCCATACCCCAAGAAACAGACCTACTGCAGACACCAAACATTCACATTTAATCAGACATTAAGACTGGTTTCCTACCCTACATCCCACACTATCAAAACTCCAATAACAGTAGCAATGTATTTCAGCTGAGAGGCATAAGACAGACTCTGAGTAAGAGCACAAAGAGCCAAGAAGAAAGACAAAATCAAGTAAACCAGAGGAATTAGAAGTCTGTGGTACACATAGCAACAACAGCCCTCAACACTGGGAACCATAGAAATGACAAATTTGAAACACAACCCAACTCTGGATAGATTAATATAAATAGATTTACCTCATTATCTACTGCTGTATACAATATATCCAGCTTCCATCCAAAAATTACAAGCTATGTCAAAAATAAATGCAATAAATGCAAACTCTGAAGAGACCTCAGAACCAGACTTAGATATGTTAAATGTCAATGAAAAGATAGTAAACATGCAAAATCAGGTTATTTCAGCAGAGGTATAGAAACTATAGAAAATGATCAAATGGAAATGATAGAAACATAAAACATTATAACAGAAAGGAAGACCTTCGATGAACTCATTAGTAGATGCAACAGAACTGAGAAAACAATCAGTGAATTCAAAGGAAAGACAATAAAAATTGCATAAGCTGAGAGACACCTGGGTGGCTCAGGTTGTTAAATATCTGACTTTTAATTTTTGATTCAGGTCATTATCTCATAGTTCATGAGATGGAGCCTCACACCTGGCTCTGTGCTGACAGTGTGGAGCCCACTTGGGATTCTCTCTCTCCCTCTCTTTCTGCCCCTCCTCTGCTAGCTCACTTGCTCTCTCACTCTCTTTCTCTTTCTCAAAGTAAATTTTAAAAAATTGAAAACATTACACAAGATGAGACATAGGGACACACTGTGGAGGAAAAAAAAAAGAACAGAGCATGCAGGAGGTATGGGATTATATCAAATGTAATAACATGGGTAACTAGAATACCAGAAGAAGAGAAAACAAAGCAGGTGAAATATTTGAAGAAATATTGCAGAAAAATTTCCCAAACAAGTGACAGAAAACTAGAAATTCAAGTACAATAAATACCCCAAACACAAAACCTGGGGTATCATATTCAAACTAAAGAAAACCAAAGAAAAAGAGAAATTAAAGTCAGAGAAGGGAAAAAGATTATTTACCTACAGAGGCACAAGAAGAAAAATTACAGCAGATTTCTGGTCAGAAACCATGCAAATAAAAAATAGTAGAGTAAGAAATTTAAAGTGTTGAAAGAGACGTGAAAGCCCTATCAAGCCAGAATTCTCTATTTGGCAAAAGCAGCCTATAAAGAGTTTATTAGCAAATAATATCTGAAAGAGTTAATTGTCAGTAGGCCTCTCCTTTGATAAACATTAAAGGAAGCTCTTTAGGTAGAAGGGATATGATGGGGGCCAGGAGCTTAGATCTACATGAAGAAATGAGTGTTGGAAATAGAATAAATGAAATTAAATACAACTTTATTTATCTTATTTTTAACCTCCCTAAAAGAGACTTGTCTATTTAAAGTGATAACTGTAAAAATGGATAGAGCATTCATATTTATAATGTGTGTGGAAGTGAAATACATGACACATTGGCACAAACATGGGAGGGGGATAATGGGAATGTACTGTTATGAAGTACTATTACTACATATAAAGTGATATCATATTATTCAAAAATAAACTCAAATAATTTTAAAAAGTATATTTAAATTCTAGCACAAACACTAAAAAGGTTTTTTAAGTATAAATAATAAGTGTATAGAAAAGATAAAATTGAATAAAAAATACTCAAAATCAGAAAAGATGCAATAAGCAGAAACAAGACATAGAAGAAATATTACAGATAGATAACAGATAGCCACATGACAAATTTTAATGCAAATATATTAATAATCACTTTTAATGCCTGTGGTTTAAATGTACCTGTTAAATGACAGAGATTGTCATATTAAAAAAGAAACAAAAACAATAGTAAAAAACAAGACTCATCTGTATTCTGTCTACCAAAAACATACTTTCTAAAATCAGTTATGTGCAAACACTAACCAGAAGGTTGAAACAGCTATGTTAACTGCAATCAAGGCAGAACAAAGAAGATTGTCAGGTATAAAGAAGGACATTAGATAATAATAGAAGGACTAATTCTCTAAGAATACATAACAATTTTATATATGCATGCACCGAACATAAGAGCTTGAGGCAAAAACTGATGGATCTGAAAGGATAAACAGACAAATCTACCATGATAGTGAGAGAACTGAATAGTCACCTACCTATTAAAAAATTAAATTTGTAGTTTTAAATATGCTAAAACAAAACAAAATTCTCCAAGTCCAGACAGTTTCACCGATGTGTTCTACCAAGCATTTGAGGAAGAAATAATACCAACCTATATATTCTCTTCCAGAAAATGAAAGAAGAGAGAATGTTTTGAAATCATTCAATGAGGTCAGCATTATTCTAATACCAAAATCAGACAGAGCATTACAAGAAAAGAACACCATATGCCATTATCTTTCATGAACATAGACACAAAAATTCTTAACAAATATTAATAAATAGAATCCAGCAATATATAAAAAGCATAATACATCAAATTCAAATGGAATTCATCCTAGGAATGCAAGGCTGATTCCACATTCAAAATTCAATCACTGCAATTCACTTTATTATTAGACTAAATAAGAAATACATATGACCATATTAGTATATGCAGAAAAAGCTTCCAACGAAGTCCAAAATACATTCATTTGTGACACAATCTCATATATAAACACCTACAACTCTCTGTGAGCAAATTTCTTTAACTCAATATAGGATTTTAAAAAATCTACAGATAGCATGATATTTAATGGTGGAAGACTAAATGCTTTCTCCTCAGCTCTACAATAAATCAGAGATGTCCTCTCTCACCATTCCTATTCAATATCATACTGGAAGTTTTAGCTAGTGTGGTAAAGCAAGAAAAATAAAAGTAGTACATTGGGAAGGAAAAAATAAATTTATTTTTACTTAGAGATAATATAATTGTGTACATCAAAAATCAAAAAGGATTCACAAAATATTCCTAGAATAAAGGAGTTTTACATGGTCTCAGAATATAAGGTCAACCTACAAAAGTCAATTGTATTATTGTACATTGCATGATAAATTGAAATCTGAAACATAATAATAATAATAATAATAACACAATTTACAACAGCACCCCAAATAAGTTACTTAGGTATAAATCTAAATAGGTACAATATCTGTATTTAAAAAACCCTACAAAACACTAGTGAAGGAAATCAAGGAAAACCTATAAAATAAAGAGCTATATTTGCTCATGGGTTCTAAGACTTAATATTATCACGATGTTGTCTCTCCCATTTGATCTACAGATTCGATAATACAATCTCAATCAAAATTCCAGTAAACCTTTTTGTAAATATCAACAAGTTGACTTTAACATTCATATTAAAAGCCAAAGAAAATTGAATAATCAAGACAATTCCGAACAAGATGATGAAACACAGAGTAACATATAGTGAGGAACCAAAACATCTAAGACCAGCTCAGTTGACTTTTAATACATATCAGGGGATATGTGCAAATAGGGCTTTGCCAAAAAAGGAAAAATGGTGAAAAACAGATATACCAATTCATCAATGGCAGATTTGTACTCTTAACAAATGTTAAAGTCCTTTAGGCAGAAGGAAAATAAGACCAGATGAAAATACGAATTTACCCAAAGGAATAAAGAGCACTCTAAGTAGTAACTATATGGAAAAACATATATTTTCTTATTATTTACATCTCTTTAAAGATACTGACTGTTTAAACGAAAATAATATCTATTTTGGAGGTATAACATATGTATAGGTAAAATATGTGATAATAGCATAAAGCATGGGAGGGGATAAATAGAAAATTTATGAGATTTTTATACTATATCTAAAGTAGCATAAAATATTTTGAAGGTAAAGATGTATTACTGTAAACTCTAACGCAACCAGTAAAATTTAAAACAAAAAAAGTTACAGCTAATGGGGCAGCAAAGGATATTCTAAAAAAGAATACATACTGTGTGATTCCATATATCTAAAATACTAGGAAAAGCTGACTAATGTAGAGAGACAGAAAACAGATTAGGGGATGCTTTGCAGGGTGTCTGGAAAAGAGCTGGAAGAAAGGAATTACAAATGGACATGAGGAAACTTTTAGGGTTGACAGGTATGTTCACTACTGATTGTGAAGTCGCTTCTTTGTATGTATAAGAAAAAAAATTAGAAACCAAGCCCTGGAGGGGTTTAGAAAATCAAAGTATGAGTTTTTAACCATAAGTGTTTGTAATAAATCTCTCTTCTTGTTGGTACCAAATAGCTCTCTTTGCAACTCTTCAGTGTGATACCTGCACTTCCTCTTGCTGAATAACAATCCATTTTTTTTAATGTTTTTTATTTATTTCTAGGAGAGAGAGAGAGAGGCAGCATGAGCAGGGGAGGGTCAGAGAGAGAGGGAGTCACAGACTCTGAAAGAGGCTCCAGGCTCTGAACTGGCAGTCAGCACAGAGCCCGACGCGGGGCTCGAACCCACGAACCGCGAGATCATGACCTGAGTGAAAGCCGGATGCTTAACCGACTAAGCCACCCGGGCACCCCCATTTTGATGAACACCTGAGTAACAGTTCAGTAGTCCTTTTGCAGGCTAAGTAGAACAAAGCTGGATTCCCAGACAATATTCTAACAAGGCTTTTAAGATTCTAAATACAGTCTGTTTACCTTGTAACTCACTCAGATGAGAATTAATGTTTTGGCCACAAGTACCTGAAGTTTGCTTGAGGCCAAAGCTCTGCCAGCCTGTGTTTGGATGAAGCATTTGAGGTCTGCTATATATAAGTAATAATGAATTATCACTAGATTTCTCTTGAAAATATACAAAGAACCAAAACAGAAAATATGAAGACAAATATACATGTTTCACAGAGCTAGAGGAAAGAAAACAAAGCAACTAACTCAGTTCAACAACAAACAAAAGGTGATTGGCTTTTCCAGAGGCTGTACAAGATGCTATTGGGAAGAACTATGTTTCACTAGGTAGAAGCAGAGTTCCAAACCTTTCTCTTCTGAGTGATGTGGATGTAAAACATGGGTAGCATATGGGTACACATTCAAAGGGAAGGAGAAGGCAGGAGTGCTGAACTCCTGAGATTTAAGAATGATACAAGAAGAATCAAATGGGTCCATAATTTTACAGCTGTAAAAGAAAAACAATACTTCCCTCCCCAAAGAAAGACATTCTGATGTGTCCCAGGATGATTCATTGTAAGTCTTTTTGCTGATGCCAGTATGTTGATATATAATAACTTAGATTTGCAGCAAGTCACTTAATCTTTCTGAGTCACTCTCTTTATCTGTGAAATAAACTATTGCCTTAGATCAAGAATTTCAGTGACAACAGGGGCGCCTGGGTGGCTTAGTCGTTTAAGTGTCCGACTTTCGCTTAGGTCATGATCTCGCAGTTTGTGGGTTCGAGCCCCGCATCAGGCTCTGTGCTGACTGCCAGCTCAGAGCCTGGAGCCTGTTTCAGTCTGTGACTCCCTCACTCTCTGACCCTCCCCTGCTCATGCTGTCTCTCTCTCTCCTAGAAATAAATAAAACATAAAAAAATTTTAAAATATTAAAAAAAAGATTTAAAAAAAAAAGAATTTCAGTGACAACAATGGGCAGACATAGATGTGCATAGTGTGAATAAAGCTGTCCAGACGACTGTGGAAATCACTGGACAAGCTGATTTTTTTATGTATATTTTATCAATAATCTACTACAGATCTATTTTTCATCAACATTGTGATCATTCACGCTTTAGTGAAATATAATAGCTTTCTTGATATTATAATAACACAGGTATTAGTATCTCCTTATTCCAATTCCAATTCACATCCGAATGAATTCCTCAATCATGGTTTCCTTTATTCCATACACTTCTTTAAAATCAATTTTGAGGCGCCTGGGTGGCTCAGTCAGTTAAACATCTACCTTTGGACTCAGTCATGATCTCGTAGTTCATGGGTTCCAGCCCCGCGTCGAGCTCAGAGGTCGAACTGACAGCTCAGAGCCTGGAGCCTGCTTCGGATTCTATGTCTCCCTCTCTCTCTGACCCTCCCCCCACTCACAGTCTATGTCTCTCTCTCTTAAAAATAAACAAACATTAAAAACAATTAAAAAAAATAAAACCAATTTAATTAACTCCTATTTAGTTTTTATTCAACCAAGACTAAACCTCTCTCTTGGCTTACCCAATTCTGGTTGCCAAATTTACAACCTGTATCTGGACTTTCTAACCGTTCTTTGTTTTAGATGATCACCTATTTATTGACCATCCAGGAGGGCCATTCTCCTTTCATAATGGCAAATCTCCTCCAAGAGGAAGCAAGTAGTTTCAAAAAAATCCATTTAAAATCCCAATGAAACAAATTTCATTAGTAGAAAAAGATTTGCCTATAATTTAAAAACCAGCCTATCCTATTCTCAAATAACCATCTCTTTACCTTACACACAGACAAAAGCAGATATTCTGCAGACTCCACAACTGCTCAAAGACAATGAATAAGAAGGGAGTTGGGAAATCAAGGTATAGAGGCATAAAGCCATCAGATAAGTCCCAAAGCTCCATCTGTGTGAGTACTTCAACATTTTCCATAAGGGTTGGGATGTTCGCCAGAAGTAATAGTTGTCTATATGACATATATAGGATCCAACATATTCATATATAGGGAGAATAAACATAAATACAAATATATATAATAAACCTCTCACTTCTACTATATGCCTCTTGAGATTAGAAATCATGATATTCCAAATAACTGAAGAGTCATTAACTGATACAGATGTATGATAAACAAAGGTCTAGACAATGCTTCCCTGGAATATACAATACCTGAACAATAGATTCCTATGCAACTGTCATTAATTTGAATACGTTTTTACTTGTATAAGTCTTGTAAATACTTGAGAAAGTTCAAAATATCTGTTGGCTTGTAAACTCCATATGGCCTCACACTTATTTTCTGCCCATTCTCTCTGGGTCACAGGTCCTGAACAGGCAAATCAGATCCTCATATGACAGTGCAACAAAAAAAGGAAATACCACTAACTTTGTGTTGTCTTTGCTATATTATGTATATTTTTCTCCCTGTACTAGGGCTAGCGTAGAGCACCTTTGATCCAGATCAGTTTCACAAAATGATTATAAGGAAACTTAAATATCACACAGCCTAACATGGTTATTTCATAGAGAATAATTGAGAAATAGAAGGTTCAGATTATATAAAAGAAGTCATGATTTAAAGTTTTTAAAAGACAGGTATCTTCCATTCAACCTTCCAAATGTGACTTAATGCTGTAGATTTCAGAGAATGAAAGCTCAAAGCTCATGTGAATGTGAGTAGAGAAACATGTACAGCTGAAATAGCTGTGAGATATGATTCTTCTGCATCTCTCCAGATTGGTCAATGATTCTTTTCCATCATAACTTTTAGAATCGAAGAAAAATCATGGAAAACATCAAGTGTACTTAAAGCAACAATGGACAAAAAAAATATACAAAGGCAAAAAAAATTTTTAAAAATAAAGCAACAATGGACAAAAATGTGAATTAGGTAGTCTCAAGCTAATTCAGGGCACATTTCGTTATATTTAGAGCTCTTATAAACCCTCCATTTTTCCATATTTCCAAAATACCCATTTCCAAAATTCACATTTTATATAATTCAGCACAGATCTATAGATAGTTAGATATACATTTCAATTTGTGAATTGCTATGTAAAAGATTGCTCAAGCTATGACACTCTGAAAAGATATTGTTATGTTTTGTTCATTCTTCTTTTCTTTTTCTTTTATAGATTTTTAAATGTTTATTTATTTATTTTGAGAAAGAGGGGGGGAGGAGAGAGAGAGCTGGGGAAGAGCAGAGAGAAGGAGGGAGAGAGAGAATCCCAAGCAGACTCTATGCTCAACACAGAGCTTAATGCAGGGTTTGATCTCATGACCATGAGATCATGACCTGAGCCAAAATCAAGTCGGATGCTTGACCAACTGAGCCATCCAGGCATCCGTCTTTCTCTCTTTTTAAAATAAACAAGCAGTTGAACTTTGATTATGGGTAGAATAAAAATGAGGCTTATGCAAGGCCCTTTACAGAATGAGCTCATTTTTATAGACTTATGGCAATAGTTGCAAATATAGATACCCTAAGAAAGGTGTGGGCATTACAGTGATATAGTTACATGTAGTTTCTTTTCAGTGATGGTTGACACGAAGAAGCTCCATAATTGCTAGACAATGAAGATAGCAATGTATTCCTCCTGGGATTGATATCTGAAACTCCACCTTTAGATGGAAGATACCTATGTCCATCAAAAGAGCAGGATTCTTGTTTGGCTTTAGCAAATGGTACCTTCTATTGGTGTGAAAACCTCATTCAGCCTTGTCTTTCCATATTCATGTCACTCTAGATATAACCTGGCAATTAACACCTGTAGCATTCAAAGCTGTAGAAAGCTTCACTAGTTTTCTTTTTTTAAATTATTATTTCTATTCTTAAACCACACCTGGAAGTCATGGATTTTACCATCATTACAAGAAAGGGCACCAAGAAATGATGTTTAATTCATGACTGAGGAGATGCAGGTACCCTGAGCAGACAGTGTGTGTTTGTTAAATAACACTGTGAAACCCAGACATTTTCCTGTTTCAGCCTGTTTGGAAATTTTCAAAATGATTTTTCCAGGCTTTGCCCATCCATTACCTTTAATAATGACTTTATTGGGATACCAATTATTTTCTTTGGGCCAGAGAAGAAGTGTTAAGCCATATTTCTCCTGCAATTTAAGAAATCTTTTTATGGATTACAAGTATGTTATTCTATATATAAGTTAAAATCCAAAAAGCTGAAGTGGAGAGTTAAGAGGGCTGTTTTTATGACAAGCTGAGAAGCTCTTCTCCATTTGTTTCCTACAAAGAAGGAGTCAAACAGAATGGGGGAATCTGCAATGTTGATTTCAGTGTTGGGATTTCAATGTTCCATTTTGCGATGCCCACATAAATACAGCAAGAAATGCTCTGGAGCAGACAGACAAGTATCTAAGACATGATCTGTGCTTGACAGTCTGTCCTTTAGCCTTCAAATTCCAGTTTGATCATATAACAATAAGTTCAAAAATCCCTATTCATTTCAGTCATTTCTGCCAGTCAATACTTGAAGCCTCCTCCTTGCTGGACCCACTAACTTAGACTATCTTTAATATATTTAAAATTGAAACAGGACAGGATTCTCAACATTTAGGTAAAAGTGGCTGCAGGACAACTTTTGAATAGTTAAGAGTTGATGTCTGCTTGATAGTATGACTCTGGGGACATGGAAAACCTGTGCCAACCCAGAAATGCCTTCTTATCTATTCACTGATGGCTACCATTCTGCTAGAGGTTAGATCAGCAATTTATTTCATGTGTGTGTGTGCTGAATTCAGAGGAAATACCCATGGAATGATTTATTTTGAAGAATGTTTGCATTGGGGTAAAAAGGATTGAACATCTTTCCTTTGTAAAGAAATTGTTTTGAGAAGAAAGAAGAAAGATTAGGTAAGGATGGCAGAATATATGAGTGGAGAAATGAGAGAGGAGAAAATAGAAGACAAAGGGATAAAGGATGGGAAAGACCAGAGAGAAGGGAGACAGGAAAGAAACAAGAGAGGGGATGGGTAAGCCAGTGACAGAAGAGAGGAAAAAGGGAGGAGAAAGGAAAAGTGATGAAGGGGAAGAGAAAGCAAATGGGACATTTCCATAAAGAATAAAAATGCTCAGCACATGCCACTCGCAGATAGTTAATGAAAAGCTTTAATTTAAATAAGCAGGAAGACATGTTTGTGAGGGGTGGAAGGTCTACTTTCTAGGGGTTAAGATGCTAATGAAGAACTTCACTAACAAGATGTTTACAAAAGCTGCCCTCTTATTACTTCTTCCAGGCGGGGGTCAGAGAGATTGTATTTGATGTTGTATTAGTTTACTAGGGCTGCCATGACAAAGTATCACAAACTGGGTGGCTGGAATTCTAAGTTCAAGGTGCCAGCAGAGTTGTCACCATCAAGGCCATGAGGGAAGGATCTGTTACAGGCCTCTTTTCTGGCTTCAGGTGACTACCCCCTTGATGTCTCTTTGCCATGGTTGTTCCAGACCACATGTGCATCCTGTGCCTCTTCTTATAAAGACACCAGTCAAACTGAATTTTAGGGTCCATCATAACAGCCTCATATTTACTTCATCACCTCTTTAAAGACTTTATCTCCAAATACCATTATAGTCTGAGGTAATAAGGGATTGGAATTTTTAACATATGAACTTGGGGAAGACACAATTAATTCAGCCCATTAACAGAGGTAGAGGGAGTACCAGTATCATCTGGAAAGAATATCTGACTATACTTGCTCAGTCCCAATTTTTCTTTGATTGGAACTCAGATAGTGACTCTGCAGATCTTGAGAATCACATATTATTTATCCCTCAACCTAAAATATCTTCAAAGAGAGCACAATGGGATGGAAAGTGCACTGGCCACAAAGGGGTTGATTTAAGTCCTGGATACACAGCCTATCATCTGCATAAGCTTATATTATTTGACTTCTCAGTCTGAGCCTTGGTTTCTACTTGGGCAAAATAAGTCTATTAATTACCTTCTACAAAACAGTGTTGGTCTAGGCTAAGTCTTAAACTAGAGAACATCCTTGATAAAATCTGAAAATGCCTTAAAAAGACTTTGTATACAGTCAGGCTTCGAACAAATGGAAGGGATTATTATAATCACCACTGTGTATTTGATTTTAAATAGTTGCCCACTTAAAATACATGGAGATTTAAATAGAGCCAACTTTAAATCAGTATCCTTTGAGTGGTGATTCAAAATAGACTAAATTCTCTGTGCACATGGCTTTTCCCATAAGGCATGATTATTAATTTTTAGTTCACTATTCAATAGCACATGCCTTTAGATTAACTTCTGTCAGTCACACATCTCACTAGGCCCATATAACTTATGATTATCAGCTTTCAGTTTGACAATTTTTTTCCTTTTTTGGGGAGCCATATAGAAGCTTGAAGCAGGAACAATTTGTCCCCAGCTTCCTTTTCTTGTATTTTTGGTGCCTCTAAACTGTAAATACCCAAAGCTACCACAGGCCATCAGAAAATGACCTTATAATAATGGGACTTACAGGAAGTTATTCCTCTTATAAATGGAGGCATTTGGGGGCACCTGGGTGGCTCCGTCAGTTAAGCATCAGACTCTTGCAATTGGCTCAGGTCATGATTTCACGGTTCTTGCTATCAAGCCCCAAGTGGGGCTCTGTGTTGACCCGGTGGAGCCTGCTTGGGATTCTCTCTCTCTCTCCTCTCTCTCTCTCTCTTTCTCAAAATAAATAAATAAGCTTAAAAGAAAAAGAAATGGAAGCATTTTGCCAAAGCCTGCTCCTTCGGAGAATAACCATGGTGACTAAATCAAGAATGCTGGAATAGTAGAATTTCAGGCACCATGGTGGGACGATAGAGGAGATAAAACAGTAGGACTTTCTAGAAGCCTAAGAATGATCCCTATGAGGCTGACACCACTCTCTTCAACAAGGGCCCTGAAAATATTATCAAAACTTTTAAAACCTTTGTAGTTAACATATTGCTTTAGAAGTGAAAAATAGTGTTAATTACTATTCTTTGTTTAAAACATACACTTAGAGAAAAGCACTGAATACATACCAAAGACCTCCAAGACCAGAGTTTCCATTTGTTAATGTACTGAGGAAATGAAATAAGCTTTCCATGAGATAATGACATTTGTTAGTTGAGTCGCTTGTCCAATAAGATTAGCAATGATAATTTTATTAACACTAATGTGTCAGAATAGACTGAAATGTGAATAATGAACCAATTGTTTAGAAATAGTAAATAACATGTATAATAATAATGATATATATTACCTATTATATACAAATATATCTTCTGGATATTTTCCTTTTTTGACATTTTCCTATATTAATGTTAATTCTATATGTAACATTTTAATATATTTTATATACACCTTGCATATAGGTACATTTTATTTATTTATTTATTTATTTATTTATTTATTTATTTATTTATTTATTTATTTTTGAGAGAGAGGGAACTAGTGGGGGAAAGGGGCAGAGAGAGAGTGAACCTTAAGTAGGCGCCAGAGTAAGTGTGAAGACGTGGGGCTTGATCCCACAAGTCTGGAATCATGACGTGAACTGAAATCAAGAGATGGATGCTAACCAACTAAGCCACCCAGGTGCCCCAATATAGGTACTTTTTAAATGACTTTGCACATATATATATAATTATATATGTAATATATATCAAATATATATTATGTATTATGTGATATTATATATTTTATATTTAATATACTATATTTGCTATAATTTCAGATACAAATACATATTATATTTGTATAATATGAATTTTTAATATTTTAATAAGTATTCATTCAAAAATATTTAAGTAACTAAAACATTATAATGCCTTACATATGGAATTTTACTTTTCTACTTTGAGAAAATGATGTGGATATTAACCCTTTATTGGATATATAATTTGCAAATAACTTCTCCCATTCAGTAAGTTGCTTTTATGCTTTATTGATGATTTCTTTTGCTGTGTAAAAGCACTTTATTTTGGTGTGGTTCAAATAGTTTAATTTTGCTTTTGTTTCCCTTGCCTCAGAAGGCATCTCTATGGAATTGTTGCTATGGCCAATGTCAAAGAAATCACTATCTGTTTTCTTCCAGGAATATTATGGTTACAGGTATCATATTTAGGTTTTTAATCTATTTTGAATTTACTTTTGTTTATGGTGTAATAAAGTGGTCCAGTTTCCTTTTTTGCATGTAGCTTCCCAGGTTTCCCAGCACTATTTGGTAAAGAGATGGTCTTTTCCTCATTGTGTATTCTTGCCTCCTCTGTCTTAGATTAATTGACCATATAAGCATGAGTTTCCTTCTGGGCTCTCATTTCTGTTCTATTGATCTATGTATCTATTTTTTGTGTCAGGACCATACTATTTTTGATTACTATACAGTTGTAGTATTTTGAAACCTGGGCTTGTGATACCTCCAGTTTTGTTCTACAGCAAAGATTGCTTTGGTTATCTGGAGTCTTCTCTGGCTCCATATAAACTATAGGACTATTTATTCTACTTCTGTGAAACATGTTGTTGGTAATTTAATGGAGATTTTATTAAGTATGTGGATTTCTTTGGGTTCTATGAACATTTTAACAATATTGATTCCTCCAGTCATGAGCATGGAGGAATCTTTCAATTTATTTGTGTCCTCTTCAATTTCTTTCATCAATGTTTTATAGTTTTTGTAGTACATGGGTTAATATACAAAATATATAAAGAACATACAACTCAATACCAATAAAATAAATGATCTGATTTAAAAAATGGGCAACAGACCTGAACAAATATTTTTCCCAAGAAGACATACAGATGGCCAAAAGACACGTGAAAAGCTGCCTAATCACTCATCATCAGGGAAATGCAAATCAAAACCACAATGAGATATCACCTCACATCTGTCAAAATGGCTACAATCAAAAAAATAAGAAATAACAAGCATTGGTGAGGATGTGGAGGAAAAGGAACTTGTGTACACTCTTGCTAGTAATGAAAATTGGTGCAGCCACTGTGGAAAACAGTATGGAGGTTCTTCAAAAAATTAAAGATAGAAATACCATATGATCTGGTTATTCCACTACTAGGTATTTACCCAAAAAAATGAAAACACTAATTAAAAAGATATATGCACCACTATGTTTATTGCAGTGTTATTTACAGTTGCCAAATTATGGAAGCAACCCAAGTGTCCATCCATAGATGAATGGATAAAGGAGATGTAGTACACACACACACACACACACACACACACACAATGGTATATAGACAATGGAATATTACTCAGCATAAAGAATGAAATCTTGCCATTTGCAACTACATGGATGGATCTAGAGAGTATAATGCTAACTGAAATAAATAAGTCAGAGAAAGACAAATAACCATATGATTTTACTCATATGTGGAGTTTAAGAAACAAAACAAATTACCAAAGAAAAAAAGACACAAACAAAAACCCAGACTCTTAAATATGAAGAACAAACTGGTGCTTGACAGAGGAGAGGGATGGGTAAAATAGCTAAAAGAGGGGGCAAGATGGCGGAGAAGTAAGGAGCTCCGTACTTGCACTCGCGCCCATACATCACACAGAAAAGATCTGAAGCCATTGGAAACCATACAAAACCTGAGAGACTGGGAGAAAAAAGGACGCAGAATCCACTGAGAAAGCCTTCTAACGTGAGTGCGAACCGGGGAAGGTAAAATCGGGCTGGGATCCGAGCCTCCAGGGTGGGAGGCGATCCCCCTCTACCCTCTACGGGGAGTGAGAGGGGAAAAGGAGAGAGTCCGAGACAGAAAAATCTCCGCTCGGTGCATAGAAAGACCGTACTTGCCAAATACCTGCACACCAGGTCCCCTCGCGACAACTGGTCCTGGGGGAGGCTGAGCACACAAACTGCTTCTTTGTGCCGCTCCTGGAGGTTGGGTTTTAAAGCGGCGCGGGCGCGCCTGCCGCCATTGTAGCTCCAGGGCGGCTGGGACCCCTGAAAGAGCCGCGCAGACACCGGGCGTCCGCGCTCCTGGCTGGCTGGAACTCGAGAGGGAAGGCAAAGAGTTAAAAACTGGGAAATTTGCCTGTGAGTTCGTGTTTTGGGTGACGAGCCATAGAGAGACCCGGTTTTCCTCACTCCAGCGGGCTCAGGCTACGCGGACCCGGCAGGCAAGCCCCCGCACATGCGCACCAGCCCGACCCAGAGAAGGAAGCAGCGATCCTGACTCAGCCCCCAGAGCTCAGCAGGGTGCCTGGAATAGCCTGAGGGGGTTGTCTGGGAAGCTGTGACTAAGGCAACGTCAGCGGGGCGCGGACTGGGATTTGGAGATTGGAACTGGCCTGGGTTGAAGAGTGCAACCAACTTCGGCTGCGTCCCCGGAACGGGGAGTTGACACGCCAAAAAAAAAAAAGCAAGCTGCAGCGCAGGGTTCAAGAAGGGACTGGAGCACCGTCACTCTCCTCCCCACAATCGCCAAGGCAGAACCCCTGCCTGAGGCATCGGATCACGCCACGCCCATCCCTGCCTGAGAGGTGCCCTCCTCCCTTTTTTTTTTCTCTTTTTTTTCCTTTTTTTTCTTTTTTTTTTTTCTTCTTCTTTTTTTTTCCCTTTCTTTTCTCTTTTTTTCTTCTTCTTTCTCTTTTCTCGCTTTTTTCCCCAAAACACTGACCTGATTAACTCTGGTCGCCAGCTTGCTTAAACAATCACAAGTCCATTCTGTAAATGTAAATTCTACACCTACCGACTTTTTCAGCTATTTCTCTCAGGAGTAATTAGACTATATAGTTTCTCTGGATAATTCCAGCATCCTTCTCTCACCTATCCAACCATATTCTACCCTTTACCTCTTTGAAAAAAGTTTCTTATCCCTTCTGCCTGTTCATTCTATTTCCAAATCTGCCTTGTCTCGCCCTGCCTTCTCTCTTTTTCTCTATGCTCTTCAACCAGCACTGCATACACACGGCTATTTAACTGTAGCTGGGAAATCCAGGTATATGCTTTAAACCGTTCTTTGTCCATCAGTTTTCTTCTTTTTTCCTTTTCTTTTCCCCTTTATGACCCTTTTATGTATTTTATGCTCCCTATTCGCCCTCCCTCCTCCGTCTTTTCTATTAACTTTTTCGTTTTCCCTCTCACTTTGCATGTTAGTTGAATCAGCCTGTGCGTTTGTGTGCTCCTGCTCCCTGTGTGTTTGTCTGTCTGTTTTCTTTTCCAGGGCTAACTCAAGAAACAAGCTACAGTACACAGGGTGAAGAGTCCCAAATATCACTACGAATAGGAAAATAAAATAACTAAGGTCCCAACAAGAGTGACCGAGGGATACCATTCAAAAAACAATCTCTGAAAGGATAGGCCCTGGAAAGTCAAAGAGTTTCTTGGATATAGCAGTGCTCATAGAAACAGAGAGCATAACAGGTCTTTAAAACCAACAAGAGCCGGAAAGCTAACTAAAATGACGAAACGAAAGAACTCTCCTCCAAAGAAACTCCAAGAAGAAATGACAGCTAATGAACTGCTCAAAACAGATATCAGCAGCATAAGTGAACAAGATTTTAGAATAATAATGGTGAAATTAATAGCAGGGCTTGAAAAAAACATAGGCGACATCAAAGAAACTATGGCTACAGACAGAATGGAAAATAAAAATAGGCATGAAGAATTAAAAAATGCGATAAATGAGATCCATAATAAATTAGAGGCCTCCAACGCACGGCTTGAAGAGGCAGAAAGGAGAATAAGTGATTTAGAAGACACCATTCTAGAAAAACAAGAAGCTGACAAAAAAAGAGACAAGCTGATCCAGGAACAGGAAAGAAGAATTCGAGAGCTCAGCGACACAGTCAAACGCAACAATATCCGTATCATAGGAATCCCAGAAGAGGAAGAGAGAGGGAAAGGTGCTGAAGGAGTCCTGGAACAAATTATAGCAGAGAACTTCCCGACCTGGGGAAGGAAGTCAATGTGGAAATACAAGAGGCTCAGAGGACTCCTCTCAGACGTAACTTGAATCGATCTTCTGCACGACATATCATCGTAAAAATGGCAAAATACAAGGACAAAGAGAGAATTTTGAAAGCAGCTAGGGAGAAAAGGGCCCTCACATACAAAGGGAAACCCATCAGAGTGGTGACAGACCTATCTACTGAAACGTGGCAGGCCAGAAAGGAATGGTAAGAGATCTTCAATGTGATGAACAGTAAAAATATGCAGCCAAGAATCCTCTATCCAGCAAGCCTGTCATTCAAAATAGAAGGAGAGATAAAAACCTTTCCAAACAAACAGAAATTGAAAGAATTTGTCACCACGAAGCCAGCCCTACAAGAAATTCTGAGGGGGGTGCTCTGAAGGAAAGGTTGCAAGGAACAAAGATTCCAGAGACACCACCACAAACATGAACCCTACAAAAGATACAAAGACTCTAAACCCACATATTTCAATAATAACACTGAATGTAAATGGGCTGAATGCTCCAATCAAAAGATATAGGGTAGCAGAATGGATTAAAAAACAAAATCCATCTATATGCTGTCTACAAGAAACTCATTTTTGACGGGAAGATACCTTCAGATTAAAAGTAAGGGGATGGAGAAATATATATCATACTACAGGAAATCAAAAGAAAGCCGGAGTAGCGATACTTATATCAGACAAACTGGACTTTAAATTAAAGACAATCACAAGAGATGAAGAAGGGCACTACATAGTAATTACAGGGTCCATCCATCAGGAAGAACTAACAATCATAAATGTCTACACACCGAATATGGGAGCACCTAAATATCTAAAACAATTAATCACAAACAGAAACAAGCTTATAGATAAGAATGTGCTAATACCAGGGGAATTTAATACTCCACTTACAGCAATGGATAGATCAACCAGACAGAAAATCAGTAAAGAAATAATGGACTTGAAAGATACATTGGACCAGATGGACCTGACAGATATATTTAGAACTTTACATCCTGAGGCCAGGGAATTTACTTTCTTCTCAAGTGTGCATGGCACATTCTCCAAGATAGATCACATACTGGGACATAAAGCAGCCCTCAATAAATATAAAAGAATAGAGATCATACCATGCACACTGTCAGATCACAGTGCTTTGAAACTTGAAATCCATTACAGGAAGAAGTCTGGAAAACTTCCAAAAACATGGAGGTTAAAGAACACCCTTCTAAAGAATGAATGGGCCAATCAGGCAATTAGAGATGAAATTAAAAAATATATGGAAACAAATGAAAATGAAAACACAACAATTCAAAATCTATGGGATGCGCAAAGGCAGTCCTAAGAGGAAAGTACATTGCTCTCCAGGCCTATTTCAAGAGATTAGAAAAAGCGCAAGTCCAAAATCTAACAGCTCACCTAAAGGAACTAGAGGCAGAGCAACAAGAACGCCCTAAACCCAGTAGAAGAAGAGAAATAGTAAAAATTAGAGCAGAAATAAACAACATAGAGACCAAAGAAACAATTGAACAGATCAATGAGACCAAGAGTTGGTTTTTTGAAAAGGTAAACAAAATTGACAAACCTCTAGCCAGACTTATCCAAAAGAAAAGAGAGAGCACCCAAATAGACAAAATTATGAATGAAAATGGACTTATTACAACCAACCCCTCAGAAATACAAGCAATTATCAGGGAATACTATGAAAAATTATATGCCAACAAATTGGACAACTTAGAAGAAATGGACAAATTCCTAAACACACACTCACTACCAAAATTCACATGGGAAGAAATAGAAAACCTGAACAGACCCATAACGAGTGAAGAAATTGAATCACTGATCAAAAATCTCCCAACAAATAAGAGCCCTGGACCTGATGGCTTCCCTGGGGAATTCTACCAGACATTTAACACAGAATTAATCCCAATTCTTCTCAAGTTATTCCAAAAAATAGAAAGCGAAGGAAAACTCCCGGACTCATTTTATGAAGCCAACATCACACTGATTCCCAAGCCAGACAGAGATCCAGCAAAAAAAGAGAACTACAGGCCAATATCCTTGATGAATACGGATGCAAAAATTCTCAACAAGATCCTTGCAAATCGAATCCAGCAGCATATAAAAAGAATCATCCACCAAGATCAAGTGGGATTCATTCCTGGGTTACAGGGCTGGTTCAACATTCGCAAATCAATCAATGTGATACATCATATCAATAAAAGAAAAGATAAAAACCATATGATCCTGTCAATAGATGCAGAAAAAGCATTTGACAAAATACAGCATCGCTTCTTAATAAAGACTCTCGAGAAAGTTGGGATAGAAGGAACCTACTTAAACATCATCAAAGCCATCTATAAGAAGCCTTCAGCTAACATCATCCTCAACGGGGAAAAACTCAGAGCTTTCCCCTGAGATCAGGAACACGACAGGGATGCCCACTCTCACCACTGCTGTTTAACATAGTGCTGGAAGTCCTAGCATCAGCCATCAGACACCAAAAGGAAATCAAAGGCATCAGAATTGGCAAAGAGGAAGTCAAACTTTCACTCTTCGCAGATGACATGATACTCTACATAGAAAACCCGACAGACTCCACCAGAAGCCTACTAGAACTGATCCAAGAATTCAGCCAAGTTGCAGGGTACAAAATCAATGTACAGAAATCGGTTGCATTCTTATACACCAACAATGAAGCAACAGAAAGAGAAATCAAGAAACTGATCCCATTCACAATTGCACAAAAAACCATAAAATACCTCGGAATAAACCTAACCAAGGATACAAGAGATCTGTATGATGAAAACTATAGAAAACTTATGAAGGAAATTGAAGAAGACACAAAGAAATGGAAAAACATTCCATGCTCATGGATAGGAAGAATAAATATAGTTAAGATGTCATTACTACCTAAGGCACTCTACACATTCAATGCAATTCCAATCAAAATTGCACCAGCATACTTCTCAAAACTAGAACAAACTATCCAAAAATTTGTATGGAACCACAAAAGACCCCGAATAGCCAAAGTAATCCTGAAAAATAAAACCAAAATGGGAGGGATCACCATCCCAGACTTTAGCCTCTACTACAAAGCTGTCATCATCAAGACAGTATGGTATTGGCACAAAAACAGACACATAGACCAATGGAACAGAATTGAGAACTCAGAAGTGGACCCAAAAGTATACAGCCAACTAATCTTTGACAAAGCAGGAAAGAATATCCAATGGAAAAAAGACAGCCTTTTTAACAGATGGTGTTGGGAGAACTGGACAGCAACATGCAGAAGAATGAAACTAGATCATTTTCTCACACCATGCACAAAAATAAACTCAAAATGGATAAAGGACCTGAGCGTGAGACAGGAAACTATCAACACCCTAGAGGAGAAAGCAGGAAACAACCTCCTTGACCTCCACCGCAGCAACTTCTTACTTGACACATCCCCAAAAGCAAGGGAATTAAGAGCAAAAATAAACTGTTGGGACCTCCTCAAGATTAAAAGCTTCTGCACAGCCAAGGAAACAACCCAGAAAATTAATAGGCAACCAACCGAATGGGAAAAGATAGTTGCAAATGACATATCAGATAAAGGGTTGATATCCAGAATCTACAAGGAACTCACCAAACTACACGCCCGAAAAACAAACAGCCCAGTGAAGAAATGGGCAGAAGATATGAACAGACACTTCTCCAAAGAGGACATCCAGATGGCCAACAGACACATGAAACGATGCTCAGCATCGCTCCTCATCAGGGAAATACAAATCAAAACCACACTGAGATACCACTTCACGGCAGTCAGAGTGGCTAAAATGAGCCAATCAGAGAACTCTTGATGCTGGCGAGGATGTGGAGAAACGGGCACCCTCCTACACTGTTGGTGGGAATGTAAACTGGTACAGCCCCTCTGGAAAACAATGTTGGAGGTTCCTCAGGAAACTAACAATAGAACTCCCCTAGGACCCAGCAATAGCACTGCTAGGAATTTACCCGAGGGATACAGAAATGCTGATGCATAGGAGCACATGTACCCCAATGTTCATAGCAGCACTCTCCACAATAGCTAAAACCTGGAAAGAGCCTAAGTGTCCATCAACAGATGAATGGATCAAGAAGATGTGGTTTATCTATACCATGGAATACTACATGGCAATGAGAAACAATGAAATCTGGCCATGTGTAGCAACATGGATGGACCTTGAGGGTGTTATGCTGAGCGAAATAAGTCAGGCAGAGAAGGACAAATATCATATGTGTGCACGTATAGGAGGATTAGGAGGAACTTAACAGAGGACCAAGGGGAGAAGAAGGGCGGAAATGGTGGGGGAAAGGGAGAGAGGCAAACCATGAGAGACTCTTGAATGCTGACAAAAACTGAGGACTGGTGGATGTGGGGGGAGGAGGGGTGGGCATTGAGGAGGGCACTTGTGGGGATGAGCACTGGGTGTTATGTGGAAACTAATTTGACAATAAACTATTTGTAAAAAAAAAAATAGCTAAAAGATAAGAGTCTCTTATCTTGATGATCAGTGAAAAACTTTGAATCACTGTACACCTGAAACTAATATAACACTCTATGTTAATTATACCTGAATAAAACAATGTAAGAATAATGTAGATCATTATAATGATCAATACAAATTCAATTAATGTAGATACACTGTAATCATAGTAATACAATAAATACTCCGCATATAGATTATAAACTTTTTTATTTCTTTGAATGATGCTGCATATATGCTATCCAAGAAGTTTCTGATTTTAATAACTGTTTTTTTTAAAGTAGCTTTCTATGTACCGGTACTCTTCTATACTCTTCACATGAAATACAGAAAGGTTAGGTACTTGCTCTAAGTCTCATAAGTAATAATGGATAAAGCTATTTGCATTCCATCTGCAGTAGTCTGATTCCAGAAAAACTGATCTAGAGTACTATCACCAGTGTAGCGAGGTCTTTGAGGGAAAGGTCTGCTCCATTCTACTAGCTTGGGAAGGCCATAGCCACTCTACTTTCTGGAGCCACTGGAATGTGGTTTAACTAATTTCTTTAAGTTGGAGAGGAATGCTGGGGCTGGACTAGGCTGGGGTTGGGGTTAGGATGGAGAGATCATTTGTAGTAATAGGAAGAAAAGATGGAAATCTCTGGGTGCTGGATAATCCTGATGGGAGAAAGGCCCTAGAATAGAATAATAAGCATAGAGGATTTCTGTCTAAATCAATTAGAGCAATGGTTCTCAAGTGTAATCCCAGACTAGCAACATCAGCATCACCTGGTAACCTGCAGGATTGCAAATTCCCATGCATCATACCAGACACACTGAGTCAGAAACTCTGGGCAGGGCATCAGGTCCAGAAATCTGTTTTAACAAGCTGTCAAGGTGATTCTGATTCACTTTAAAGTTTGAGAAAAATTGATTAGAGAAAGAAAGGAGAGACAAAGTGGTGAGACTTTGAATTGTTCTGGTAAGTAGGGATATGCTTTGTTTCCACCTGTGACCCACTGAGTCAGAGTGAGGACTAACTGGCCAGGTGCAATGATGTCACTCAATTGACCAATGGCTCAAGGTATTCCTGTGCTCCTTAAACACTGTTTCCAAGCCAAGGTCCCTTTCTACTCCCCCATCTTCCTATATACAAACTGCCACCTTGTAAAGTATGGTGAACAACAAAGGGGATGTGTAACACTGTCAGGAATTAAACCCAAGAAGTTAAATTCCATCTTTTTCCGTAAAGTCATTATGCACTTGCCTCATTTCCTGCTGACTAACTTTGTCTCTCAGGAATAGGAACCAGGAAATCTCTGAGGCAGGTGCAGTTATAACAGATGTTACAAACCCTGAGACAGCTCACTGCTTCCCTTGTTTGTTGTTAACTGAATAGTTCTTCCACAGAAATCACGTTGGTTTCTCACAGAAAAATATCCCTTTCTACCTACTGTAGCATATTTCTCCAGGTAACTGTACTTTCTTCTGGCATCCCACGCAACCTCTTTGTGGATCGTGGGTCGTTAGGTGGATGTTAATGTTTGTCTTGCTCTTTCTTCCTGCTCTCATAAACTGACCTTGACTCGGTGTCAGCCTCATCAATGCGAAATTTCAATGATACAGTACAGAATATCTCTTATAAGAACCATGCATTAACCAGGTGTTTTTCCTTTCAACTTTGTATCATAAAGAGACAAAAGAAGAGGAAACATTTTCTTGAATGTAACTTTTTAGAAGGCACCATAAGAGTTGATAAGCAGAAACAAAGAAGGTAGAACAGAACTACTGTTCAGCATGGACTCCACGGGCCAGCCTGACTCAGCTACCTAGTGGCTGTGCAAACTAGGGCAAGTTAACTAACCTCTCGTTTTCTGTAAGCTCTTAGCTCACAGGTTTGTTGAGGGGATTAAAACTGTTAAATTTAAAAAATCTCTTACAAGAGTATTAATCACTTCATAAGTGGCTGCTATTATATTCTTTTTATTGCAACTATTGACCATAAGAAATATATCCAAAGAATGACCCAATTCCATCCACCATCTTATATTTACTGCAACAAAATAAGCTAGTCTAGAGAACAAGAAGCTCACATTTAATAGTTCCATTTTGGAGACAAGAAATAACCTTCCTGTGCTGCCCATTTATCCTGTTAATTAAGTTTTCATACACATTTCTTAACTCCTCACCTGGATTAGCTGATCCTTGAGAGCAGGTGCTCTGCATTAGTCCTCTTTGTACAAGCTAGAATATTAAGCACAGCAACTTTCATATCATACTAGATTTAATTTTCAGAAAGACATTTTCCAACCAACCAGAAAGAATAATTACCCCTAAATCCTCACTCATCCTGGCATATTGAGGTTTTACTTTCTTTAGGCTCTTTCTCAGGATACACCCTTTGTGCTGCTAATGATGCTCTCTGTCTACATTGCTTGCTTTGGTGTTGTGATTTTCAAAATTACTTCCAAGTCAAACAACCAAGTGATAAAATACTTACAGATTTCTTCTAGAGACAATATGGACAATTCTAAATAAGTCTGTAAGTCCATAACATAGTGCTTGCCCCCCTTCCTCCCCCAATACTATCAGACTACCAGACTTAAACATTATGAAGAGATTGCTGGAGCAGTAGATGGTCCAGTGTGCAGGGCTATGTTCATCTGGCAAATGAGAGCTCAAAGTGGGCAGTAACGATCAGAAAAGACATAATGAAATAGTTGGAAATGGATCTGGATCTTCTACACTAAAAAGCCTGAAAGTCCCCCATGTGTCCCATGAGATTATTTCATGTCACATAGCACAGCCTCCCATGTCCAGGCTGGTTACAACCGGCACTCTTAACAGGAAAAAGAAATCCAGGAAGGTCTCATGTGACACTGACCAATAAAACGACCAATAAAAACATATCAGGTCGTGCTAAATGCCATAACTTATTCTTAATTAAATAAATCCAGTTTGTACAAAGAGCATTAATGTCATCTTGTCACCAAACCATGTAGCCTCAACTGTCCATAAAGGGATTTCACCTTTATAAAGCTTTATATTGAGGCTGCTACATTTGAAAATGAGAAAAATTTTTTTAATATTGTAAACTTTGTGAAACCAGGTATTCTAATACTCTGGCACTTTGCATATAAAGCTCCATGTTAATCAGCTTATCATAATAAACTTAAAGTCCTGTTAGAAATTGTTGTGATCCTAAACTATTCATTTAAACACCTGGAGAAGTGTGATCCTAAACTATCTCATTTATCATTTTCTGACAGCAGTGACACATATCAGGTACTTACTATATGTATAGTTTTTTGGGTTTTACTTATAACATGTACTTCACTATCAATCATAAAAGATAATGATAATATCTAATAACAATCAGCCATGTTTGATAACAAAAGTTCAAGCTAGCCAGCCAAAACAATATTGATCACCAGGATTATAATTCTACCAGTTTATAGCTCAGACTATAGTATGAAAAATGCCTAAATATTTTCTTACCTGTGCCAGGATCCCCAAAGGCAAGTTCAAATGTTCTTTGGTCTTTTATTTCAGACAAAATTTTGTCTTCATTTGCAGTATAAATCTATCAGACACAGAATTTGGGACCACCATTAGGTCTCTGTATTACTGTGTGTGTGTGTGTGTGTGTGTGTGTGTGTGTGTGTTCTGTCTTAAAATGATAATTTGGTGGTTTCCAAGTCTGACTTATAAGAATTCCAGGCAGAGTTTACAGTATGAAAATTATAGTCATTTGGGCTTCTACCACTCACCTTCAACTGAACTGGAACCTCTAAAGGTTAAGGCTGACAGATAAATAGAAGACATCCAGTGAAATCTGAATTTCAGATAAACAACAAATAATTCTTTTAGACCAGGTATGCCTCATGCCATATTTGGGACATATTTAGGATAAAAATTATTCATAGTTTATCAGAAATTCAAATTTAACTGGCATCTCAGTTTTCTGTTTTTTGTTTTTTTTTTTATAAATAGTTTATTGTCAAGTTGGTTTTCATATAACACCCAGTGCTCATCCCCACAAGTGCCCTCCTCCATGCCCATATCCCCCATCCACCCCCACACCCATCTGGATTTTTTAAGGGGTATCTTTTCTTCTAAATATGGGAATCCTACCAATGGTAGCAACAAGGAATCTGTATTATCTGTAGTTTCCAAGCTGGTTCTGTTCAAACTGGTCTTTTATTTTCTCAAGTTTTTTTTGTTTGTTTATTCTTCTTTTTCAAATCCACAATTGAGACTTAGACTAAAGAGTTATCACACAAGGTACATATTTTTTAAAGTTGGGGAATTGAGTATTATATAAGAAACATTATCATAAATTTATTCATGATTCAAGGGAAATTTTTAAATTTTTTTGATAAAATGTCTGTTTCAAATGTCTTATTATTTAAATGTCACTTAACTTACACAGGTTGTAGCCACCATTTTATTTTTATTCAAAAATATTTCCACACTATATCTATTGTTATATGAGAGCCATGGCCACCCAATTTGGGTTTTTTACATGCTATTAAACACACAGCTAAGTGGGGCGCCTGGGTGGCTTAGTCGGTTAAGCGTCCGACTTTCACTTAGGTCATGATCTCGCGGTTCGTGGGTTCGAGCCCCGCGTCAGGCTCTGTGCTGACTGCCAGCTCGGAGCCTGGAGCCTGTTTCAGTCTGTGACTCCCTCTCTCTCTGACCCTCCCCTGCTCACGCTGTCTCTCTCTCCTAGAAATAAATAAAAAAAATTTAAAAAAAAAAAAACACAGCTAAGAAAGTAGGATAAAAAACACACAGAAGAGGGGATATCTGTGTGGCTCAGTCAGTTGAGCATCGGACTTCGGTTCAGGTCATGATTTCATAGTTTGTGGGTTCAAGCCCTGCGTGGGGCTCTGTGCTGACAGCTCAGACACTGGAGTCTGCTTCAGATTCTTTGTATCCCTCTGCCCCTCCCCTGCTTATGTGCAAGCAAGCATGCTCTGTCTCTCTCTCTCTCTCTTTCTCTCAAAAATAAATGAATAAACTTAAACACACACACACACACACACACACACACACACACACACAAGGGAGGGAGTTTTTCCACCAAGATAAAGTTGTTTACATTTTCTCCAGAGGAAGTAGCCCAATTCAGAAAGTTTTATAACATGGACTTAGAATGAGGAAAGTAGTTAACTAGTGCTTCTTTGAAAATTACCCTAATGGAGGAAAAAAAAAAAGCAGGGAGGAACAAATGGCATATTAAAGCAAGTGCAGTCAGATCTCAGGGAAGGAATTCATTAATCCCTGTAGCTTGTAATAGGGAGTTAGGACCCAGAGTGTGAAAATGTCAGAGCAGCACCATGAAATCCTAGAAGGGCTCAGTAGGTGAAGAGAATCAAAATTGTATATGAGCAGATGCTGGGAACCCAGGGTCTGGGAAACACCACACATTCCAACACAAATCCCTAAGCCCAGGTACCATGGGAACAGCTGATCCTCCACAAACATTTGTTGATATGTGGAGATGAGATGGGTCCTGACACGCTGTCTGGATATTATGAGCAAGGTAAAGGGTAACCAAGGGGACCAGACTGATAGCATGGAGCTGCAAAAATCCCAGCTGTGAATTCAAAGGGGTGCCTGAGCTTGAATATTCCTTTTGCCCCCAGCTAATGTGTGTACTGACCTCTGCTAAGGAGCTTGGAAATATTTCTAAGTAATTTGGTTCCCATAAATAGAATGTCCTCTTCAGGTGTTATGTGAGGAGGGACTAAAAATAATTAGTGGAAATGATCCTCAGACCCTCCATCACCTGAAAGAGCTGAAAGAGAGAGAGAGAGAAGTGGAGAGGAGTAAACTTAGATGCTTTTAAAATAAGAACTGATCTCTACTGGAAGACACTGATGGGAAGTTTTCCTGGAAAAATTTCCAATAAACTGGACCATTCAGGTACATTCCTCACTCCTCATTAAAAAATGTAAAACATAATTATTAACTTCATTTCTATGATCTATAAGTGGTTGCTTGAAGAAATGTGTTGCAATTTTTTGTATATACCTGGCTTTGAATACTATGACACATCCATTAAAAAATTAGATACATTTAAAATGCATACTTCCCTCTTTCTGGCTTCTGAATTCAGTATCAAACTGAAATTCTATGAGGGGCAAATTTCATTTAAATTTGGCAAAAGAAAGCTTTGGTTCAGGCAAAGGGGAAAAATGTATAAACAAGTAATAAAATCAGACTTCCTGAAGTGTTGAGTTGTGAAACTTTTGATGTAGAAAAATACTGGGTATTTATTGGGAGTTTCACTGATGCCTTCTAAGTACTCTATGAGGTACAAACAGGTGGCAGAAATAGAAATCTTATGGAAAAGAGAAAGAAAAAACTGAAGTCCCCTTCATTTTCCCTCTTTCAGAAATAACCAGTAAGCCATCCAGCCTTGGATCATCTCAGCCATTTGCTTTGGCTTCAAAACACTTAGGGAAATATACTGGACAGAAAAGCCATCATTTCAAGGTCACAGTCTTTCAGTGACAAAAGCTGACCACAGTGACACACAGTTATGAAAAACTGACCTTTGATCTACTTCACATGTTGGGTTCAAAGATACCTATTTTGTGATATATACTGGGATACAAACTTAGGAATGCCATTTGAGTTCAAGCAAGTCTTCAGGGCCAAATGTTTTTAATTCTCCCTTTTTTACTTTCTCATCCTTTATGATATCCTATCTAGCTAAATACTTTTATAAGATATCATGTTTTCTCTCAAATTACTAAAATCAGAATTGAAAGCAAGGAGGGTACTACCAAATCTACAGAAATAAAGAGAGAGTACTTTGAAAAACTGTATGCTAATGCATTGGGTAACCTAGATGAAATGTATAAATTCTTAAAAACATATCAAGACTGAATAGAAATATAAATAGAAAACCAGAATAGACTCATAATTAGTTTGGAGATTTAACCAATAATCAAGAACCTCTCAACAAAGAAAACACCTATACTTCATGGTTTCACTAGTGAATCCTACGTAACATGTATGTAAAGAAGAACAAACACCAATCCTTTCTCCATCTCTTCCAAACCTTGAGCAGGAGGGATGGATTCCTAACTCACTCTCTGTGGCTAGCATTGCCCTGATACCAAAGGCACACAAATATGGTACAAGGAAAGAAAACTGAAGACCAATATATATTATAAATATTGATGTAAAATAATCCTCAACCAAATACCATAACACTTAATGTGACAGCATTTAAAAGCAGTTATACACCAAGACCATGTGGCATTTATTCCTGGAATGTAAAGATGATTCAACACACAAAAATAAGTCAATGTAATATATCACATTAATAGAATGTAGGAAAAATTCCATAAGATAATCTCAGTAGATACAGGAAAAGCAACTGACAAAGTTCAATACCCTTTTATGATTTAAAAAAAAAAAAAAGCTCAACAAATTAGGAATAGAAAGAAACTATCTCAACATAATACAGGTCACTTATGAAAAACTCACAGATAACCTTATACTTAATGTTGAAGGACTAAAAGCTTTTCCTCTAACATAAGGAAAAAAATAAAAACATAGATGTCTACTTTTACCACTTCTAATTAAATGAGTACTGGAGGTACTAGACAGAATTATTAGGCAAGGAAAAGAAATAAATGACATTCAAACTGGAAAGGGAGAAGTAAAATTATCTCTGTTCACAGATGACATGATTTTGTATGTAGAAAACCCTAAAGATTACACACACACACACACACACACACACACACACACACGCAGCACACACAACTGTTAGAACAAATTAACAATTCAACAAGGTAGCAGGATACAAGATCAACAAAAAAAATCAGTTGCAATTTTATATATGATGAACAATCTGAACAATCAGAAAAGAAATGATGAACAATCTGATAAGAAAATTAAGAAAATAATTCATTTATACCAGCACCAAAAGGGATAAACTTACTAAGGGGGAGGGAGGTGAAAGACTTACATGCAGAAAACTATAAAACGCTGCTGCAATAAACTAACAAAGACATAAATTAATGAACGGACATCCCATATTCATGGATTAAAAGACTTAATTAGGATGTCAGTACTACACAAAGAAATCTGCAGACTCAATTCCATCCCTATGAAAAGGTCAACAGTTTCTGGGCAGAAATAGAAAAACCTATCCTAAAATTAATATGGAATCTCAATGGATCCTCTAGTAGCCAAAACAATTGTGTAAAAGCACAAAGTTGGAGAACTGACACATATTGATTTCAAAATTTACTATAAACCTATAGTCATCAAAACAGTATGATACTTTCATAAAGGCAGACATATGACCAATGGAAAGAAGAGAGAACCCATAAATAAATTTGTGCTTATATGATCAAATAATTTTCAGCAAGAGTGCCAAAACCATTTAATGGGGGAAAGGGCTCTCCTTCCAACAATAGTCTTGGGAAAACTGGATGTCTACATGTAAAAGAACAAAGATGGACCCTTACCTCACATCATATAGAAATTAACTGAAAATGGATCAAACACCTAAAGTGAAGTCTAAAACTGTACAACTTTTAGAAGAAAACATAGAGGAAAAGCTTCATGACAAAGTATGTGGCAATGATTTCTTGGCTATGACACCAAAGCATAGGAAAGAAAGGAAAAGTAACAGATAAGTTACTTCATCAAAATTAACAACTCTGCATCAAAGGACATTATCAACAGATTAAAAAGACAACTCACAGAATGGGAGAGAATATTTGCAAATCACATATCTCATGAGGACTTAATAGCCATAAAGTATTTTAAAAAAACTCTTACAACTCAACAATGAAAAAGCAAACACCTTAATTGAAAAAATGGGCACAAACATGAATAGACATTTCTTCAAAGAAGGCATACATATGCCCAATAGGCACATACAAGGATCCTCAACATCACTAATTATTAAGGAAATGCAGATTAAACTCATAATCAGTTATCCATTTCACACCCAGAAACATGGTTATCATAAAACAAAAACAAAACAAAACAAAACCAGAAAACAAGTGATAGCATGGATGTGAAGAAATTGAAAGCTTTGTACATTTTTGACAGGAAGGTAAAATTGTAGAAATAGTATATAGAAACAGCCACTGTAGAAATGGTATAGCAGCTCTTCAAAAACTTAAACATAGAAGTGTCATTTGACCCACCAATTCCATCCTGGATATATACAGAAAAGAATTGCCAGAGGAGACTCAAATATTTGCACACTAATGTTCATAACATTATTCTTCACAATAACCCTAACATGGGAACTACCCTACTGTCCATCAACAGATAAATGGATAAACAAAATGTGTTATATCTCTACAATAAAACATTACCGATCCTTTAAAAGGAAGGACATTCTGATACATGCTACAATATAAACTCTGAAGACATTACACGAAGTAAAATAAGCTAGATATAAAAGGACAAACACTGTAGGATTCCACTTATAGGAGATACCTTGAGTAGTCAAATTCATAGAGACAGAAAGTATAATGAAGGCTACAGAGGTTGGAGGGAGCAGACAATGGGGAGTTATTGTTTAATGGGGGATACAGAGTTTCAGTATGGAATGATGCAAAATTCCAAAGATGGATGGTGGTGATGGCTATACAATAGTGTGAATATACTTAATGTCAATGAACTGTGCAGCATTTAAAAATGGTTAATATGTAAATTTTATATTATCTATATTTACTATAACTTTTTAAAGCCTAAAAAACAAGTGAAGGGTAGATTAGAGATTATCTTCTGACAAAGGAGTTGCCTGTAACATAGGTAGATAGGCACACACACTCATCTAAATGTAGTGACATAAAATTTTACGTGCCCACCCCTCAAAATTTTATGCACACAGGGTAACAACAAGGAATGCAAGAATAGTCGGAACTAGAAAGGAAAAGGGAGGGAATTGGGAAGGAATCCTCAGGGGAGGTAAAGCTAGGAAATCAGTTTGAGACCAGCTTTTGAAAAGCCTTGAATGTCCCACTAAGAATTCTGGAATTCATATTTAAGGCAATGAAAAGCTACCAGCTCTTTTAGCAAAAGAATGGCTTGACCAGACAAATATCAGGAATAAAAAAAACTCTTATGAAAACATGGGGCATGGAGCTAAACTGAATGCAGGAAACCATTTATGCAGTGAGGGAAAGGGAAATATAAATTTATGAGTGGGCAATTAAATGTATTTATGGAAATTGATTTTCTCAAAATAACCAGTGAGTTAAATCTTTCCTTTCTGGTATTTTTTTTTAAACACAGAGGAGAAAATACCCACAAGTCTGAGGTTTAGACTTTAAGCATAATCTCCATTCTTCATAGTCACTCACACAGGCATGGACATTTCTAATGTTAAGATGTGACTAATAAAGTTATGATTTCACTCCAGTGAAACTCTGTCTGATCTGAATAGAGGAGATCAAGAAAGAAAAAAAAGACACCTACTCTTACCTCAAATTAAAGATATTTTAATGATAATCTTTTATGTCATGCCAACAAATTAAAAGAAGAAAAAATGAAAATAGATAAACATATACACATATAACAGTTAAAATATGTCCCAGATTCTTTTGCAAAATAATATTGGATCCATGATAATTAGATTTAAATGGAAAAGAAGATGCTCAAGAAAAGATCAGGCTGAAGCCCCCTGAATATTCTGATTCTCTGCTGATACTTTTATTTCCACTTGTTGAGACCACAGGTTAAGTTTCTTAATAGTTAGTTATCCCAGATTTCCCCTTATTCAATCTGTAAAGATGTGCTTTTCTTGACACAGTGGCCTAAGACAATGCTAGAGGGTTACAGTACCATGAAGATGCTGATTGGGTCTATGATGTCAGAAGTATTCTCTTGCCATTGAGGGCAAACTTGAATTCCACAATGCTGGGCTAATAGCATGACTCCCATTGCCCTTTCCTAATACATGTTAGCAGAGAGGAATGGCTCCTTTCCACACTTCCATACTTCTGCTTAGGAGCTTGGCAGCACCCATTACTTATCCCAAGATCTTGACCAATTCTGACCACAGACAAGTGATAGTGTATTTGATTTTGAGAGGGTGCGTACCACTGCCCTCTCTGCTCATGAGGAAACCAGACAGACCATCATCAAACCTCTAATGCTCCCAGCTTCATGAGGTCACATCACCAGGTCACTGTTTTATCACAGGTATCCTTTCTTTCTAAGTCATTTTTCACGTCATCTTTATGACATGAAACAAACCTATGGGAGAAGTAAAATCAGATAACTTATTGGTCTTAGAAAACTTTCTGAGATGGTGACAATATTCTCTATCCTGATAGAAGTGTGGGTTACTAGTTATTTGCATTTATCAGAATTCAGCAAAATACACTCAGGATTCCATTCCACTGCACTGCATTTCAATTTTCTCTCAAAATAAATATCAAAATCTAGTTAATGATATGCATCCTAAAGTGTTTAAGGGAAAAATATCCAAATGTCTATGTAAAGCAATTTATTTTGAAATATGTAAACAAATAGTATGGATTAATGAAAGAATAGAGGTAGTAATAAATGCATAGATACATGAGAAAGCAATATAACAAAATAATATTTGTAGAATCTATATAGGGCTTTACTATAAAACACTTTCAAATCGTTTGTATCTAAAAATGTGGGACAAGAAATATTGTCACTCATTTTACTTTGCAACAAATAGAGGGGCACCTGGGTGGCTCAGTTGGTTAACTGTCTGACCCTTGATCTCAGCTCAGGCCACCATCTCACGGGTCCATGAGTTCCAGCCCTGCATGGGGCTCTGTGCTGTCAGTGTGAATCCTGCTTGGGATTCTTTCTGTCTCCTCTCTCTCTCTCTGTCACTCCCTTGCTCATGAGCTCTCTCTCTCTCTCTCCCTCTCATAATACATAAACTTAAAAAATAGAGATTCATTTGTGTTAATAACCATTCTCTTTTTACAATGCCAATGCTTCTGGAAAAGTTAAGGGCATCAAAATCACTGATACATTTATAGATTCCCTCTATGTTTTGTCTCCTAATAAGTAGTAGAGTTTAGAGTAAAACCTGAAGTTTATCTATTGTTGATGATGGTGGTGGTGGTGGTGGTGGTAGCCGTGTTGACCTTGGTGGTGAATCATTGTGTTTAGATGGCATAAATCTTAGGGCAAGGTCAAAAAAGAGTAAGTCACTACTAGAAAACAGAGAACACATAAAGCAAGATAGAAAAATTATCCAAATCAATTCACCCATGTAAAAATTTGCATCAGTTTGGTCCTAATCATGGAAAATGAGTGTGTGTGTGTGTGGGGGGGGGTGCTCAATGAAGGCTTGTGAATGAAAAAAAGAATTAATGCCTTGATTGGACACTTCAAGAAAACATTAGTAGAAATTCAATAAATATTTTACATTGAAGAGTGAATAGGTTAATGAATGACAAATGGATGTAGGAGTTAATGAAAACAGGAAATATCCACTGAAACACCAGGGTTTTAGAAGAAAGCCTATACATCTATAACCAATTCTCTTCCAGTCTCATAGAAAAGACTGTCTCATTTGTCCAATTAAACCTGCACTGGTGCCCTTAAGAGGTGCAAATACTAATGCCTCCAGGAAGGTGTCTAGTTAACTTGTATGGGCAGTGGGCCTGTGGAAGACAAGAGCCAAACAGGACCCTCAGAACTGAGAGTCCATTCGCCAACACAGAACACAATGCTGACTGTCATCATCATGGGCCCTCTAGATCTCACCCTCAGTGGCAAATATTTGTAACTTTCTCCTCACAACTCCAAGTTCTCTTTCTTCATTTGTTGACTATCTCTATGAACTATGAACTGAATCCTCATCTCAGTTGTCTTTTTAAAGCATGAATTTTAAAAAATGGGTTTCAACTCTTTGTCTTCTAAGTGTGTCTAAGCTCTCACACTCTCAGTGCCTGGGTCATTACCATCCACTCTATCCTAACTCTTTAGAACTTGACAGCTGGTCCCACTTCTCCACTCCTACATGCTGGATTTCAAAGACAGTGTGAAATCAAGAATGTAAAATGTAAATTTTTATACTGATTAAATCTTTCTTATGCTATGTTGGGTTAAATGAAACATTTTTTAATTAATTAATTTATTTTGAGAGAGACAGAGTGAATGGGGGAGAGACAGAGAGATGGGAAAAGAGAGAATCCCAAGTAGGCTCCAAACTATTAGCACAGAGCCCAACGTGAAGCCAAAATTCACAAACCATGAGATCATGACTTGCGCCGAAACCAAGAGTCGGACACTCAACTGACTGAGTCACCCAGGTACCCCTAAATGAAATTTATTTTTAAACCTAACTTTACCTGTGTCTTTTTGATGTGGTTATGAGGAAATTTTAAATCACACGTTGGGCTCATGTATTGAACAATCTGATATACAAAAAGGGTTTTCTCGGCCATTTTCTTTCTTGGCTGTCCTGCAGGATCTGACACTCTTAATGACCCTCCACTTTCCCTCCAACTTCCTTGAAATTCTGTCTCTATTTTCTTGTTTGCTGCAAAGACCTACTCCTGTCTCCTTTCTTACCTTCTTGTCATCCCTTAAACCACGGCTGCTAGGCAGCGGCAGTGCAAACCATACAGCAGGCACTGTCTCTCCAGAACTGAAACACTTAAATATTGTGCTATATTACTAGTCATATTGGAAGTAACCCACACCAAAGGAAAAGAGAAAAAAAAACCTTGTTACAGGTAAATTATCTAAGTTGCGAAAAGGACAGGTAATGGAGAGAAGTAGAAGAAAACATAGAATGGGGTTTCTGTATTTCACATACACCTCCCTGTTCCCTGCACAGAGAGTTCCATGGGCTCATCCGTCTTGGTGAAATGTTCTTCTATTTCCACCTTCCAAATGGTCCACGATGCTATCTCTTCTACCAAAGCCTTTCCTTTTTCCTCTAAATCCAGTGTGGAAGATCCTGCTCTAGGTCTCAACCACCAAAGGGAACATTTTCTATCACTTGAAAAGCCGCGTGTGTGTGTGTGTGTGTGTGTGTGTGTGTGTGTGTGCTCCCCTTCTCTAATTACACACATACCCCCACATATGTATCTATGCCTATCTATATAGATAAATAGATTGATATATGATAGGTAGATAGATATTGACAGGTATCTCAAGATCAGGACCAGGATGATATAGATGACATATCTCAGCGACAAAATTTAAGGCCATATCTTCAGGGCATACAAAGGGATCTAGTCCCAGCCTTATCATTACATATCTGTACCTGTGTATCTTTCTCATCTACCATTTATTGGATATACGCACTCCTATGCAAAGCACTTAGCCTCTCTATGTCCTCACTGGAGAAGTAATTGTACCTAACTCACAGTGTTGTTGTTAGGATTCAATGAATTAATGCACAAAGCATACAAAAAACATTGCTGAACATATTTTCTCAATACATTTCACTATTATTAATAATCATTATTACTATAATATCAAATTTGATTTACTTAAACTAGACAAGTTTTAAGATGAAGCATCTGGAATTAGATGGTCCCAAATTAGTCTAGAAAATAGAGTGTGTTTATGCTACTTCTGTCGTTGCAGAAGTGAAAACTGGAGTACACACTCTTTGAATACAGAACAAAATAAACTTAGTTCAAAAATAAAGTGTTTTATTTTGAAAATGGTAAAATCAAATTGGAAAAGTCTAATTAGTCCCATCTGCTCTTATTCCCCTCTATTATTTATAATATATGCCATAGAATTTTTTTCTTTAACAGTGATCAAATATTACAGGACCTCACAAGAGCTTAAGTGCTGAAATTAATTTCAAGTCTGGTATTTTTTCGTGAGTGTGGGAAGAATTGGGCAGAGAAACGCACTTTCAGCTGTGTGGAGGGCAATGGGGTCCACCGACTTTATTTTCACTATTAAAACTTGTATAAAAATAACATTATTATGGCACAGTGAAACTCCCTACAATATGCTGAAATGACTAAGAAAAGAAAATAGAAGGAGGAAAACTTTAAGTGGGCTTGATTTTGAAAGCCAAATATTTTTAGAAAAATGTAATGAAACCTGCTTATGACTTTCTTACTTTCAACATTTCCCTACATCAAATGTTTATCTTTCAAAGGCCTGGTTTAGAACACACGCACAGGCGTGCGTGCGCGTGCACACACACACACACACACACACACACACACACACACACACACACACACGCAGTAGTGCTTTTTAACATTCCCTTTCCTAGTCCTGGGGAAGATATTATAAGCGATAGGCCCTAACATTAAAAGAAACACATAAGGGGCGCCTGGGTGGCTTAGCCGGTTAAGTGTCCGACTTTCGCTTAGGTCATGATCTCGCGGTTCGTGGGTTCGAGCCCCGCGTCGGGCTCTGTGCTGACTGCCAGCTCAGAGCCTGGGGCCTGTTTCAGTCTGTGACTCCCTCTCTCTGACCCTCCCCTGCTCACGCTGTCTCTCTCTCCTAGAAATATATAAAACATTAAAAAAATAAAAAATAAAAAAGTAAAAAATAAAATAAAATAAAAAAAAAATAAAAGAAACACATAAATAAACTACCAAATGGGAAAATAGTACCTCATTTCATAAAGGACTTAACCTAACCAAACTTGGGCTTTCCTGGGGTCTGCTTTGCCCCGTTAGCCCTGTTCCAGCAGGAAATAACACGTACAGGAACTTCAAAGTATTGCAGTACTTACTCTCCCGGTTGCTGTTGTTGGGTCCCAAAGAAAGACTGTTTGGGAAGTGAAATTCCCCATGGCCTCATTGAAGCCAGAACATTCTCCATAAGCCAGCAAAGATTTCATGGGCAAAGGTGCTGTGCCTTGCCTGATAGCTCTGATTCTTGATACTCCCAAGTGCTGAGTTTCTCTAGATCATAAATGAGCACCTACAGGCAGAGTTGTCTACCTAAGTCTTAAAAATATGTTGAAATACAAATTAGTGAAAGCCAACGCACTCTAAGAGAGGTGTGCACCCTTAAGTAACAAAAACACCCACCAATTAATACTGGCTCATTTTAGACAATGAGCTGAAAGAACGCCTGGCTCTTGGCAGTAGGGTGTTACAGCAGCAGTGGTAAGAAAGCCAGGAAATATATAATTAACATCTACCACTTTCCCAAATACTCAACTCCACTGTTTTCCTGTAAGCTATGTCCCAGGTAATCAGCAGATGGCGCTGTTCCCTGAGGCTCAGAACTTGCCAAAGTAGCAGGTTTCTTAATACTGGATTGTGCTTCACAAGGCACATAGGTAGAGTGTAAGAGGCAATAAATCACCTTCCGCAACTACTGGAAACCCTGGATTTATTTGCCATTAAGAAATGGCCAGGCAGTTTTGTTAACTGAAAAAGGAGAAGTCCTGATAAATCTATGCTATGAAAAGCTTATCGTTCGTCTATGTTGAAACTGGCTTTCTTTTGACCTATGTTTTTAATATGGTTGCCAAATATAAATTTTGCTTTTCAGCCATTCAGTGCTTCCATACAGCTCCATGTTACTACTGGTGATAAGGCAACCAAACAGTCCCCAGAGGAGGTCTGAGGTGAATAGACTTTTGATGTAACACACATGTCGAAGATAACTTTTGAATTCAGTACTGACACTTCATGCTAATACATGAAGATAGCTTTGAAAGTTTTAAACCACCTATTCAGAATGGGAAGCAGGGTTTCCCGTAAGAAACACTTGAGAAAGTGTCCTAAACTGACAGATTTCCAAGAGTTACTTCAAATCTATTGCAACCAAAAATTTGGGTGTGTGAATCTGGAGCTTGTGTTTTTTAATCTCATGTAGACTGATACTGCTGATCTTACAGGGAGAACTTCTAAGCAATATAATCGAGTTCTAATAATTTGATGAAGAATCCCATGATATTAAAAAATAAAAAAGCTGTCAGGAAGCATGAGTAATTAAGCTCTCAGAGACTCAAAGGACAGTATCATTCCTCAGATTACCTCTTAATATTCTTTAGGCTACCTCTTGTAAACTTGCTTTTTTTAAATTTAAAAAAATTTTTTTATTTATTTCTTAGTGAGAGAGAGAGAGAGAGAGAGAGACAGCATGAGCAGGGGAGGGTCAGAGAGAGAGAGGTACAGAATCTGAAACAGGCTCCAGGCTCTGAGCTTGCTGTCAGCACAGAGCCTGACACGGGGCTCGAACCCACTAACCGTGAGATCATGACCTGAGCCAAAGCCGGATGCTCAACCGACTGAGCCACCCAGGTGCCCCAAACTTGCTTTTATGAGTATGAATGTTTATAATGAAAATCTATTTATCTAAATAAACTCAAGGAAATTGAGTTTCATTAAAGAAATCTGTGAGTTAAAAACTATAATGCTGAATCATTCTTTCTTATGATGAATTGAGCTTTCCATTCAATATCTGTTAACCACATACTACACAATAGGTGTTCTAGCAATGAGATCAAGTCCTCATATTCAAAGAGCATACCTAGTACAGATTAGACAGGAAAAGATAAGCAATATTATAAACAAGAAACTATAATATAGGCCATACGTAACTGAATGTATGGAAGAAACATAAAAAGATACTTAGATTAAAAACAATGATATATTCTGACATGGGACAATTTTGGTTTCCTCTTTAGTAAAAGTAACATTTTTAACAAGAAATTATGAGTAGGAAGCCATTTGCTAAATAACAAAACAAAACAAACCCCAAAACCTTCCAGTTATTTGGAATGGGTACCATTTCTGGAAAAATCCATCAAAAAAGCTCTTGGATCACTATGAACTTTAGGTAAGCCCCTCTCAGTGGTGTGGCCAGCTTTCCCATTCTCTCTGGCTCTCCAGCCCCTAATGTACTGCCATGTACTTTCCAAAGAAGAAGAAATGGGCCAAAATTCAAGGTACCTTGCGCTCATTGTACACTCCTGGTTTTGTAAGGACCTGAAGCTCTGCTTGGTGGTTCTCTTTCAGTTTAGGAAGAACCATAGTGATAAGACACTCTAAATACATGAATGATTTAACAAAATAGGTCTTGTACATCTACTGGCAGTTGCCACAATGCACTAAGTTAGAAAGAAAAATGCACTCCATTTTTTTCCAGGGTCTTATCTACCTCTGATGTCTTTATATCCTTTACACTTTTGGGTATTACATTTTCCCCCTTTAAAAAAAAAAAAAAAAAAAACAAGTTCAGAATGTTACAGCCTAGAGCTTCTTGAAGGACTTGTTCTTCTAGATTATGAAATGCTTAAGACTAAGTTTTATTTGGGTTACCACTCCAACAATCAGTGGAACATATTCTCTGTAGAGAATAACAACCTCTAGTTGTCAAAGTTGTTTCCGGTGGAGGTATAGGATACAATTTTTGTAAATGTTTGTTTAGCTTTGAGAGAGAGAGCACTTGCAAGGGAGGGGCAGAGAGAGACAGAGACACAGAATCCGAAGCATACTCCTGGCTCTGAGCTGTCAGCACACAGCCCAAAGTGGCACTTGACCTCACAAGCTGTGAGATCATGACTTGAGCTGAAGTTGGACACTTAACCGGCTGAGCCACCCAGGTGCCCCTGGTATACAATTTTTGAAACCACTATGCATATACACAGGGATTGAATAATTCACAGAGGATGGTTTGTCACTACAGGTGTGTTAGGGTGGGAGGTTATACAAAAGCAAGGCAGTGGAGAGGACAGAATGATGTGGTACTGGATTTGAGTTGGAGACATCTGTAGCACTTTCTCTCTCTCTCTCTCTCTCTCTCTCTTTTCAACTTGTTTTATTCAGTTTGTTCCAAGGGTGAAATCAATAGTAATAAGGATCATAAAACAATCAAAATTTACTTTGATTGGCTCACAAGCCCAATCAGTAAAAACTAAAAAATGGAAAACGTTAACACTAGTTGCAAAGAAAGTATTCCCAGAGTTTCACTAACATTATAGCAAGTGGAAATAATATGCAATCAACAGGTGTGAACATTTATAACAGTACTTGTAGCCTGCTTATTTCTAGACAATTCTGGCATCTTGTAAACCCTTTAAATATCAATGCTGATTTTCTTTGACATGCCTGAACTTAGGTTTGTTTGAATATAGATAAATGGGTAGATAGATAGATAGGAATATAGATAGATAGACAGGTAGATGATAGATAGATAAATAGATAGATAGATAGATAGATAGGTATATAAATTTTTATATATGTATATATACATGGGTTAATATACACACAAATACTTTCTTGAATTGTCAGCTGAGAGAACCTAGAAACAGTTTACACCTCAGAAGCAACAAGGACATTCAGCACCCAGATGTTAGGTTCCAGTGCTATTCTCCAAAGGAACCAGGGATCCTTGAGTAAATGACTGATTATATGGCAGTGAAAGGAAATACACAAAATGAGCCTGGAGCATCTTGTAGTACCAGAAAGTAAGGAAGTGTTAAAATAAACAAATAAGAAAAAAAAAAAAGAGAGAAATGCCAAAGGGGCCCAAACATCATCTTAAAGTGCCCTCAATAGCCAATGCTGGAAAAATGTGAGCAAAAGCAAAACAAAATGGTATCAAGTTATAATACAAAATACAAAATAAATATGCATGTATTCATTCTGATAGGAATAAATAAGTAGACTAGACATTCTTTGTGCTAAGGAATCCCAAATAACTGATGCAGATAATCTGCCATCAAGGATGCCAATAATAATACTGTTCAATGTATAAATAAAGGTCATTGAATCAAATGTATAGGCATAATTAATATATGGTATATGATGGTAGGTTTAAATATTGGCATCAGGGATACCAAATATAGTGTGTGTGTATTTATATAAAGATTATATTTATTTTTGTATTAACTATAGTATTGTATAGTATATAGTTAATATAGGTATAACTATAATATAGTTAGTATACTAACTTACATATATACAACCGTGTGTGTGTGTATGCACTATATGCTATGTACTATGGATATATATATATATAGAGAGAGAGAGACAGAGACAGAGAGAGAGGGAGAGAGAATAGTAATGTATATCCCCTATGTGTCTAAGTTTCAAAATACTGAAAACAGTAGATCTAATACATTTCCACTGAATGGAATTGAGTATTATTAATTCTAGGAATATGACACTAAAATGAAGAACAAAGAACAGTCTTAAAATCTATTGAAAATTAAGAAGTTTAAACAATCAATTCTAAAACATATGTAGTATGAGAAACTCAAGTAAGTTAAGAAAAAGGAATTTCAGATTGTAAAAATAAGAGAACAATACATGGCAAGAGGAAAAAATAGTGCAAAAACAGACTAGAAACTGATGAATAGATACAATGAAATATTTTTTTGCAAGAAAAAGAAGTATATATACAAGCTACAGTATGGCTGAACCTTAAAAACATTGTGCTAAGTGGAAGAAAACCACATACTGAAGGATTCCATTTCTGTGAGATGTCCACAGTAGAAAAATCCATAGAGATAGAAAGTAAGTAGCTACAGAGGTACCCAAAGATGCAGGTGGGATGGGGGAAATCAGGCAGGCAGGGATGACCAATAAAGGATATGGGGTTTCTTTTTGGAAGTGATAAAACATATTCTAAAATTTATGGTGGCGATGGTTGCACAACTGCAAAAATACTAAAAACCATTGAATTGTATACTCCAAATGGGTGAATTGCATGGTATGTGAATTATACATCATGCCATTTACAAATTAAAAGCAAAAAAAGATTTGCAAGACAGCTCAGATCCTTATTTTAAAAGATCATGAATGTTAGAAAAGGCCTTTCATTTTAGAAACTGAGAAGAGAAAGGGGTGTCATATGCGGATATAAATTTTAGAAAGATCATTTTGGCGTAGTGTATCACATGACATAGAAGCAGAGTAGTAGGACAGTAGTAATATAATGAAGCCAAATGGAACCAGGACTCCAATGGTTGGAGCAGAAAAGTGGGAGTGACATAAAGGGCACTAGGAAGTAAAACTGAGAAGAGTCTTATTGGGTGTGGAAAGTAAGAAAGACAAGAGAAGGAGTAGGGAGGGAAAGAAAGAGGGAGACAGACAGAGAGATTGATTTAAAGAGGTAAATTTGAGTGCTGAATAGTAATTTTATAGTCCAATGGTATAGACAGGTGGTATGAAGAATGGGAGTGGAAATATGTAAAAAAAAAATTGATAGATTCTGTTTGAATAAACTGAGGTAATCAGTATGGGAGGTGGAAATGAAAAGATGTAAAAACTGATCAGCTTTGGAGAAACTGTAATTTTTAAACTGGGATGGAGAGTGAAAAATGTAAGAAATTCATATATTTAGCTTTGGACAAATATAAGAATAATTTGGATAAATATAAGAATGATAGGTTTACCTTTAAATGAATTCAGTTTTGAATAACTTGGGCTTGGGGTATTATGAATATATGCATGCCAAAATGTCCAAGCATCTATGGAAACTTGCTCCATATAAGTGAAGGAAGGTACAAAACACTAAAGACTATAGAAAAACTAAAAGAGACAGAAAACTTCCAGAACATCTCTCTATTTGAGGTTGTGAAAGTTTAAAAAGAGAAGAAAATATTGATTATAGAAGCCAAGGAAGTGAGATTCAAGAGAAAAAAAAAAGGAGAGGCCATCAGCACAGTCAAGAGCAATGTTCTTTAAAGCTACTGGTGAAATCTATGAGAGCAAATTCAATAGCAGGCTGTAGATAAGGATAGAACTTCAAGGAATAGTAGGAAAAGAGAAGTGTGAATATTGTTTGCTCTTTAATAGAAACACATAAAGAACAAAGCAAAGGGAATCTAACATATAACACAAGAAAGACTGTTTAGTAGCAAATCGATTCAGTACTGGCTTATTCTAGCTGTGGGACCAAAGGAAAGCAGGGTTAGGGCTGCAGTTTTTTCAATCATCTCTATGTGTCCTCATTTTGCTACCATTGATTTTCATCCATAAATTGTATCCATATCCCCCTTTGTATCAATTTGTACTATCCTCTCTCTGTATTGTGTTATAGATATCTATTGCTTTCATAATTTAAAGTGTTCATTTCATTACACTAATGATGACACTGAAGCTGCAAAGTATTCAATTACTCACTCAAAAGTTTTTACTGGACACCTACAGTATGTATAGTAAATGAAGTACTAGCTACTAGGGTTATGATGAGCAAAAGATGATGTAGACTCTTCATCATGTAACTAGCAAATTGATACTGACTATAACAATTAATCAACTAATCATAAAAATAAAGAAAAGTTTCTATGGTAAGTGCTACTTCCAATATACTAGATTGTGGTGATTTATTTTTCTTTATTATACCTTTCAAATGGTACAATATTTTATATTTCTTAGTCCTTCATAGCTTTCAGAGAATGATGTTGAATCTCAGTGAATTCTCATGTTACTTAGGTACCACTCAGAAACCTTGCATGGTTTATCCAACATCATACAACAGCAAAGTTTGAAAGCCTGGTCTCAATGCAGGCAATCTGCTGTATAGAATTTTATCATCTTATCTTCATATGTCTATGAATATTAAAGAAACACCTGTGTGATCTGTATGAGGCTTTGTAGAGGAGTATAAAGCAGGAAAAATGTGATATATACAGGGAAGGAATTTCTCATGTTTTCTTGGCATTGAAACTTTCCTGGAATGTTCTTTGGAAATGCATTATTAAAATGCCCACTGCTTATGGAAAATATTTAAACAATACATTCAGATCCTTAAGCCACAGGCTTTACTTAAAGAGTAAAATCACAATAATAAAGGACAAACAAAAGTCTGAATCTTTTTTCTTTGGAAAATGTTTACAGGCATTTCCAAGTCTTGTCAGCATGACAGTTGCCGTTCACGGACTTAATGAATGGAGGACATGGTAAAAACTAGGGAGATCAGAACATGCAGTGAGTAGCATATGTTGGATTAGGCTTGAAGAATTCATGTAGGTATTGAAATTCAGCTCAGTGGAAATGGGTCTAAGTTTTTAGAGACAAAGTAATGCCAAAAACCATACTCACACATGTAAGTTTGTCAATAAAGCCCCCAAAATACCTGTACCATTAGTATCATACTCAGGAAAAGATACTGAATAATGTCCATCAATGTCTAGTACTTCCATAATTTCAAAAGAGATACCTATGCAAATTACTCTCTAGCTTTGTCTTCAGCCACCATCTAGCTCTTCATCTCAAGATGCCCTACCTCAAACTCAACTGGACTCACTATTTTCTCTCTCAAGGCTATTACTATCCCAAGTTTCTTAAGTTAGTTCCTAAGTCATTCAAGTGTAAAGACTTAGCTCTTTGACTCCTTGTAAGTTATATTCAGTAGCCAGATCCTCTTGATCCTATGTCTTTCTTAAGTCTGAGATGCATCATCTCCTTTCTATAAGCATGGTTGTTCTCTTGATTGGGGCCATACTACCTCTCACCTATATTGATGTGATGGCTTCTTAATTAGTTAGCCCTTCTCTATTATCTTTCCTTCCTAATTCACTTTATCACCTATTGTGAATTTAATTTTAATAAAAGGTTATAATTATTCAGAGGCCTGAACAAAACTCAAAATTAACCCCTACTTCATATAAAAACATATAGAATATAAAATAAAATCTAAACTAGCGGCTTGGGATTTGATAACATCCACCTTTGGCCTCAAAAATGTTTCTAAACTTAGCTCCTAATCTTTCTCCAGATATGCACCCAATCTTGCCTATTTGCTATTTGATATGTTAATTTCTACTTTTTCTTGTCAAGGTACCTTTTTAGGTGGCAATAACCATCTAAACAGATAAATAGGTAAATAACCTTTATTTGGAATGTCCTCCATCCAATGAATATCTCTGTGCCAAACTCTACCTATTTTCAATTCTATTGTATAAAGCCTTCCAAAGCATGGAAGTTAAGCCAAATGACTCTTTCTTTTCCCCAAACTCTCATAGCCTTTCATCTCTTTAAAAAATGATTTTGGTGTGGTGCCTGGATGGCTTAGTTGGTTAAGCATCCAACATTGGCTCAGGTCATGATCTCTCAGTTCATGGGTTCAACCCCACACTGGGCTCTGTGCTGACAGCTCAGAGCCTGCAGGCAGCCTCCTTCAGGTTCTGTGTCTCCCTCTCTCTCTTCCCCTCTCCAGCTTTAGCTGTCTATCTCTCCCTCTCTCAAAAATAAATAATAAAACATTTTAAAAATGATTTTGATACGTATCTTAAGTCCCTCTCCTGAATTTTATTATTCTCAAGGGTATGATTGGTTCCTACCCAATTCAGAAAGATGCAAACCACTGTTTCAGTGTGTATGAAAGACAAGGCCACTGGTATTTCTGAACAAGTGAATATTTTACAGATTCAAACACCAAGTTCTGTAGGAGCTACACAGCATGCCCAAGGTTACACAGCTGTGGGAGGAGGGCCTCACTTCCAAGTCCCCTGACTTCTCCCTTGTGGCTTTTGTCTTACACCAGCTGCCTCAAGTTGACCCACAGGTCTCGGCATATCCCATGGGTATTTTTTTTTACCTTTTAACCAATCCATGAATATGCTTTCCCCAGACATTGGTGAAAAACACAAATACGTGCACTTTTTCTGCTTCACATAATGATGTTTTCTGCCCTCTAGGATCTCAGTTCCACTGAGCACAACAGTACTGCTGTGTTTTCCTTGGATGCCAATGTGAAACTTAGCTGAACTTCTCCTAACCCCTTGCATCTTGGACTTTGGGCTGCAAGTCGCTTGGGTTTCCCAGTTGCCTCACAAGTACTTTCTGGTTTCAACCCGGTTGGAAATATTGAGACAAGAGTCTCTCTCAGAGTGTAGTGTTTGATCACTTTTACTTTTTTGAGTTGGAGGGAAGCAAAGCCTTTAAAAACAAATAAACAACAGTTAATCAAGCTTTTGATCCTCCTCAAAAGTTTGAACTCCGTTCCAGTTTGAGGCAAAAATTTAGGTCAGCTCTCATTTTATTTATTTGTTTCAAATTTTTCAAGGGAGTCCTTCACCTAGGACGCCCCAGGGCACAAACACAGTAACACACACAAGCACACATACTCACATACAATTACCATGTTATTTAAAATTCATTTACCTCTTCATAGAAGCGCTGCAATTTCCAAACAGCTAAAAATAACAATAATAATAATAACAAAGCAACTCCAAAACCAACAGCATTTTATCAGCTCATCTTTCATGGAACTTGCCCTAGTTGCTTTTGTGGTGTGATTTAAGTGATGATGCTGAAAGTTTCCTCTATCCTCAAATATCACCAAAGTCATCCTACCATCTGATGTGAAACCCCCAACATTAGAAATGTAGCCCTTTGAATGGAAACATTAATCACAAAAAATCCTTTAATGTCTTAGGAGGGGTATCATTAAGCCATTGATACCTCATTGTGAATTAGTTTATAGGAGATTAAGGAGTGAGTCATACTTAAGACCTGGAGGAACTCCCCACAAAGACACTGGCTCACTACTTCCCAAACTCTTCCTTCTATAAGCCTGTATGTTCGACATTTACTCAGTGCTGTTTGCTTATGAAGAATGCCAACCCCTGAAACTACCTAGCATTTGTTTAACAATTTAAGGCTTCACTTGAAGTTCGCTTTTTGCATAAGTACCAGGATGGAATGTCTACCATGTGCCAGATCTTTACACTACATTGCTTGTTTAGTTTTTTAGTGCCTGTACAGGGGTGAGTGTGGGATAAATGTATATCATATATCCTATCCACCTAATTAACAAAGAGCTCTGCGAGTTCCTCAAGGGTAAGGACTATGTCACATGCATCTTTACATATCTAATGGCCAATAGGAGTTCCCGACTGGAGGACCCTTATTTCTTGTATCTGCTTCAGTTTGGACCACAATTAAAGCAGAATGGGGTGGTATTCTGGAACACTGGAGGCGCCAGTGAAGGAACCAAGTAGAAGTAATCAGTAAGATGCTGAAAGTCAACACATAGATTTATCCTGAGCCACATCTGGAAATAAATGAGTGAATGAAATCAAAGGCTCTGAAAAGATAGCTGAATATATGATTGGGGCCATAGGAGGAATAATAAGCAATGCAGAGCAAAAAAAGTAACTTTTCTTCAACAGATACAACCAAGAGAGGTCAAACTATGCAGAAGCAGACAAGTGACCAGTGGAAAAGGTCAGAAATTTAATGGTAGACTATATCAAGTTTTTCATAAAAAAGCTACAAGGTTATGTGATTAGAATGCGGTATAAAATGTGTGTAAGGGCCAAAAGAATAAAAGTAAAGTTTTGGGAATAGCTTTCAAAGGCATGAAAAACGAAGCTATCTATAGAGAAACAAATTATTGGTTATCTATAGAGAAACAAATTATTGGTATGCAGTGTTGAGGGCTCCACTTTGCTGTACACACACACATTTGCAGCAGTACCACAAAGCTGCATTAAAGAGTAACAAGTAATATTTGCCATGGTAATTAATTTGTCATGTTCCAACTCTTTTGTGTGTAAGAGGTAAGGGAATACTAAATTCACTGATTTTTTTTATGAAACAGAACCACAATTCTTCTAAATTGTCATTTATCTCTCGCTATAAAATGTATATTTAGGAGATCTTAAGGAATACTATAGACTCCCTCTCCACTCCACCACCAATAGTAAGGCAAAAGACAATATGATGCTACATAAAGAAACAAGAAATTGGAAATTGAAAGACCTGTGCTATGGTATCTGAGAATGGAGATCCAGTTAACAAATGGTTGTAAGAGACAGCTGAGCCTTGAATAATATGGGTATCAACTGTGCAGATCTACTTTCACATGGATAATTTTTAGATAAATAGAGCATAGCACTAAAAATATATTCTCTCTTCTTTATGATTTTCTTAGTAACATTTTCTTTTCTCCAGCTTACTTTATTGTAAAAATACAGTGTATAATATATACAGCATACAAAATACGTATTAGTCGACTATATTATTGGTAAGGTTTTCAGTCAACAGGTACTTAGTAGTTGAGTTTGGGGGGAGTCAAAAGTGAAATGCTGATTTTCAACTGCATGCTGGTACAAGGAATGTGTTGGTGATCCTAACCCCTTTGTTATTCAAGGGTCAGCTATATACTACCAAAGAGGAGTGTAATTGTGTTTGTGGCATACAGAATTGTTTGGCCACTGAATTTAAGGACTAAAAGAGACATTATAGGTCCTTAACCTGGTAAGCCTCAACCAAGGCTTCATATTAGAGTTTCATGGGAATCTTTAAGGTAAAAATACCATACTGAAGCCTCCCAGAGGTTTTGATTTACTTAATATGTTGTGGTAACTGGGGAACAATGTTTTGAAAAGTTTCTTGGGTGATTGTAATGTGCAATAATGGTTGGAAACCTATCCAAATTCCTTCTTAATCTGGGTAAGAAGATTTAAGTCCAAAGTTATCAGTGATTTGGCCCTTAGGGCATAGTTAGTGGCAGGAGAAGAAAAGAAACCTCTCTTTAGTATGGAGATTTAGACACACCATAAGACAAGCCATGTATCTCCTGAAATGTGACTGCTCTCTACTTTGCAAGTTTCTTTTTGAAGTCAGATGGTAAAACAGTAATTAGATACTACTAATACTAGGTATTAAAATGGCCCACATCCCAAACACTAATACTACCAAATGCTGGTGAAGATGTGAAGAAGCAGGAACTCCCACTTACTGCTGATGGGAAATCAAAATGGTACAGCCACTGTGGAAGACAGTTTGACAGTTTCTTACAAAACTAAATGTGCTCTAACCACATAGCCCATTCCTTGGTTTTCCCAATTGAGATGAACACTGATGTTCACACAAAACTTTGCACACAAATATTTATAGCAACTATATCTATAATTGCCAAAACTTGGAAGCAACCGAGATATTCTTCAGTAGTTGAATTGATAAATAAACTTTGGTACATCCAGACAATGAAATATTATTCAGCACTAAAAAGAAAAGAGCTATCAAGCCATGAAAATATATGGAACAAACTTAAATTCATATTAATAAGTGAAAGAAGCCACTATGAAAAGGTTACATACTGTATGATTCCAACTATATGACATTCTGAAATAGGGAAAACTATGAGACAGTAAAAATATTATTGGTTTCCAGAAGGTGAGGGCAAAAGGTGGAGAGGAATGATAAGGCAAAGTACAGAGAATTTTTAGAAAGGTGAATCCATACTGTAGATACTATAGTAGTAAGTGCATGCCATTATACATTTGTACAAACCTGTGGAATATACAACACCAAGAGTGAAACCTAATGTAAACTATGGACTTTGGGTGATAATGATGAGTGAATATAGGTTCATCAATTGTTACAAATGTACCATTTTTCTGGGAAATGTTGATATTGGGGGAGGCTGTACATGTGTGGGGCAGGGGTTTTATAAGAAATCTCTGTATCTTCTCAATTTTTTTTGTGAACTTTCAAATGATTCAAAAACCAAGCTCTGCTTAAAAAACCCAAATGGAAATTAAAAGTCCTAATCCCAGAGGGAGCAGCCTATTGGAGTTCTCAAAAATCCATAAGTCTTCTCATGGCTTTTCATCCTACGTCTCTCAGTGCTCTTTCCATAAGACTACTTCCCATATACTATGTGTGGGAAGTTCCATAACTGGTTAGAACAGGATGAGCCTTTCCTCCATCCATTAAGAGAAGAAATGACTGTGGAGCATTTGATAAGAACTGAAACAGTGTTTTTAGAATACTAAAACCTATCAGAAATATATGTTACCACTAGGATCAAGTGTAATGGTTACCATAGCTAGACAGACCAAACTTATTATCTACTGCCTGAGAGAGAATGGGAGGGAGGAAAGGAAAGACAAAGGAGAGAAAGTGTGAGGGAGGAAAGACAGAACAGAAACTCTAGAGAGGAAAACATATGTGAGCCAAACATGAAATGCTTTTCATGCCAAACTGTTTCCTGAAGCCAGGCCATAATTTATATGGACTATTATGTGGATAACCCACTTGCTGTCACATGAGTCATACTTTCTTTTCCAATGACACCCATATCCAAACTTCAAAAATCCACCAACAGAAAACACCTGAAAACTGGACTGAATTGTGGTCTTTCTCCCATGTGGCAATGGGTAGTTATGAAAAAACAAAAAGTACCCCTAATACAATCCTGGAAATTGAAGAAGAAGATCAGTGAGACCCCCAAAAGATACTGATGATCAAGCCAATTTGAAATGAACTTCTTTCAGTTAGAGTTTTTAGTGGCAATCGAAGATGGATATGTCGGGGTGCCTGGGTGGCTCAGTCAGTTGAGCATCTGACTCTGGATTTCAGCTCAGTTCATGGTTCTTGAGATTAAGCCCTGTGTCAGGCTCCATGTAGGCAGCACAGAGCCTGGTTGGTATTCTCTCTCCCTCTCTGTCTGCCCCTCCCCCATGCACGCATGCATGCATTCTCTCTCTCTCAAAATAAATACACTTTAAAAAAAAAAAGATGGAAATGTAATAAAGCTAATGAAGATTAAGTTCAGGGTCCTTCACTTTACACAAACTCTTTCAAGGCTCAACAGTGTTCTTGGGGTGCCTGAGTGACTCAGTCGGTTGAGCGTCCAACTTCGGCTCAGGTCATGATCTCACGGTTTGTGGGTTCCTGCCTCGCATCAGGCTCTGTGCTGACAGCTAGCTCAGAGCCTGAAACCTATTTCGGATTCTGTGTCTTCTCCCCTCTCTGCCCTCCCCAGTTTACACTCTGTCTCTCAAAAATAAATAAAAAGTGTAAAAAAAATTTTTTTAAAGGCTCAGCAGTGTTCTCACAAAATCATATGCACATTTCTTTTTTAATTTTCAGAAACAAGATATTTAAAATTGATTATAACTATTTGTTTCCTTTCCAACCTCTTTGTCACACTTCCTCTCATGTGAGGAGGCTGGCACTGGAGCACCACAAGGATTAGGGAGATGGGGTTGAGAGATGGCTGAGCTGGAAGATATATTTACTTTGGGAATACTGAGATACATGCTTGTATTTGCAGTTTGTTTCAAGCACTGTTAATGTGTGCCTGAATTCTGATGTAGAGTCACTTCTAGGAACACTGGTTTTGGCCCCACACTGCAGGGCCAGAAGTCATATTACAACTTGAATCTATCCTATGGCTTTTAGTACTGAACCTGTGTAGATAGTGGAAGAGAAATAAGATTAGAAGTGTATGCAGTCAGATGATGGTCTGTGCAAGATTCTCCCAATATTTCATTAAATAACTATAACTAGAGTAAATGTTTGGGGGGAGGGGGACTATTGAGATGCATCTGACAGTTAAATAATAAAAATATTATCTTATTTTCTCTATATTTTTCTACATGTTTTGTGATGCTGGTAGAATTTATCAACTTTTAAAAAATAAGTACATTTTTGTTATTTATTTTCTTATCTTACACAGACTCACTTTACTATTGTTCCTTCACTTGATTTTTTTTTTGTTCTTTGGAGGAGATTTTCTTCTAAATAATCTTCATTGCATAATATCTAAGACATCAAAAATATGTAAAATGTATACTGTGGAACATAAACAAGGGTTTATTTGTTAGTTTTAAAAATATGTGATGTGTATGTTATAATCATGGTATGTATGATCATGACACTTGACTTTTGGTCTTCTCTCTGCCTCCATACTTTTTGACTTCAGTAAAGTTAATTAGTATAACTTTCAGTTTTTTCATAATAGAAGTTTCAGTTTTGCTTCTAAATGATCCTTAGCCCTCCCTACTTCATGGAGGATGTTTTTATGGTCAAAATATATGAAGAGGGGAGAAATGTAAGAGAAAAGTGTAAGTTATTTTTATAAGCAGGATGGGATTTTGTTTTACCCTATGTCTTTTCTTCTTTAAACCTACTGGGAAAGGGTCTTTTGCAAAATAGACATTCTGCTCCAAGACAGTCACATTAGCAAGAGACAATAGGTAATCCAATCTTCAGATTCTGACAGACTTAACTTTTATTTCCTTGAAGGGTCATAAAGACACAGTACTGGCCCCATTAATGTAGATTTAGGAACAATGATGCCTCTGGTCATGACCTCACAATATTCCACCAGATGGAGCCAGAGATTGAGGAGATGGCTGTAAAAGGCAGAGAAATGAAGACCACTCCCCATCTAAGGATGGCTCTATTTGGACTCAAAAACAACTTGGAGTTTGGTGTGAGTACATGTTAAACAAATAGACTATACTTTCTGGATAGGATGACCTTTGCACATCCTTCAAGATATTTCAAGGCAGAAATAAAGTGATGCATTATAAAGATAATAAATTGGGAAAGCATTTTATAAACTGAAAATACTCTACCAATATAAATATGCAACTATTCCTATTATTAATATTTTGAGAGATTTTACTTAGTAGCATTATATCTGAACAACAAGCTGAGAAATCAATCCACCGTCACTTATTGTGCATGAACCAGCAGGACATGAAGATTCAGAGAGAGAAGATAAAACTTATTTTTACAAAACTCACATTCTTTATGGGCTTATAGAATATGTCTATGTAACCCAGATAATCAGGGTATGCCAAGTGGCTCAGCCTCATGTTAGGGTCCCATTTCTAGATACACAGGATATTAGGTAAATGTAATATAAAAGTACTCATACCCCTACAGGATTATTAAAGGGTGTACATTTTACCACCTATAAGAGCACTTCTGAAAAAAATTCAGCCCATCATTTTCTACAATTATTGTTTCTCTCAGGAGCTCTAGTGTCTCTCTTTCTCAACACTTCTCACTCTCTTTGAATTTCCTTCTTGATACCATTATGCCAGGAAGAATATGTGTGCTACTCATACTGGGACACTCTACGATCGTCAGAAACCTAGAAGTAACATGAATCTATTCTTTAATACATTTAGAAGGAAACCCACAATGTCTTATGAAAAGTCTAGGTCTTCACTATCTCTCAGTACTTCCTTTATCCCTAACCCCCAAAAGACATCCAGTAGATAATTTCTAGTGAATAATATTCTCATTTTACTGGATTTCTAGAAAGGTTGGATTCATATAAGAAAGAACTCGCATGCAGACTGTTTTAATTATTAATCTGCTTTCATTACCTTTATTCTGCTGCTCTTTTTCCAATATCTTATTTCTGTTTCTGAGATCAGTTGTTGTAGACAGAATCCAGGTGAGAATTCTGACATGGGAAATGAAACTTTGGGGAAAAAATATTGAAGCAGGAGACTACCAAGAGATGATGCACCTCTAGACAGAGACTCCCAGTAGATAACCCTTTGTGACTCTGGAGGCTTCCATAGGAGGCTTTGAGGTAATATAATCTCCTCAAAATCAAACTGAGAACAAAGTCACTATATGATTCTATTTTTGTAACCAAATCTGAAACAGGTAATTTCTAGGTTTCTCTTTAAAAATCCTTTTCTATGTTCAATGAATAGACAATGATTAAACAATTATTCTGGGATCCAAGGGTAGTGTAATTCAGTTAGATTGATAATGGAAGAATCATAAGTCAAATCAAAATGGAAAAAATAAACAAGACCCCATTCTAAGCTAAGCTTCTTCAAGGGATTTGAGAAAATCAATATAGCTAGTGACTTGATTTGAAAGTCACTTTCTTGGGGCACCTGGGTGGCTCAGTCGGTTGAGTGTCTGACTTTGGCTTGAATCATGATCTCATGGTTCATGGGTTTGAGCCCCACGTCGGGCTCTGTGCTAACAGCTAGCTCAGAGCCTGGAGCCTGCTTCAGATTCTGTGTGTCTGTGTCTCTCTCTCTGACGTGCTCATGCTGTCTCTCTCTCTCAGAAATAAATTTTAAAAATTTAAAAAAAAAAAAGAGTGTCACTTTCTTTTTTAGATTGCAGTTTAAATGTCACATACCTATTCTTATAGACTGTTGGCCAAACCACCGGCATTCCCACCCTCAATAAGAAAGATTTCAGCATCTGAAACACAATGCTTTCTCATTGGCAATCATCCTTAGGTTCCTGTTACCTAGGAATATGTTTGTCAGTTATGAGATAGTAATTTTAAAAAGCGATATTTTAAAAATAAACGCTACACCTGGATGGTAGCATGTCTATATGGATCCTTCTGGCCTTCCCTGTAACTATGTGAATTATTTCAGCAACATGACAGAGCCCTTTCTCTAGACAACCAAATCTTCAGTCTTGCTGTGCTGTTGGCCTTGGCATTTTAGGTCATGTGTTCAAGCACTTTTATAATTGAACATGTCACCTAATTCCCCATTCCACTCTACACCCCCACGCTACCAACTTTCCTTTATTCCCTTAATCCTCTGTCCTCCTACCTAAGTTTCCAAAGCTTGAGATTTGGGGGGAAAAATTCTCACTGTAGGTAAAGTTAGGGAATAAACAAATAGATAAAACAAGCTTATAATATTTTGGATGACCCAAGAAACATTTTTTAGAAAGTGAATGAGTCACTCTTACTTTTCCAAAAAGAGAGGCTCTCTTCTATTTTTCAACTCTCCACACAGTGAGAGAGAATTTCTCTTTCCAGGAGGCATAAAAGATAAACTCTTTTCCTTACCTCTTTTTACCATGATTCTGCTGAGAGTTGCCAACTCTTCTGTTCAGTACTTAAACAACTCCCCCCATTTTACAATACATAAATATAGCAAAAGCTGAATGTTTAAAAAAGCAAAAACTTGGATTGTAATTACAAACCACCATCTTCTTTTGAATCCCATAGGAAATAATTTGCCATAAAACAGGCTGGAAATTATCTCATGATCCAAATTTATTTTTGCTGTCCTTTTCAAATACCTGTATTTAAATCAGTCTCTCTCTATACACACACACACACACACACACACAAACACACACACGTATATAATCTATATTATATACATATATGTGTATATATATGTATGTATTTTTGTTGTTTTGTTTTTTAGGAAAAAAGGGAATTTATATATTAAAGAAAAGTCATCTATGAGTTATTCTACTTAAATTAGTATGTTTGAAATTAACTCTTTGGATTGAAACATGCTTTCTTTCAATGGTAAGTGGACTGTACAGCCAAGGGTCAATTCAAGTAGCATTTAAAGAGGCCAAAGTAACACTCTGGAGAGAGGGAAACATGTCCCCATTCAACAATCACTTGTTCATAAACACTGTCAGTTGCTAGAAATATGGCTTTACACGTTGCCATCATATATGATGTATGAATATATACACACATACATACATATATATTTCATTCTAAAATCCTTACAAAACTAAATTTTCTTCTTTCCAGAAGTTTTCTTTGGATTTGCTCATAATTTTCTGATCCAATATTATGTAAATAAATTATATCATACAAGGCAATATGTTCAAGGAGTTACTACATTAAGTAAGCAAACGTCATTAAAAAAAAAACGAAGTCCTTCATTCAGGTTCCTTTGAAACATGTTTATTCTTGGGAATTCATTCACTTTTCAAACCTTCTTACCTTTAAACTGTTTCCAAGCGCAAAGAGCCCCGGAAGGAACTCATTTGCCTGGAGCTATACCACCCTGAGAGGATCTCCTTAAATTTTACAATTGTCAGGTGGGAGATAGGCGCGCAGGGGGCAGGGTTCAGTGTGAGCTGGAAGAAAGTCTGCAGCACACCTGCAGTAGAGGAGTTAGGGAGTGGTACCAATGACTCAGGTCTGGATCAGGCTTTTAAACTAAGGATATGAAAGCTGTTGTTCATTTAAAATAATAATAATTAATAATAATAATAAAACAAAAAAAACCTTTGGTATAGTGTCATTCAGAGAAGTAATGTTAATCCTTTCGTCTGGCATGACCTGACTCTTGGAGCTTTATAATCTGCTTGCCTTGATTTCACCTTTAAATTGACCTTGATTTCACCTTTAAAGTGAACAGGATCCCTCTTCACTTCCGATCCCAGGTTGTGGTTCCTCCCCAACCCATAAGACCCATTAGCAGCTGTGCTCCATCCCAGAAATGAAGGGCTCATCCAGTATTGCTCACTTAATGTCTTGCAAATGAAAGTGTGAGCCACACTGGTTTAGTGGGTCACATTCAGAAACATCTTGTGTTAGTTCTTTTCCCTATTTGGGTAGACATAGGTATAAGTGGAAAGGGCAAGCCATTTCTTTCAGAATCTTAACAGTGTTTGGCTCTTCAAGACAACCTGGTCATCGTGACTTTAATGCATTTGCTGTATACTTACATGGCATGATACACTTTTCAAGACCATTCATTATTTGAAGAGAAGCATTATAAAGTTTACTTTCTATTGAAATCAATATTCTGGTAACAGCAGGCATTATCTCTTTTAGAAACAGTACCAGGAGTATCTCAATCTCTTTTTAGACCATGACAAGTGACCTCTTATCGTTTTAAGGAAAAATAAAACTTTGAGGGTTTTCTCTACCTCTTCATTCCCCTACAGAAAAGTAATCAAATACCCTGACTCATATCACCTAGGAAGTATGTCTACAATAGACAGGGATTATAATTAAATTGAGTATGCATCTACAATGCATAGGGTTCTATGTGCAAGAAATACCATTTTTAAAGTTTTTTTCTTTAAAATTAATTAAATGAGGGTGCTTGGATGGTTCAGTTGCTTAGGCATCTAACTCTTGATTTCAGCTCAGGTCATGATCTTAAGGTTTGGTTCATGAAATTGAGCCACGTGTTGGTCTCTGTGCTGATAGTGCAGAGCCTACTCGGGATTCTCTCTTTCCTCTCTCTCTGCTTCTCTCTCTCAAAATAAACACTGTAAAAACATAATAAAATGAAATCAATTAAATCTTGCTCTGAGACTTCATCTGGTCCTGCTGGTAGAGAATATATCTTTAGCCTTTAAAAGAGAGCCCTTCCTCTCAACTAGTGTTACTTAAGAATCCAGGAGGCTTGTGTGCTATTTGGAAAATGGAAGTCAGGATATGTCCCTGTCAGACCATCATAATCAATAATGGAATCCCCCTTGCTAGGTTTGCCAGATTAAATACAGGGCACCTAGCTAATTTTGAATTTCAGATCAGCAATGAGTAATTTTTTAGCATAGATATGTCACAAATATTGCACTGGCATACCTAGACTAAAAAGCAATTCAATGTGCACCAGAAATTCAAACATTATGGAGTGTCCTATATTTTTATGTACTAAATCTTACAACCCTACTTATTGCCTGAGCCTGCAAATCCTATTGATAAGCATTGGTTCCAAGCTCTGAAGGCTGTTCTGTCCCAAACTCAGATTTTGTAAATTCTAGGAGACACAACCCAGGCTTGTCTTCTGTCCTCTTGTATACAACACAAAGTAAATTTCTCATCGGTCTTAGGTTCTTTACTGGTCACATCCTATCCATACTTGCCTGGGAATCTTCAAGGTTTCTATAAAACATGTGCTTAGAATCCTGATAGCCCACAGATAACTTCTACTTTTAATTCTGTCACATAAACCACCCTGGCGACAATGAGGTGTTTGAGAATTGTAAGAGAGGAAAGGAAAAATAAAAGGGATCATAACACAAATTAATAGCTCATATGGCTTTCTGACAAATAGCAATTTAAAGAGATACCCTATCTAATAAATATAGATATATATTTTTGTCTCTTTCTTTGTATTTACAAAGTACATATCTTAATTTAGTAAAAATTATAACACTCCTGAATAAACCAATGTAGAGTCTCTATATTTCATAGCTTTACAGGATGGTTCTAAGGACCTGCAAGTGGGTTAAAGCTGATAGGGATATCATACTTGCCTTGTACTGAGTCAACACATCTTTCCATCTATGTAGCCTAGCTTTCTCTCAATTGACCTAGGAGGAGAATCAAAGTCTACCTAATTTAAATAATTAAACTAGAACCATGCAACAAAATCATGGGTGGTGGTCTGTGAAGAACATTTAGATTGGAAATTGAAAAATCTGGGTGGGACAAGTTGGTGAACCTCCAATCATGAGATCTAGTCATCTAAACCTAAGTAAATTCAAAAAGCTTATAGAGATGCAAGGGTGTAGTTTAATATAATGGGATCAGGCTAATTAATAAGTACTCTAATATTCACCACTCCCTGATGGGTGGGAAGACTGTGTTTCCGTGTAGAAAAACCATGAATGATCTTCACAAGTGTAAGAAATAATACTCTGGAATTTCAAGACTTCAGAAGATCCTCATATGTCTGTCTTAAATAGTAGTGATTCATCCATGGCTTGCTCTGAGTGCATTTCCATTCTTGAAGGAGAAAGCAGGAAGAAAGAACAGTGTTACTGTTAATTATCCAAGTCCCTGCCAAACACTTTGCCTAAAAAAATCTTTCTTCCTCATGCAAGGCCTGATATGCAGCTGTTTCTAAATCAGGAACCTGGTCTACTTTCTTCTGATGAGGGGGAAAAGTACAAGATCACAGGGAAGAACTAGGGATGGGGGAGTTATTTCTAGGACCCTGAGACTTCTAGTTAGAACCTCAGATTAAGAAAATGCTGTCTTTCTCTTCCCCTCCCACTCCCTGCTATTTTAAAAATTATTTTTAAAAAATAACTATTTAATCTGCATTCCATAAGAGAAAAAGGATATCCCAGGGCCAGTGGAAATACATACAAGGTTCATATAGGTATTTTAAGATGTTGGAATCTAAGGAAACTATGTATATTTTAATTATAACAGATTCAGATGCTTTGACAAGTCTTGAAAGAATAACATATGAGGCATTCCAGGTTTACCCTGCAGTCAAGCTCAGTATTTCCAGCCTTTGAAGTTGCTGATTTACACACATCTGTGATGGGCTCAGTTGGACCCACCACTTACAGACAACTTCAGAGTCATAGGCCCCAGGTCCACCGCATTTAAAGGGTCTGATGGAACGGTACTGTTCATCCCTGTATGTACATTAGAATCACACAGGGAGCTTTCCAAAAGTTTCAATGCCTAGGCTGCATCCCAAATCAATCAAATCACAATCTCCAGGGGTGGCAGTGTTTTTTTAAATTTCCCAGATGTGAAGTTAAGAATGAGAATAAATGAATTTTAAAACATCGATGGAATTAAGATTCATAATGGGCAAATATTGAAATGCATTCTGAATGCTTAGCTAGGATAAAAGCTGTAGGGGCTTAAGGGGATAACTCAAATGGAGGAAGACTCCCCAAACTCAGGGACCTAGGAACAATAAGGCTCCCAAGTGAGGCTGCCCTTTAAGCTTTTAAGGAAGCAATATACTCTCTATACAAGATGGAGAGAGTATAGGGCAAAGAGTGACTGAAAGTCTAAATTTTCATCCCCATTCCATCACTGGACAGACTATAGGTCAGGTCCTTAGGTTCCAGTTCTCTCACCTAGTTAATAGGAGAGGGAATTTTTAATCAGTAACTCTCAACCAGGGCTGCACAATAGAGTCATTTAGGGTGTTTTGTTAAGTCCACAGCCCCAGGCTGCACCCTAGACCAATTAAATAAAAATATATATGGCAGGAACTCCAGCATTGACATTTAAAAATATTACTCATGTAGGACTGGCAGATAAAATAGATAATGCTAAGATCTTTGTGAATTTCAGATAAACAAATAATTTTTTAGAGCAAATATGTCCTAAATATTTGCATGGTACATACTAAAATATTATTCGTTGTTTATCTGAAATACAAATTTAACTGGGTATCCTGTATTTTTATATGCCAAATCTGGTAACTCTACACATGTGATTATAATACACATCCAGAACTGCTGCTATCTTTCCTACTCATAGTATGGGCCCCACATCAGGAGCATCAGCTTCACCTAGGAACTTGTTGAAAATATAAATGCTGGCAAACTAGCCCACAACTACTGAACCAAAAACATTATTTTAACAAAATCCTCAAGCATTTATGTGCACATTATAGTCTGAAAAGCAATGCCTAGATGATCTACCACAAAATTTTTATGAATCTTCAAACCATCTCAGCCAAGATCAGAAAATCTAGAAGTTGCTGCACAAATTAATATGTGTCCCAAAGTTCTTCGAAGCTACAGGAATGGTGTGGTTACACTTCTGGCAAGAAAACTGGTTGCTTCTATTTTTTCACTCTAACCCTAAGCTAAAATGCCCCCACTCTTACTGAGAGCCATGGGTTTGAGCTCATACTAGGCTTTTGCTCACTACTTGGCCTGCCCGTGCCTGTTTTTGTCTTTACATAAGCAGAGCCTGGATTTTGACCCAAATATTGCTCCCTTCGGAGCACAGAACTGGGCTGACTTCATCAGCCTGACAGCAACCCCAAAATGGTGACTCAGACAAGACCTGTCTATGCAAATATACTCCTGTCTATGGGGCGGGGCCTCACCTTAGCTGATTAACTGGTCCTTCACAGACACTAAAGACTTCGTGTCTTTCAAACAGATAAACATACATGGCTTCTATCTATCCATTTATCTATCCATCTATCTATCTATCTGTCTGTCTATTTTTGTTAGTGCTATAAAAATAAATTACTTTTAACCTTTCCAAATTTAAAAGTATAGCATTTTAGGATCTTCATAAGATACCTTAAGCCTAAGCATTATTATGCTCAAAGCCATAACTTATCAAAGAACACTTAAATACCCACTCTAATTTCAAGGTAAATCCAATTATAAAAATAAACACCAAGCATTTTGCAATGTATTACAAGTGCATTTATTTGAAAACATGTGACTCCAACCTTAATTTTGGTCTCCTCAAATACCTACCTTTTGTTCCAATTACCAGGATTTTGATTAAAACCTAAGTGTATATCATCCCCCCATACCTAATATGAAATTGAATCTTTATATTTCCAAATCATTTACAGTAAACTCACAAAGGCACTGTTTGGTAAGACATATTTGCTGTACAAGACAATACCTTCCTTTCTCATACAAGTTTGTTAGATTACAGGTAATTAAGAGTCCAATCTTTTTTTTAATAGTTTATTTATTTTTGAGAAACAGACAGCGCATGAGTGGAGGAGGGGCAGAGAGAGGGAGACACAGAATCTGAAACAGGCTCCAGGCTCTGAGGTGTCAGCACAGAGCCCGAAGCGGGGCTCGAACCCACAAACTGTGAAGTCATGACCTGAGCTGAAGTTGGACACTCAAATGACTGAGCCACCCAGGCATCCCAATTAAGCTGCTAAAAAGCAGCTGTTTAACTTGAAAGTTAGAACCCTATAAATTCAAAAGCAATCTAAATAAATGAAGATGTTTTTCAGGACTCAAAAGCTTTTTTTTCTTAATTAAAAAAATTTAGGATTCAGAATCTAGAAATGTCTTTGAAGGTCTTTCATTTTGTAGTTAGAAAAGAGAGAGAGTAAGAAGACTGAGGGTCTGAGTTAGACTGTGGATCCTCTGGTTCTAGTGACTTCCTCTATAAAGACTCCATCAGAGCATTCAATGACTAAATTGACTTACATTTCCAAATCAAAACAATATGCATACTATTCTTTCTATAGTAACTAACTGCTATAGTATATTTATTAGCATAAATATACTAAAGTGTCTTCACAATTAAAAGATAAATTGCTCGTGCTATTTTACGGCTAGCAATTTTCTCCTTATGATTGGGACCAAGTAAATGACCTAACTTACATTATTTTTCCCTTTCAATTTAGTATATTTGACAGTGAACTCAGTTCTTCCCTTCAGCTCATGCCTTTGGCTGTGGAGTTCCTGACGGATGTTAGCTGGCTCCAACTTGCCCTCCTTGCTTGCTGAGGTGACAAGACCTCTTTGCCCCATGGGGACTAGAGCCATTCAAGCCAACACCCACACAGGGTGGGACTGATTCTCCCTGAGCATAAATCTGCCAGATTGTCATCAGCTAGATCATCCCCCAACAAGGGCAGAGCAGTATAAGCAAGCTGAATCATAGATTACTTCACAGCTTATAGCTAATAAAATAACAGACTCAAAGGTTAATGAGATTATTTCCTTGAACTCAAGACCATATACCAAGACAATTGGTTAAAAAGTGAAAAAAAAAGTGTTTATAGAAAGAAACTCTTATATATTCAATAACTATGTAAAGATACTCCAGGGGCACCTGGGTGGCTTAGTCGGTTAAGCGTCTGACTTTCGCTTAGGTCATGATCTCGTGGTTCGTGGGTTCGAGCCCTGCGTTGGGCTCTGTGCTGACTGCCGGCTCAGAGCCTGGAGCCTGTTTCAGTCTGTGACTCCCTCTCTCTCTGACCCTCCCCTGCTCACGCTGTCTCTCTGTCTCTCTCTCCTAGAAATAAAACATTAAAAAAAAAAAAGATACTCCAAATTATTTGCTAAGAAAATAGATTGGCTTAATATACGAATAATACTCAAAACAAAACATATTTTAAAAAGTCAACTGTACATCTAGAAAGCTCATAGTAATACTTATTTCTATATATATATTTATTACAAAAATGCACAAGTTAATGTAAAATGGCCAAGTATAGTTCTTTTTGATAGTCTCTTAAAGTGAAAACTGAGACATCCTCAAGTATCCAAATTCTTCACCTATATTTCTTACACTTTCATCTCCTTCCTTCCCTTATATTTTCAATTGGAAATCAATGTGGCCAGTTTAGAAATAAGTAAGAATGTCTTGAGTGGATATCAGAACATGTTATTCAGCCTGGATAAGGAATATTATAGTGAAGGAAACTCAGTGTTTTCTCCATAAGAAGACCAGAGTCCAGAAGAGATGAACTGAAAATAGGCAAAATAGCTGCCATGACTACATCCCTTTGACTCTGAAGAAGATGCTCTCAGAAAAGTAATGACCCCAAACTTTTCTCTTATAAAATACATTTAACTTCCTCTTGTCCCTAAAGCTGTGTGTGTTTCATTTCAATAAGCTTTAATTAGAAGTCATCCCATGCAATGTTGAAGACTGTTCCAGTTACTGTTGCTGAATAACAAATTAACCCCAAAACTTTATGACTTAAACATGTACATAATTGTATGGGTCAGATATTTGGAAAAGCATCTGCTAGGCAGTTCTAGCTTTGGGTCTCACATGTGGTTGCAGTAGATATCACGTGGAGCTATAGTTCTTTATCTTCAGGCTCACCTGGGTTAAATGTTCAAGAAAGTTCTCTCACCTGGCTTGCAGTTGGTTATGATTGTTGGATGAGATTCAGCAGGCTATTAACTACATGTCTACTACATGTGGCTTCTCCAGCATAGCAATCTCAGGATAGTTGGGGTGCTTATGTAGTTTCCAAAAGCAAGTATCCCAGCTGTAACACCTTTTATGATGTCCACTGGAAGTCACACAGTGTTACTTCTGCCATGTTCTGTTGGTTAGCTGGAAGTCACAGATACAAGGGGAGGAGAAATAGACTTCATCTCTTGATGGGGGAATGGCAAGGTTCTAGGAAAAGAGATGGCACTAGAGATATTATCGTAGCAATATTTGGAAAATACTATCTGCTACAAATGCTCATGGGAGTAACTAAAACAGAATGAATCTGAATGGAGATATAGATAGATAGATGACAGGTAGATAGATATAGCTGAAGATAGATATAGACAGGATTCAGTTAAATTATTTGCATAACAGCTATTGAAAATCTTTCTGTAGTGATTCCTCTGGGTTGAGCCTCAACTCAAGATGCATTCTCCTTCTGGCATCCATTCAATAAGAAGAGTTGGCATAAACAATCCAGGAGAGATTATTCTAGTCACAGGGTCAGTTATAACTATTAATGCCCCAGAAAAAGTTTAGGAAAGGAAGGAAAGGAGAGATGGAGAGCACAGAAGGAAGGCGTGAAGGAAAGCAAAGTGAAGAGAACAAAAGGGGAAGGAAGGAGAAATAATACCTAGGGACCACTTTCTGCCATCACCTCCCTGAGGTGTCCTTTGGTCCTACCAGAACACCACCAGGACACAATAAATCAATTGAACAGGGACTCATGTCTCTATTTTCTTTAATTTTTTTGATGTTTATTTATGTTTGAGAGACACAGTGTGAGTGGGGGAGGGGCAAAGAGAGAAGGAGACACAGAATCTGAAGCAGGCTCACCGTCAACACGGAGCCCCATGCAGTGCTTGAACTTATGGGGCACAAGATTGTAACCTGAGCCAAAGTCAGATGCTCAGTCGACTGAGCCACCCAGGCGCCCCTCATGTCTCTATTTTTAATGAGCCTTGGACATCCTATTTGTACAGTAGAATCACATGTCACATCTCTGTTATTTACTCCTTTTTTGTTCCATTAGTGACTTATTGAGTCCACTTTTTCTCCACTCCTTCACCTAAGTTACATATTGAGACTCAACTCAAAGTGAAGAGCTATTAATTACAGAGAAAGATCAATTCATTTATTTTTATCCATGGTCTCTAATATTTTAATCTTGATTTCTTTCCCATTTAGAAGTCATTAAGCCCCACTCTTATGCTAGATTTCTAAAAAGAGCCTTAGGAATGAACTTATTTCTCTGTATTTTTTTTAAATTAAACAGAAGAATTATTTCTATCCTGGAAGTCTGAAATAATTTACCAGTAGCTTCTACTGGTCTGGGCTTTTGGATGATATTTTGCTAGATTCCCTATTTTCTAGTATGTCCATTTGTTCAAACTTACTTTGTATAGAAATAGACCAACTGTTTCTATGCAAGTTTAACATTACCCTAAGTAATGATGAGAATAACTTAATTATGATGAGATTAAAGATAATTAATAGCTTTTGAAATCCAAGATTCATCTTTTTTGTTGGTTTATCTAATACTCCGCACAGTAACATTTTAAAACATACATATTTGTCTTGAGTATTTTTATTAATGGGAAAGAAACTGTAAAGTTTATTTTTTTAACTAATTGGTAAATTCCAAAAACAAACTTTGCCCTTGGACTGTCCTTGTTTGTAGTGTGCATATCAGGAAAATGAGGCAAGCCAAGTGGAGATGGGTCTGTTGGTCATGGCTTTGGCAGCATGAAACCTAGGACATAGAGTCCCTCTTGATAGGACTGTTGAGCAGATCAACGTTGTTGCAAATATTTAGACAGAAGTGGGCTTTAGAGCAGCCACATCTGAAGACTCACAGCCCTGTGTGTTATACAAGGTACATGCTCTGTTCTTGGCTTTGATTAATGCCTAAAAGAGAGAAATCCAATTGACTCCTGTTGTGTTAATGTTAATTAATTGCTTGTGGTGTCTGTTCACCAAGTGTGAGTGTGGAAACCTGTTAGTTCACTTACCACAGGGGCTCAACTTAGCAGATGGGAAAAATATTATTTTGGCATGTTTTTAATGGCAGTACAATTTATTTTTATCTCACTCTCTTTGGTGTGCATGAAAGGAGACTGCCACCTGTGCTTTGTGGAAGAGTGTCAATGATTCAGACAGATTAATTTACAGCGTAGTACAGAACCACAAAAAATTGCTCATCTTTTGGTCCAGTATTGACATGAACTACAATTTTACTCCATTTTCCAAGGCCTATATGACTGTATTGGATAATTTTATGCCAAATAGAATATCAAGTAGAAAGTAGAAATAAAGATACAGATTTCATTCTATACATCTCTACATATCTTTATGCTGTATAAATCTGACTCACCTCAGTTCTGATATTTGTAACTACCTTTTCAAAAGCTGGAAGCACAAAGGACATCTTTAATGACATAAAGTACATTCATATTTTCAGCAATAAGACTTTGACTTTAAGGACATCATTTTAAAACATTGAAAAGTGGACAAATATTAGCATTATGATTTATATGCTACTTGCTCCTGGATACTTGACATAGAATACCAATTATGAAAATGGCATGGTGCTAGATTTCTTTTTGAATTATTCCACACACATATACTTTGCAGAGAGAAGGTTTGACTTAACTGTAAATTACCAGGGCGTTTTGTTTGCTCTTTCAAAGGGCTGTTTGTTGTATTATCCAATGCTTTTCTGTTCTCTCATAGTTGAAATAATTAAGATCATTTGCAGTGCCTGGTTTGCTCATTCTGCCCAGTTACTTTGCTGCGATGGTCCATTATGTCTATAGGGAAGCACCATTATTTAATCCAAACATCTGGAATCCATCATGTGTAGTGAAAGACAAGATGTATCTTCAGTTTTAAGCCAACTTCATGATAAAACTGATGGATGAACCAATGAGTATAGGTGAGGAAGATTAATAATTGAGAGATGTTATCTTGTGATTGGGAGATCACAGGGGACTTTTGTTTTATTTCATTTTTTTACCTTATTCTGTTTTACTATATTTTATTTATGGCATAGCAATAAGAATCTGACTGAGGGCAAATGTATCCTATTTGGTCCAGAGTCAAAACATTTCAAATGAAGAAAGGACATATATTTCTTAACTTTATCTAGTCACAGACTTCTCTTTAACGCCTTGCCTGAGATCAGCAGAGATACTTTCCTGAAGAGTCCCTCATACTCTTGGAACCAGTTGCAGAGAATACTTGTCAGGGATAACAGGCAGATCTCCCTCATGCCCACCTCCCTCCTATCTCTGGAAGAAAGCAAAGTTTTGTTGGAGTCCAGGGTTCACTTTGGTTTGTTTTCATCAGAAATGTGTACCAAATCTAGAGCACACGAACTTCATTTTTAACAATGCAAATCACCTTCATGTTTATATGCTTCCTCTCGTCCTTAATCTTTTTTCTTGTTTAATTTTAAGAACATCTGCCCCTAGTGAAGCTTCATTCTCATCAGGAATTCAATTACAAAAACAGAAGAAAGTATATCAGGTGAAGTTAAACACAGCAGCTCCACCTCTTAATACTAGGGACTCAAATGACTCCCAGATGAACAGCTGGACCCTCTATAGCTAGAAAGCCAGATCACCTGGTACAGAGAAAAGGCAGTTGATGGATCAAAGTAAGAGAGATAACAGAGAGTGAATGATGTGGATATGAAATACATCAGAGAGCATAAAAATGTAGTTTGGTCAAGAGTTATTTCTAGTTATGCATTGATGAGGAGACATGGGAGAGGGAGAAGTCAAATTAAAAAAAATCCTTTTGGCAAGTTTAAACATTGCCTCTATCCTTTTTCTCTTAATCTGCTACCCAGATATGCACTTAAAATAGGAATGTGGGCCTACTGGGGCATGAAATAGTTGAGAACTATTCAACAATGAGGAGAATGAGAGAAATCTCTTTAGAAGGATCTTTGGAATTTAAGCCAGTTGAACCTGAGTATCCACAGATAATTTAACATGACCCCTATGCCATTAGGAGAATTTTTATTATGAGGACTTGACTTTGTATAAGGACTCATCCTTCTTAGAAACTGGTAACTGTGGAAGTTTATGAGGCACAGAATGACTATTCTTCAGGTTTACAAAAGATTAGGATGGATAAGCACGAGGTGAATAATATGAAGCCCACAGGATCTCCTTCTCAAAGGAACCTTCTCAAAGTCATAGCCAATCCGTGGAAACCACATTTCTTCTGGCTTCCTCATTTCCCTCAGGGACAAATGAAAACAGGAAAAGTGCCATGATAATTATAAAAATATAAAATATTGAGACAGATGTATGTCTGTTTTTCTGTAGCATAGCTCATTATTCAATGAACTGAAAATGCTGTCTAGGGGCGCCTGGGTGGCTTAGTCGGTTGAGCGTCCGACTTTCGCTTAGGTCATGATCTCGCGGTTCGTGGGTTCGAGCCCCGTGTCGGGCTCTGTGCTGACTGCCAGCTCAGAGCCTGGAGCCTGTTCAGAGTCTGTCACTCCCTCTCTCTCTGACCCTCCCCTGCTCACGCTGTCTCTCTCTCTCTCCTCGAAATAAATATAAATGTTAAAAAAAAAATGAAAATGCTGTCTAAATAGTAAGGAATTTAAGAATCTTTTAGTCCTGTCTCACTGATTCCTAAATGTATTCTAAATCTTTCCAGTAGTGCCCCTTTAGTGTTTAATACATGATAACTGTACCATCATTCCCTTTGCCTCTTCCTACCATACACTACTTCTTAAACATCAACTTTCACAAAAGCAATTTCTGGCTCAAGTTCATTGATCCTGAGATGCTAAATGGCTATGACTTTAACTTACAAGTGCAGTAACTTTGTTAGCTGCTACTCTCAGACACTTCAGCCATGAGCTCTGCCTCATTTGATGGGTCTGGCTGCCAATATCTTGACCGCAATCCTGATTTTAAATTTTAATTTAGCACACTTAGGACAAAATGGTATTGCCAAATAAGTGTCTCATTTGATTTACTCTATAAGTCATGCAACTGTTTGTCTTGATTTGTCAAATACATTTAGATGTTGCAAAATAAAAGATGAAAGCTCAGAATGTGACGGTGTAAGTCCGGAAATCACAGAGCAGAAATCAAGGAAGAGAAGTGAACAGCACATGTCCAGGTGTCCAGGAATTTCCAAGTATAAGGCAGAGCTTTAGGAATGTGAAACATTCAGCATTTTTTTTCTTTGCTTAATCTGAGTATGTTTTTTACATAGTGCCTTTTCTGGTAACTTCATTAAGCCTGTATAATTATAGTTTGCTTCAACCCTAGGCTGCATCAGTATTCATTATTATCTATTTGGTGCATTGTAGCAGCATAAATATAACTAAATTACTAGGGTCAAACCATAATGGGAGCTGTTGTGATGGTAATTAGAAGAGAAATGTAGTCTTTTTTGGTGAAACTTGCAGAAATGCAGCATGGGGTGTGTGCTTGTAGGGTGCACTTAAAGTCAGGTTGTGGGTTTAAGGTGGTAAGATGATAGATGAAGGTACACCATTAATCACAGTTCTAGAAGATACTCTGTACCAACCCTCTTCTTTTCTCTCTTCAAGGAGCTCTGTGGTTGACGATAAGACAGAAACCTACACAGGGCTTAGAGCTAAGGTGCAAACTTTCATGCCCTCCCTAATTGTCACTGAACAACTAAAATGTGTTTAAAGCGATTTAAAAGAAAAAAAAGGAACTAGCAGAAAGCATAGCAACCTATTCAAAATTCCCATGTGGGCCTCAAGATCACTATATATCAATTTGGTAGAGCAATCACTTGATTTCCGTGTTTTTGCCCAGATGAGTAGAGTCTCTCATAGAACATCTTTAGAATGTCCTTTATCTTAGAGAGGAATGCCCCTTACCACCTTCACACACACACACCCATGGACTTGGAAAGAAGAGGTAGAGGTATGCTCTGAGCACCTTCTGTTTGTAGCGTTTCTAAGTGTAGTGATTCTAGACTCACTTGAAGTGTGTGGAAACACTTAGCAAAAAACCTCCAAATCAATAATACCTGTTAATTCACATTTTTCAAATGAAGAAAAATATATAATTCACTAAATCAGTGAAATGTCTGATTAAAAACCCAAGTGAGAAAAGTAGCAGTGTACCCATGCTATTAGAAATGCCTGCTCTTTACACAACACAGTAGAAGCAACCAGTGTCCATCTAGGACCCCTCAGTTTGCCTCATTTCATATTCTCCCGTGAATATGTTTTTACACATATATACAGAATGTTTGGGTTGCATGTAACTTTTTCCAAATTGTTTTTTGTTCTTCATGGCTTTGTGGAATTTAAAAAAAATCAATTATTTGTTACAGTCATGTAATGAAAGTTTCCAATTTGGAAAGCTGTTCAGAGTCAATGGTTATTTCTCTAAGAACTAGCACAGAGCCTGGCATAGAGTAGGCACTGAAAAACAATTTTTGAAAAGAATGATTAAATTACTAGGTAAAGCCAATGGGTATGAAAAGGGCCAATCACATATGAATATTACAGAAACAGAAAAACAACTGCCTTCCAAGGACCATAATGACATAGAAAACTGTGTCTCTGTCTTCTTTTCCTACGATTCTCCAGGATACATAGTAACAATGTTTCTCAATGTTTCTCTCAATTCCAAAACAGAAATTTTTGGAATGGTGAGTTGTTTATTAAACATATTATTCATAACTGGCATTTGCCAATTTTTTTACATTGTTGTTCATCTTTGGGGGTTTCATAGTTAATCAGCTATAGCTTATTTGAGCCCACCATTTTTCCTTAATCAACTTTAAAATTAATCTATAGCTTTTTAAAAAAATTTAAATTATAGATTTTCAAATAGAGATAACTCAGATTATATTTTGATAACTGAATTTTAAAAACAGAGCCAAAATAACTCTTATAGCAGATTGAATCAGTTTTTAGCAAATATTTTCTCTCTTCCCCCATGTTCAGGTTTTTGACTCTCAACTTAAGCCATGTAACTTGCTTTGGTCAATGGGATGTTAGCAGGTGCTCCTTAAGCAGGGGTTGGAAATGTCCTTGTGAACCTGGGCTTGCACTCTAGCTCTACTGTTTTCTGCAATAAGAAGACCATATCTCAGTAACTACTGATTTGGGCAAGGAAGATGAGAAACAGCTGGAGTGGACATGTACTTAGCCTGCAGTTCTGACACAAGCCCAGTCAAACACAGTGCACATTGACAGATTTCATGTTGGTCTAAAAAGATGAGAATAGAATATTAGCATTTATTGCTATAAGCCACTGAATGTTGTGAGATTTGTTATGCAGCATTATTAAACCAGTACACTGATACACCTAGTCATAAACCAATACCATTTTACTTTTAGACACTTCTTCTACAAGTATATGTAGGTATTTAGCATATGATACTTCACTTAGGCCTTACCACAATCCTGTAAATCAGTCACTATTCATATCCTATTTTACACATTTAAAAAGAGAGACACAGAGAGGTAAAGAGACCTTCAAAACATGACAACTCCAATCTGTATGTTTCCAAAGCCTGTATTTTACGTTGTTTCATTCATCCAGAGGTAGCTGACTGTGCCTGCCATTTCCCCTGGTATGCAGTAAGAACTCAGGAGATATCAATTCACTTAATTTACTTTTTTCCTTTCTTTAGTTTTACTTACCAAGTTAAATGAAAATATTTGATTGAAACAGGCTAACTAAGACCCCATGCGGAAGAGAAGGAGACCTCAAGCATGGTCTCTCCTACAGGGTGCTTCTAATATGTTAGAGGAGGCAAAATAAGATAACACATACACAGAAGTTATCTAATCACATTTTTAACTAATAGACTGACATAGTGATTGAAATAGTATCTTAAGATACATGTAACTAGTTGAAAAACTGAATATTTCAGTTAATAACCATTTAAAGGGTGAGAGAAAGAAGTTATGCTGTACTGATCAAAGTAGGCTTAATCTATTTATTATCCCACCTCTCCTTAAACTGGAGATTAAGAGTTGATTATAAGTATTTTATAGTTAAAATATTACGCTATATCAATACTTTTGGCACACTGAATTATTATTTTGCAGAAGATGACTGACCCTGAAAAGACATCTGCATTTGTGATACCTCCATCTGGAATAGCCTCCCCTCTCTCATATGCTTGGCAAATTCTTTAACTAATACTTAAGCACCACCTCTTACCTGAAGCCTTTCTTGACAATCCCAGATGAGTGCTCTTTCTCTTCTCTAAACTTCTGTAACAATGATAAAAAATTTCTATAGCCTTTTTTTTATGTTGCTGTGTTCACATAATCTCCCTGACCTCCTCCTCCATTGATTTCTTTGAGGGTAGGTATCCTGGCTTCTCTTGTTAGCAACCCCAGTGCTTAGAATGTAGTAGGCATTGCCAAAATAATGAATGAATGAGTGAGTCCAGTTAAATCTTAAGAATTCAGTCTTTAGAAAGAGAGAGAAACAGAATTATAGTCTGTCTTCTTCTGAAGAAGGCTGAGAGAACAATTTCTAGGTCCTCAGTTTGTTCTCAGCATTCAAGAGTCTTATAGTTTGCCTCTTCCTCCCTCCCCCACTATTATCCCCCTTCTTCTCCCCCGTGGTCCTCCGTTAAGCTCCTCCTAATCCTCCTATACATGCAAACATATGGTAGCTGTCCTTCTCTGCCTGACTTATTTCACTTAGCATAACACCCTTAAGTTCCATCCATGTTGCTACACATGGCCAGATTTCATTCTCTCTCATTACCATGTAGTATTCCATTGTATAGATAAACCACATTTTCTTGATCCATTTGTCCATTGATGAACACTTAGACTCTTTCCATGTTTTGGCTATTGAGAGAACAAATTCTTGATGTCAAGAGAGCATGTTTGTTATACTACTTAATTAGGATCAGAGGCATGTGAACTGAGAAGAAAAAAGAAATTCAGTGGAAAATACAAGGAGAACAGAGATCAAATATCTCTCCTATTTAGTTGGCTATTTCTACTTTTCCTTGAATCCTCGAAGTATTCTGTCAGTTGGAATTTTTATCATAAATATTTTTATAAAACATTTATCACATACATATCATATTTATTACAAATATTTTTAAAATATTCATCACATAGATTTTTATGTGCTTAAATAGGCTACACAGGTAATTACTGAAATGGTAGCATTATATAATCAGGTATATCAAATCAAATGCATTCACTTAAAAAATCATCTCAAAATGTTTCTCTCATTCTAATTCCAAGCGTTTTTTTTTTTTGTTTTTTTGTTTTTGCTTTTTGCTTTGTTTTGTTTTGTTTTTGTTTTTGTTGTTTTCTTTTCCTTTACCCCACTCCCTGTTTTGGTAACGAAGGTTAGACCCTGACAAAACCAGTATAATTCTGACGCTAACTTCAGCCTTAGTACTGGAACTGAACTCTGGACAAGACCCTCTTTGTTCTTCCTCTGCTACACCACATATATGTAAAAATATATAATGATAAAAACATTTTGAAGTCAAATTTAAATGTTTATTGACTTTTTGCATTATACAGGATGCTGACTGAATATGACTAAATTGTATTTGAAATGAGAGTCACACAAAGACATCAATTGCCCCCAACAGCCCAGTGAACCTGGTACAGCTCTGCAGTGTGGTTTAGAATAGGTGAGAGGAATTAGAAATTCAGCTCTTAGATGCTGTATGTCAATGTCTTCATGTTAAAACAAATGGGTCTAATAAATCCATCTTAAATGAGGTTAATATCATTTACCTTTAAAAAAGTGGGACATTAGGGGCCTTTGGGAAACTCAGCCATTTACGCTTCTGATCCTTGGTTTTGCCCCAGGTCATGATCTCACAGTTTCATGACTTCGAGCCACATATGGGCCTCTGTACTTTGTCAGTGCAGAGCCTGCTTGGGATTCTGTCTCCCTTGCTCTCTCTGCCCTTCCCCATCTCACTCTGTCTTTGTCTCTCTCAAAAATAAATAAACTTAAAAATATTTAAAAAATTAAAGTTTTTTTTTAATGTTTTATTTATTTCTGAGAGAGAGACAGCGTGAGCAGGGGAGGGTCGGAGAGAGAGGGAGGCACAGAATCCAAAGCAGGCTCCAGCTCTGAACTAGCCATCAGCACAGAGCCATATACAGGGCTCGAACCCACGAACCATGAGATCATGACCTAAGCTGACGTCAGACACTTAACCGACTGAGCCACCCAGGTGCCCCTAAAATTTACTTTTTTAATAGTGGGACATTAAGTGATAAAATGTATATATTGGAGATAATGAAGGCTTCAATAAATATTAGTGCCTCTCATCTGCCTTTCTGTATCTATCATTTACCTATGTATCTAACTTTAAAATTATAGATTGGTAACCAACCTTAATTTACATGACTAAGTACTGGCATTCAATGTGCCTTCCTTGGAGAAATTATAGCAAAAGGAGTATGGACTTTGAGTTGGACATTCTGAGTTTGAATATGGGCTATGTAACATTTACATTTAATGGGTGAATGTATTTAATCTCACTGGCTTCATTTTCCCATCTATGAGATGAGCATAACAATAATTCTTACCTCTTGGGGTTATTGTGAAGAATAAATGAGCTAATACTTCCTGGAGTACTTAGAACAGTAATTGGCATGTAGCAAAGAGTCAATAAGTATTGGTTATCATTGTTTCCATAGTCCTCTAAATAATTACTCAGTTTTGACTTTTACCGTTGGATAAAAATGGGAAGAAGAAACTCTGCGCACACACACATGCATATAAGTAGAACTAGAGTAAGTTAAAGAAAATCTGATAATGTGCCTAAAATGATGAAAAGTTACTACACTGTAAATTCTGACATTTCAAACCAAGTCTGAGTAGTTCCTTAATTTATTTAAGACCTTTCAGTCTTTGGGTTTTCAGAAAGAGTAACCAAAAGATTGACTATAGTAAATAGTGCTTTTGAAAGATATTATCTGTCTATTAACAATAAAGTTGAAAGCATAGATTTGTTTTACATTATTTTCACATAATATTACTTGTCAATGACCTGAGCTGAATTTGAACTGGCATTCTTGAAAAGAAAGACTCCCTTTACAAATCCCTTAAGCTCTAATGCAGCCATTTTAATTCACAACAGGCTAGAACCTTGTATAATTGTTCTCAGCTCAATACAATCTTTAACAGCTTTTGATTTACATATTGGGCAGCTGTTTTGAATAAGAAGCTGTCCATCATGGATCCTTTTGTCATCTATCCAAGGAATGTGTTTATAAATGGTTCCAATTAGAGTAATGAAGGATTCATGTGAGAACAATGATCAATAGCTAACCTTAGGAACAATATAAGTCAAAGACAGATGTAAACTGTGACAGGGCATAACAGTGTCAAGTTATCTATGGGGAATGTGCACACTTGCTCCTGGAAAACAAATGAAAAATTTCAAGTCTTTGACTATTGGACAGAGTTTGATTCCATGACACAGAAGCATTTAGATTCTGTGTTAAATAAATCATTGACCCACACATGACTGAGACTATGCAGATTAATGTGAACAACAGCGGCCGGGGAAAAGGCAGTTCAGAGGCCAGCCAGATCAGGTCTTTACTGTGATTATGGACTGCACCCCCCATTAGCCTTCAGAAACAGATGTCCATTGCTATAAGAATGAGCCACGTTGATAGGGAAGTTTCTGTGCAAACACATTTTAGACTATGTTAGACACATCTGGTCAAGGGCTTTGTAATAGCTTTATTTATTTCTTGCCTGAACTGGAACGTCAGAAGCATGTACTCCACATTAAGCCAAGAGTTCCCTTTGTTCCACACGGCTGCCACAGCTGGAACTTTTTGTTGGTTGACACAGCCAGATCTTCTGTAGAGACCATTATATTCCTTGGCGTATTTCAGTGAGTTTGCATCTTTTAATCCATCTCAGCAAGCAGTGGGGAGTTTGTAAGGGCCACGCGCAGGATGTCCTATTAAAACTACACAGGGACACCAGCTGGGAATGCAAAATTGATAGCACTGAGGTGGCCTACTACCAAGTTGGCCTTGGTAGGATGAGCTCTTTGCCATAGCCCTATTTGCTTAGATCATTTAAGGGAAAAAACATCAAAACAGAAGTAGTTTCTCATTCTTATGTATTGAGGTTGCTCACAGATTGCTATCTCTCGCCAAAATGAAAAGAACAAAAGAAAGTTTCTGTAGACTATAAGATCTGTGTGTGATGCACAGTTTCATGAGGGTTACTAAAGAAACATCTGGCCTACAAAAGTTGAAGAAGAGGAGACTAGTTAAAACTAGGTTCTGCCTAGATTTCTAATAAAATTAAGGCTGCTGTTTTTCCTCTTTAACCACATCAATTGAAAGCCAAATTTCAATGTTCTATAGCCTTGAGGACTAATAAGTTAAAGGCAGGTGGAAGGGTGCCGAAAAACATAAGTAGATATTCCCAAATGTGTACCTAGAATAGTGTCTTTTTTTTTTTTTTTTAAATTCTGAGAGAGAGAGAGACAGCATGGGCAGGGGAGGATCAGAGAGAGAGGGACACACAGAACCTGAAACAGGCTCCAGGCTCTGAGCTAGTTGTCAGCACAGAGCCCGACATGGGGCTCGAACCCATGAACCATGAGATCATGACCTGAGCTGAAGCAGGACGCTCAACCGACTCAGTCACCCAGGCACCCCCACCTAGAATAATTTCTAAATACATGCTGAATTGATTGTATCTGACCTGGTTCAGGTAAGTTCGCTGCCTGCTTCTAGTTTTCAGGAACACACCATCTCAAATATGAAAGTAGCTCAACTCCAGACCTGGAGTATCCACCCTCACTTTGCTTTTGCCTTGTCCTTCCTACTGACTTGAGCCCTAATTCAGAAAGGAAGCTGCCCTAACCTTTCTAATTGGCAATCCAATGGTACTCTAATAGGTTTCTATTCTTAGTGACCCAAATGACCAGTGATTAAGCTTTACTTTCTTAGCATAATGTTTGTGTAAATTATACCTATGATAAAAACTGACCTTCCAGAGCCTCTCCTATAAAGCGTCTTTTATCAAAAGCGTCTTGGTGAAAATATCCTCCAGGGTCCACTCCATCCTCCAAATATTCTTTCCACTGATGTTGCTACAGCGTCCTACTGTGAAGCAGATGCATGAAGAACTATATGTCATTATGGACATGCACATGTATCTAACACTTTGTTCAATATAGATAAAACTATAAAACACTCTATGAAAGGGAACATAGAAAGGAGGTATTCAGTAATCCACATTAAGAAGTACTACAGAGAAAACCCAGACACAAGGGACTAATGTATATACATGGGTACCAAAGATCAGAATATGCATAATAAATAAGAACCTCTAAAATTTTAACACAAGAAAGTAACTGTGATCTCCTAATAACCAGCATGGTAGAGTTGGTACATGAGAAGAGAACATAGGTTCTGAAAATATAAAATCTAGATTTGATCCCAAATCAGTTACACAAGTTGAATGAAATTTCAGAAATCATATATAAGACCTGTGAACATCAGTTTCTTAAAGTGTCAAATTGGACTAAGCATCTTCTACATCTTGTATACCAGCTGCTAGTGTGGTGTCATTGTATTCTATTATTTAGAAGCAAGTTACTCAAGGGAGGGAGATTCTATAAGGTTGTGAATACCTTAAGAAGGGGATCACTGGAAGCCATCTTTAAGACTGCTTATTACAGTGGTTTCATGGAAATGTCACAGGTTTTGGAGTCAGAATTCCTGATTTCTACTTTCTGGTTCACTACTTTTTAGCTATTTGAATTTGAATAAGATTATTGTCATTGTGTCTCACTTCCCTAATTTGTAAATTGAGATGATACTACTTCTCTGTAATAAATCCTACCAAGTTAATTTCATATCTTTTTCTAAGCATAATATTAGCCAGTTTATATATATATATATATATATATATATATATATATATATATATATATATATATACACACACTATATATACATACATATATATATACCTATACATGTACGTATAGGTAAATATATATATACATATATAAATATTTATATATACGTAGGTAGATAGATAGGCAACAGACAGAACTTTTATTTCAATAAAGTATTTAACCAAGAATTCCTTGATATATACATACCTTTGAAGACAAGAAGAAAAGTGGATGATTGGGTCTGTCTAATAGGAGAGGGCTCACTTGAAAAAGGCCCCTCATACTATTATAAAGGGATATATTCCTGTCTCTTTCCCTTACAATAAGTTTCTAAATATCTTAAATAAGGGCATTAAGTGATTAATTATTATCACTTATTATCACTTATGAAGTGATAATAATTATTAAGTTCTTGCATGGCACAAAACTGGAAGAATAATAATTATTAAGTTCTTGCATGGCACAAAACTGGAAGAATAGCTATTTGTTTAGACAACATATTCAAGACTCGACATAATATTAACATATACAAGTGGTGTACCTAGCTAAGTAAGATACTATTTAACAAAGACAAGGTTAAAATCCCTGTTTAAGGTCAACTGATATATTACAAAAATATAGAAGTGAGCAGGCCTTTTGTCATGGATCATCTTTGTAAAATAGTTTGGTATTACCACCACTAATTACCATCATTAGCTTAGAATTGACTGTGCTGAGATCTAGTTTAGAGCTTCCTGACCCAAAGTTCATGCTTCTTCTACCATTGTCACTCCCCTGTGTTTTCCTTCTGAGACTTACAAGGATGTTATCTCATACCTCTAAGAATTATGCTCTGAATGACAGTGGTCACTAGCTATTTCAACTTAAATTCAAATGAATTAGAAATAAATTAAAAATAAATACAATTCAATAAAAATTAAATTAAATTAAAAATCTTATTTCCTCAGATACACCAACCAGGTTTTAGGTAATCATTAGCAACATGGGGCTAGTGGCTCCCATACTGAATAGTGCAGATATCACTGCATCTTTGTAGAAAGTTCTATTTAGCAGCACGGATGTAGGGAAGTGCACTTTAGTGGGCCCAGGGGGCATGCTATTAATCTGTTAGGCCATTTTTAGTTGTCAAAATGATTGTCCAAGATAATATTGTACAATGGAGAATAGTTATATTTTCTTATATTTTTGTTATCCTGTAAAATATTTAAACAGACAAGTAATAATCTGAGTAAAAAACTGAACTTTGTAAATCATATAACAAAAGTAGAACTTTTTCACATGAACTTACCATGTGAATTCAGGTGCTTAGCGAATTAACTTACTTTGGTTGATGTTTTGAAAATTACATCGCAAACAGAAATACCACCTCATGGTGTCTGAATAGCCAATAAAAGTGCTATTCTGTTTCATTGAATAAAACCAAAACCCTAGGAAGAATATATAGGTCAGATATTTGAGGACTCCAATACATAAATAATAAGCAGGCATATTAGCAAGAAGATCATAATTTAAAGTACCACCAATCTGGAAGATTAATTTGCCATTTTTTTAATTCCGGTCTTCCTACGTTTAACCATATGAGAGCAAAATAAACTCAAAAAAAGGAAGAATAATTAAAATGTACAAAAATTATGGAAATTATAAAACAAATGGGAAAAAATACAAAAAAAGTCAAAGAAATCAAAAGCTAGCCTTTTAAAAAAGAAATAAAATGGATGGACTTCTGGCAAGAATGATAAGAGAGGCAGACACACAGAGGTCATGAATTACCAATGAATTAGTAATGAAATAAAAGATATGATATAGATACATATACCCATAGACTTAAAAAGATAAAATACTATGAACAATCCTATACACATAAATGTGAAAAACTATATAAAATAGGGGACCTATTCCTCAAAAACCACAAATGTTCAAAACTCATGTAAGATGAAATAGGTAACATGACTAGTTTTACAACTATTAAAAAATTTATTTAATGCATACTTTACAGCCCTAATAAGAAACTCTCTAGGCCCAAGTGGTGTTCCTGGTGAATTCTATAAAAATTTTATAAATAATACCAATTCTAGATAGCCATCTAGAAATAGAAGATGAAGGAATACTCCTCAGCTCATTTTATGAAGCCTGCATTACTTTAATACCAGTATCAGATAAAGACAATTCAAAAAGAATATACTTTTCCTAACCAAAAGACATGGTTAGGACACTAATTTTTCAGTTGGAATTGAGAGATTTATAATTGAAGAAAGACAAAACTATAGCAAAGTTACTATGCTCCAGAAAATGGGGAAAGTAGTGCTTTTAAAATTGGCTGGAAGTGGCTCTTCCAAAGAAAGACATATCTCCATCAAAGTTAACATCAGCCTTTATTTTTCTTCAGGATTTAGGTTACAGAACAGGTAATTCAGCACCTAGTTCACAGTTGTCTATAGTGAACTAGAATCTTAAAATGCAAGGTTGGGTCAATGTTTCACTCAGTTTCAGGAGAAATTCTATCAGTCAAGATGAGGAGTGCCTGCCTGGGCATATAGACAACAGTAAAATATCCAGGAGCCAGATTCGACCCAAGGTTTACTAATCAGCCTCGTAATGAGACCACTAATATGTTAATTTGATTCTAGGTTACGTGAATATGCCAAGAAAGACTGGAAGTAACCTTTTAACTTCTCACCACAGTGATCAGATTCTTATTGGTATATTAAGACTAATTTTTCTTCTTGCAACTAGAAAGGATTTGAGGGAATTTTTTATGAATTAGGCAAGCTTATATAAATGATAAAAGTTTTTCAGACAGATATTTCTGGGAAATAGACTAGCTAAGAAATTGGTGTAGCCAATTGAGAAGGAAAATGTTTTTTTGTGTCAATAGAGGATTACAAACCTACCTTTATCCAGCTTAGCAGAGAAAAAGAATGTACATAAAGGAAACAAACAATGACAGTTTAATATAGGAAAAAATTGACAATGAAAACTCTGAGGGAGGCAGAGGATATGAATTTTCTCCTAATGGGTATTTAATTAGGAGAGAACTGAATGATTCTGAGGATTTCCTCTAGATCTAGGTTTCTAATGGGAGATGGAAATTAAAAATTTCTGATCTCTGCATCTGAAAATGTTCACTGTTCTTTATTACTGTTTGTTCTTTAATTAAATCCTCACACACGACCACTCCTGGCAGGTCTTTCAGTTCCGCCCACCCATCCTTCCCTTTCCCTCCTGTGGTAGAATGAGTACTTAATGGTTTCAGTTTCTCATCACTCTTTGTAGTCTCTTCCCCCCAACTTGCCCAGGAGTCACATTACTACTCAGTTCTTCTCCCTGAAAAGGAGTCTATTTCTCCTACCCCTGATTCTGAATGCAGCCATGTGATTTGTTTTGTCCAATAGGATGTTAGAAGATGTGATGTTTGCACAGAATTGCAAAATAGCATGTGTGTTTCTGCTTCTTTTCTTGCTTTTATACAACTGTCACGAGAACACGTCTGAGCTAGCCTACTAGAGCATGAGAGATATGGAGCAGCAATGTATCATCCATTACTTACACTCCAGCCAAGTCCATACTAGATCAGTCAATAGCTAGCCAACACCCAAGCATATGAACCAACACAGCCAAGATCAACAGTGCCACCTAACCAACCTGCAAGTAGCTAGGTGTCTCTTTGGAAGGAAACCTTGTTGATTTAGTGTTATTCCCCTCTGCCTTCCCCCTGATGCAGGATCTTATTTACTGGATGGCTTGTATTGTGTCAATGTAGAGTATTTATTTGGGTAGTTAAAGCCCTCTCTCCTTTATTGCCATTTTCTATAATGTAGTTTATCACACCCACCTTTGGTCACCACCTATTCATGATGCTTTTTGCCAAGATGTTCTCAGCTTCAAGAAATCATGAAAATCTCTCTCTACCTTCTCTTTTTCCACAACATAAGGATACTTTAGGTCTTCTGTCATATATCTTCTGGCATGGGAAACATTTACATCTTTTCCCACACGTCTCTGAGACATCAGGAGACCAGAATGTGAGAGTGAGAACAACTTCATTACATACGAGCTATTCCTGTCTGGCTTCCATCTCTACTCTCTGGAGCATTCTGGCACAGAAGATATTTGTATGGTACTTTCTATTGCTATAATCTCAGGATTACAAGCATATGCTTGACTTGAGAATAAGTCTCTTCTGCCATTGGAATGTCTCCATTTCTGTCTATATTTTTTCTGTTCATTAGTCCATGATCCAGGAGTCAGTCAGGATACAGATTCTCTAATTCCACCTTAAGAACTCACTCATGTTTAAGTTCTCTTCTTTTTGAAATTCCATCTCACTCCAACCAAATGAACCTCTATTTATTAGTCAGGGGAGCACAAGCTTCTTATCAATTGTCTCATGCAATATTGTTTAGGGCATAATCTCTGTGCTAATTTGCCCTAAAGTCTTGTTATGAAGGTACAAAATATCTGGCTTTTGCTAATCAATAGCCTATATTTTTAAAACTATATCCTATTTTCCAGATCATTCTACAATTCAAAGCAAGAATTTGACCTTTTCCTCTTGTTGCATCATCACTTAGTGGAAGCTTTCTTATGTATGGAATGCTTCTGGTATTAGAAGGGAAATCAGACAAAAGGAAAATAGGGATAATAATCCTTGACCAATATCTGTGTGCTGACACTATAAATAAAATATAATAATTGAGACGAGATGGTCCAGAAGGGTTTACACAATAAGAGTAAGGGAGAGGAAAAGAAAATGAAACTGTGAGGAAAGACAGAGAAATGAAACAGATTTTTTAAAAAGCCAGAAGAGTTTGGTGACATACAAGTCAGGAAATGGAGAGAATTTCAAGAGTGAAGGAATGAACCACTTTGGTAAATGGGAATACAAATTTGTACAATGAGAAAGAATTTGTTTTTTGAAATCACGTATATCTAAGTTGACATATTGAGTCATACTCTTAAGTTTCTCAAGCTCTTTATACCCTTACTTCTCTCATCTATAAGGTATGCATAAAATATTATCTGATACTTAATGGTTGAGTTGTGAAATAATGAGTTAATATGCATAACGTTGCCCAATGGTGAACTGCACAATGAACAATAATTTCAATATCATGGCTAAATTCCCTTTAAGAAATCAACTAGAAATATTTTGATTGCTAAGGAATAATTTTAATAATTGGAAAAGAGCCATATGACTTAGGGTATTTTAGGAAAGACACATTTTGATAATTTTTATTCCACTTATTTCCCTATTCAATTTTCAACTGCATCTTTACTCAGTTTTTGGTTTCTTATCTGGACAATGTGTATTGTGTTTCTATGTCTGAGAAGGTGCAAAAAATCCAATTTTACCCAATAACAAGAAGTTGAAAAAAGAAGTACCAAATACAAAATAAATGTGAACTCCATTAAGGGAATCTCTCATACAAATCTGACTGTTAATACCCACAAATAACACAGTAATTAAAACTCTTCTATTTCACAAAAGATTCACCCATTTCTTCTCCTCTCTAGACAGTCTGACAATGAGTTTGACTTCTGGGAAAGGATAATTAAGCAACATTATGAGAGCCCTGTGCTAATTTTCACTGCCAGAAGCAAATCTAGGTAGAATTCTTGCATTTTAGAATAATACTAATGGTTGACCACAACCAAGGCAACGTACAAAATGAACTACAAAGTGTATGAAATGAGCTCCGTTATAAGAACATTTAAACATGTATCAAAAAAGTTTTCATTCAATCTGTAAACCACAGCTACTCATAACTCCAGTTAGGATCCCTGATCCAGAGACAACTGGAAAGCTCAGCTAACACAACCATCAATATCCAGATGGTAAACTCAGGACTGAAGGGAGATCAAAAACCGTGCCTAGATAAAGTATGTGGATACTCCAGGAGGTCTAGCTATGCTGTTTCTGAAAATTAAAGGCCCAAAGAAGATGTCCATGTCAAATATGATGCAGTATTCGCTAGATGTCTGGCAGGAAAAACACTATTGCAGTCCCTATAGGTAGCTGGTTTATAGGTAGCCATGCATGTGACTTAAAGTACTAATGAACTGTTCTTCAACTCACATTTGTTTTGCTTGTCCTACACTAGTACCTTGGCTGGGTGGGATATTTTAGTAGATTGTTGACCTAATCCTTGATTCCTGTGGGATCTGAATCCTGGGTTACATAATTTTTCACTGTTAGGTGTATTTGTAAAGAAAGTTCTAAAAGGGGGTGCCTCAGTCAGTTAAACATATGACTTCGGCTCAGGTCATGATCTCACAGCTTGTGGGTTCAAGCCCTGCGTCGGGCTCTGTGCTGACAGCTCAGAGCCTGGAGCTGCTTCTGATTCTGTGTCTCCTTCTCTCTGCCCCTCCCCCACTCACATTCTGTCTCTCTCTCTCTCTCTCTCAAAAAATAACATTAAAAAAAATTTTTTTAAAAAGTACTAAAAGGTGCTACCAGAAAATCGTCTGGGTTCCAAACATAGTCCTTCTTGCCAATGTTGTGTAATATCAACCTTAAGCCTACCTTGTAATAAAATTCAACTACTCTAACCAGAATAATATTTCCCTTTTTTGCTTGTTGGCTCAATGACACATGAAGTCCAAAATGCAGGTATGAAGAAGATAATGTCCATTCATCTGAACTATGGCCAGATGCCTGCAGGAAGCTTTTCCATGATGAACAGGACCTCCAAAGCTCCCAAGTCCAAAGGAGATGGGGCCAGGAAGCAAAAATTCTTATGTGGGTCTTATGTATAATAGGGAAGTCACTTCCATTTCAAATACTTGATTCTTAGATCTTTCCATCCAGACTATAAAAAGTAGGCACTATATGGCAGTCACTACTATGTATGAGGGCCATTGAGTAGAGTTGAAAGCAAAAACTCTCTACTTCTGGTTGGTGCCAGCATGCCATGCAAACCTATCAAAAAATGAAGCTTGAGCATTTTTACTCATCTGTCACCTGGTCATTATGAGCTTGAGTTCATATTTGTATAATGAGGGAGAGGCAGCACAGCAAAAGGAGAGGTAAAATGGAACTATCTACTCATGCCATTTTATTTGCGCCTTCCAAGCCTGCTCAGTCATGGTCTCATAAATATGACTCCTCTTTTATGATGGAATGCAGCTGTGTACATCCAATTTTGTGGTTCAGTGGGTCAGATAATGGTCAGTGTATTACAGGTAATTCAGACTGTATAATCACTTGATGTTCTATAATCAAGTATTTAGTCTATCAGGGCCCAGTAGCAAGCCAGGAGTTGCTTTTCAAATAGAGAATATCTGTGCCTGAAGACAAAATGGCCTTACTCTAAAATTTTAGCAATTTACTGTGTGATTATCCTGTTGGGACTTGCCATAGATTTCACAAAATCTCTTCTGGCCTCAAACATGCCAGCTTTATTGGGGTCTAGTGGGTCTTAAGACCCAAGTAGCATGGCAACTCAGATGACAGCCACAATCTGACCTGCTGAAGAATTCTTTTTATTCCAGACTGACGCAAAAGGACAGCTGTAAAGATAGCATAGAAAATGGGTCCAATGATTTAGGCATATTGCCTCTCTATATAAAAGCTCCATTAAGCATTGTGCCTCTTTTTAGAATTAATTTATTAATTTATTTATACTTTTAAATAAAATTCCATTTAATAGATTAGGAAAACTTGATATCAAATTGGCTTTGACATGATTTAGCCAAAGTAAATCATTGCAATCTAATGTACTTTTTAAAAAAATATAATTTACTGTCAAGTCAGCTAACATATACTGTATACAGTTATGTTATTGGCCTCTTTCTTGGTGGTTTGCAATGTAAATGTAGTAACTTATCTCTCACTTTAGGAAAGATGCTTAAAATCCCCCAGATCATAGGTTTCTGAGATTTCAAGGGTTTATTTTCTAGTTTGGGGGCATGCATGTAACTTACTTACTAAGGCATCCAAGATAACTTACAACTTCCAGCTCACTAGGCTGAGTTAGCACAGTGTCATTAATGTATTGGACCAGTGTGATATTTTTTGAGATATGAAGATGATCAGGGTCCTTCTGGACTGTAGAAGCTTAACTCATGGAATGTGTATTAAATTAATGACCTTTTGCTATCATGACTCTGGAAATGTTAGAACAACTTGTGAACAATGACTTCTTCTTTTGATGTGGTCATAAAAAAAAAAAAAAACATTTTTAAGCCCAAACACACTACATAAATAAGCTGTAAGAAGTGATACCTCAACAATAAAATTTCAGAAATACACACACACACACACACACACACACACATATATGAAAAGAAAAGGATGAATGCAATTCTTAGAAGATTATAAAATTAGAGAACAGAAAACAAATCTAACACATAGATATTTGATGCACTTAAAATAAATTGACATAAAATTGTTTTTAAATTATAATTTTTTCTTACTTGAGAAAATAGCTGTTTGTACTCTAATATCAAGAACAAGAAAAGGGGGCATCTGGGTGGCTCAGTAGGTTAAGCGTCCGACTTCGGCTCATGTCATGATCTCACGGTTCATGGGTTGGAGCCCCGCTCAGGCTCTTTGCTGACAGCTCAGACCCTGGAGCCTGTTTCGGATTCTGTGTCTCCCTCTCTATCTGACCCTCCCTTACTCATGCTGTCTCTCTCTCAGAAATAAGTAAAACATTAAAAAATATTTTAAAAAGAACAAGAAAAGGATCTCCACTCTTAACACTTATTTTACATAGTACTAGAAATCTTAGTGGCAGCAATCAGACAAGAAAAATAAGTAAAAGGCATGCAGATTGTCAAGAAAGAAAGAAAACTGTCACTATTTGTAGATGACATGATAATATATTTGTAGATGACATGACTTAGAAAACCCTAAGGACTCCACTGAAAAACTATTAGAACTGATAAATGAATTCAGTAAAACTGCAAGATATAAAACTAATATACGGAAATCTGTACTCTAGTACACTAATAACAAGTAGCAAAAAAGGAAGTTAAGAAAACAATCTCATTTACAACTACACCAAAAATAATAAAGTATCTAGGAATAAATTCAATCAAGTGGGTGAAAAACCTATACTAAAACACAAAAGAAATTGAAGAGGATACAAAGAAATGGAAAGATATTCCATGCTCATGGATTGGAAGAATATCACTCTAATGTTCATATTACCCAAAGCAATCTACAAATTCAATGTAGTCCCTATCAAAATACCAATATTATTTTTCACAGAACTAGAACAAGTGATCCGAAAACTTGTGTAGAACCACAAAAGACCCTAAATTGCCAAGCAATCTTGAAAAAAAAGAACAAATCTGAAGGTATTACAATCTCAGGTTTCACGATATATTACAAAAGCTATGGTGATCAGAACAGTATCGTACCAGAATAAAACAATGTAATAGGATAGACAGCCCAGAAATAAATCCATACTTCTATGGTTAATTAATCTAGGACAAATGAGACATAAATACATAATGGGGGAAAGACAGTTTTTTAATAAATGGACAGATACATGCAAAAAATAGAAACTGGACCACTTTCATACACCATACACAAAAATAAATTTAAAATGGATTAAAGACCTAAATATGAAACATAAAACCATAAAACTCCTAAAAGAAAAAGCAGGCTAGGTAATCTCTTAGACACTGGCCTTGGGAATATACTACAGTAGTTTCTCCTCAGGTCAAGGAAACAAAAGCAAAAATAAACTACTGACACTACACCAAAATAAAAAAAGCATTAGTACAACCAAAAAAAAAAAAATCAACAAAACCAATAGGCAAGTTACTGAATGGGAGAAGATATTTGAAAAGAATGTATCCAATAAGGGGTTAATTTCCAAAATATATAAAGAACTTATACAACTCAACACCAAACTAAACAAAACAAACAAACAAAAACCAATCCAACTAAAAAATTGACAGTGGATATAAATAGATATTTTTCTAAAGAAGATATACAGATGGCCAATAGACACATGAAAAGATGCTCAACATCACTAATCATCAGGGAAATGCAAACGAAAAACCACAGTGAGACATTACCTCAAACCAGTCAGAATGGTTAATAACAAAATTATAAGAAATCATAGATGTTGGTGAGGATATGGAAAAAAAAAAAAAGGAACCCTCATGCACTGTTGGTAGAAATGTAAACTGTGGAAAATAGTATGGGGATTCCTCAAAAATTTTTAAAAAATTATCATATAATCCACTAATTCCACTATGGGTATTTACCCAAAGAAAACAAAAACACCAATTTGGAAAGATATACACCTTCCAATGGTTACTGCAGCATCATCTACACTAGCCAAGATAAAGAACAACCTAAATATCCATCAATATATGAATGGACAAAGAAGATGTCAGATAGATAGACAGACAATGAGATACTACTCACCTATAAAGAAAAATGAGATTCTGCCATTTGCTATAACATGGATGGACCTAGAGGGTATTGTGCTAAGTGAAGTAAGTCAGACAGCTAAAGATAAATATCTATGATTTTACATACATGTGGACTCTAAAAGAAACAAATGAAAAAACAAAATAAATGGACTTAAATACAGAGAACAAACTGGTAGCTGCCAGAGGGGGAAGGGCAAAATAGATAAAGTATATTAAAGGTACAAACTTCCAGCTATAAAATAAAGAGATACAAAATAGAGCATAGAGAATACATATAGTCAGTAATATTGTAATAACACTGTATGATAACAAATGGTGACAACACCTGCCATGGTGAGCACTGAATAATATATAGAATTTTTAAATCGATATGTTGACTTGTACATCTGAAGTTAATATAACACTTTATGTCAGTCAAACTTCAATTAAAACATATAAGTAAGAATTCTATGGGTGCTTAACATATTGCTATAAATCAGTATATTTTAGAGATTCACTATGTATGGTGATATAATAAGGATTTTATTATTTTTAAGGAAAGGGGCGCCTGGGTGGCTTAGTCGGTTAAGCGTCCGACTTTCGCTTAGGTTATGATCTCGCAGTTCGTGGGTTCGAACCCCGCGTCGGGCTCTGTGCTGACTGCCAGCTCAGAGCCTGGAGCCTGTTTCAGTCTGTGACTCCCTCTCTCTCTGACCCTCCCCTGCTCACGCTGTCTCTCTCTCTCCTAGAAATAAATAAAACATTTAAAAAAAATTAAAAAAAAAAAGGAAGAAGTGAATGTACAATATGAAAGAGTATAAACATAATTAAAACAATCACTTCTAATATGTCTATAAATTCATCATTGATAAAAGTGACTCAAATTAAGTCAACATTAAAATCCAACAATATACTTAATATAACATTTATTTTAAAAGGAAGTACAAATGTGGAAAGTAAAAGGCAAAAATATATAGATAAATGACAAATAAAAACAAAAACAAAACACATAGCCACAGTCCCCACATTAATATTAAGTAAGTGGAATTCAAGCCAAAATTGAATTGGACCAACTGGACATATTGTAACATAAAAGATAAAATCCAGAGTGAAAAAATGTCCTTCATTATGTTTTTTTAATGCAACAAATAATATAGTATACAAATACATAAAGCAAAATCTAAAAAATGTAGGGGTAAATGGGCAGAAACAAAAATTATAGGAGACTCAATTTTATTTCTGTCAAGTCATGGGAAAATAAGTACAAAAGAAATCATAGATAAGATCTGAATAATGGATAAGTTTGATCTATTAGATATGGATCAAACTTTATTCTTTGAAAACACAGAATACACATTCTTCTTAAAGGGCCTGTGGATTACTTATAAGTATTTATAAGTAGATTGTTTATAAGTTTTATAATAGATGTTAGGCCATGAAGTCCATATATATGTGTATGTATGAGGATACACACACACACACACACACACACACACACACACACACACACACAGATATAAGGACTTTACATATATATATGGTATATTTTTGAGAGAAAAAGCAAGAGTGCAAAAGTGGGGGATGGGCAGAGAAAGAGAGGGAGAGACAGAGGATCCAAAGTGGGCTCTGCACTAACAGCAGCAAGTCTTTTGTGGGGCTAGAACCTCAGCTGAAGCCAGACACTCAACTGACTGAGCAACCCAGGTGCCCTTTTCCAGTATATTTTTTAAAGTAGATATATTAGTTCATATACTTTGACCACAAAAAATACAATATAAAATAGAAGGTATAGATGATTCAATGTTAGAAAATCTATTTATATAAACTAATATACAATAGCATATTATCATCCCATTTATGCCAAAAAGATAACTGCCAAAGCTTTATATCCATATCTGGTTCATAAAATAGAATAAAAGAATAAAATAGATGACAACTATGACAACTCCTTTACATATATATACTCAAAGTCAGCACTTTCTAAAATAATGAAGTATTAGAAATATCCACATAAATCACAAGACAAGATACCATCATTACCACTGTTACTTTTTTTTTTTGCAAAACTAGCAATGCATTTAAACAAAATATTAAAAAGGAGACATACATTTATGAGAACTAAAATCATTTTTTATTCTTAAATTATTTGATTATTTGCCTAGGAAACAGAGTAAATGAAAAACTTATAAAAATATGAATTATGAAAGTAATTGAAATAATTAATAGAAATAAATACATAGCTCCTTTTGATAAAACAAACAAAATAGCTATAAAAACATTACCCCCAAAAAAGATACCATTTACAAGAGGAAAGGAGGAAAAAAAGGCTGTCTAACTAGGAATAAAACTCGGATAGCTCAAGATATCTTAGATATATCAAGATACTCTGATAGATCTTTATAACTATGATAGTAAAACATTAAAACTCTTCTATAGTTTTTGTTGTGTGTTCACTCAAGTTCTATTCAGTTATCTTAACAGTTAGCTAATGATTGAGCAGAGATTCTTTAAATGCTTGCAACCAATAATCTTCCAGTCTTTGCTGAAGGATTCTGTTGTCTCTGTGTTTGGGGTAAGCCTTCAACATTCAATCAGGCAGTTTACAACTCTGCCTTAGCCTTCACTTCCTGCTTGAACAGAACCTCAAGGCTAGCCAGAGGTTAGCATTTAGGCTCTAAGGTCTTTTCTGAACATGCTCAGGGTCCTGGATATGTGCATAGCCCTACATATGTGGGTAATCTGAGGTTCTCAGGAACAAATCTGAGCTCTTCAAAATCCTTTAAGGGCATCCTATTCCCTCGCTTTTCCTTTTAAATTTTTTGGTTTGCTTATTGTTTGTCCTTACCTTTATCTACTACCCCATCCAGGCAACTGTGATGTTATACAATTGCCTCTGATTGTTGCAACAAATGCCTCTAAGGAAAAGGCAGTTTATATGAGGCAAACTCCCAGTCAGGTCAAACAAGACAGCCTTGTAAGTAGTGTATGCCAGTGAACCACTTAACAGGCCAAATACTGATTTTCCTCAAGAATGGGATTTTGAAGAAACTCTAAATGCATTTTGCCACCAGTGATTGCCAGGCTGCTTCTTTTTTTTTTTTTTTTTTATTCATTTCTAGGAGAGAGAGAGAGAGAGAGAGAGAGAGAGACAGCGTGAGCAGGGGAGGGTCGGACAGAGAGGGAGACACAGACTCTGAAATAGGCTCCAGGCTCCTAGCTGGCAGTCAGCACAGAGCCCGACATGGGGCTCGAACCCACGAACCGCGAGATCATGACCTAAGCGAAAGTCAGACGCCCAACCGACTAAGCCACCCAGGCGCCCCACCAGGCTGCTTCTTTTAAGGATGATCGCAAGCTATTGGTTTTTAAGACTTCTGTGGAGCTGGGGGTGGGAATAAGGCAAATTAAGATGCCATAAAACTCACTATACTTACCAAGATTTAGCTGTTTTTCTTAAATAAATATTTCAGGGGGTGCTGCAATCTTTTGGTTAATTTCCACAGTTGTGAAAAATTTAACGCTGACAATTTTTGCCAGTGTTCTCATTCCCTTTATGGAGGAGAGGATTTTCTGAAGTTTTTTACTCCTCCATTTTTGCTCTTGCCACCTTTGATTATATAGTGGACCAAGAGTCTGCATTTATGGGCTTATCAAAATTATCATAAACAGCCACCTCAGAAATGAAATGCATGATATTGAACTTTTGAAGGTTGGCCAAATAGCTTGAGCTATTTGCTTTAGCTATTAGCTTGAGCTAATCAACTATAAATATCACATGGATATTTGTTTGAAGTCTCCTGAATATTGTATTTATACTTTCAGTGAGAACAAATAGCCCTGAAGATCAAGAGAATAATCCAGTTAGTTGACCAGGTGACTACTGCATATGACAAATCAACCTAAATCTTAGTTACTTAAAACAACAACAAACATGTTACTGCTCGTGAACTTTGTGGGTAAAGAATTTGTAAACGATTTTGGTTTTGAATTGTGGTTGCAGTCAGATGATGGTTGTAGCTACAATATCCAAAGTTAGGTGGTGGAAGCAGCAACCATCTAAGTGGACATCTCTTTCTCTTCATTTAGTTTCACGTATTCACCATGTGCTCTTTATGTGATGGATATTTAGGCTTCCTCATGACATTGCAGCCTCATGGCAATCGATGGTTTATCTGGCCTTTGAAGGCTTCAATAATGAGTATTCTGGCAAGATAGAGATAACACCACCTTTTATGACTTAGCCTTAAAAATTATATAGCATCATACTTACCAAAGTTTATTGATTACAAAATAGTCATATGCTCACCCAGTTTCATATGTAGAGAATCAGATTCTATTTCATAATGGAGGAATAATAAGGTCTTAGAAGAGCATATGTGAATGGGGATAATATTACAGCCGCTGCGGAAAATACAATCTGAAAAATCCAATTAGAAACCTCATTAATAAACATTAGGAATCTTGGGGGTTGATGGATTAAATACATCACTGAATGAAGACCTAAAATGTGCCTTTGATCCTCCGTAATAAATCAATAATCCATGAAATCCATAAACTTATTCACAGGTAGCTGATGCCTTCAAAACCTGACCTTCAGTTATACCCGCAGTGTAGTTGGATTAAGCTTTCATTTTAAGTTAATTATTTGCCACTGAGATGAATTAGATCTGCCAAACCAGTTTCACTTTTGACTCATCACTAAGTATATTTTGCCCCATTACTCTCTTGGCTTCTATTAATACAAGGCCACAAGTTGAAACACTACTTCCAAGTCAATTGCTCAATTTAAAAGGCACAAAATTATTTTAGTAAGACATGATGAGGATGATGAAATGCTTCATGTATCATTCCTCTTTACAGACCAGGATTCTGACAAGTTTCATTCCTCATTTGGTATTGAAACATTGCCATCTTCATTAGACTTGTTGTCAGGTGTATCTGTGGAGCACCAATTTGCTATGTATTTCCTGTCTACAAATTGCCTGTGGAATTAGGCATTTGCAGGTGAGATGGAGATTGCATATGCAGGTTGAATCAGGTCCCATTTATCACAGTTGTTAAGCAAGGCAGTATATAGTGTCTAGAAACTATGATAATTTTGTAAGTGTTCACCTCTCAAAATTTTGTTTGCTTTTTAAAAAATTTTTAAATGTTTATTTATTTATTTTTGAGAGAGAGACAGACAGAAAGCAGGGGAGGGGCAGAGAGAGAGAGGGAAAAAGACTCCCAAAGAGGCTCCATGCTGTCAGCACAGAGCCGGATGCAGGGCTCAAATCCATGAACTGTGAGATCATGACCTGAGCCGAAACCGAGAGTCAGATGCTTAACCAACAGAAGCACCCAGGCGCCCCTGTTGTTTACTTTTTATTATGAAATGTAATACTACACTAGAAAAGTAAGTAAACATAAGAGTACAGTGATATAAGTGTAGACCTCAACTCTGCCAGCAGTCCAGAAATCATGGCTCCCCATCCATTCCTGCTCTATTACAAAGGCTCTTCTCATCCCTTTACAATGCTACTATCTTACTTTTCATGATAATCACTTCCATGGAATTTTTAGAAATATATTTTATTTATTCATTTCTTAAATGTTAAATGTTTATTTATTTTAGAGACAGAGTGAGAGAGACAGAGCATGAGTGGGGGAAGGTTGGGGGCTCATGAGAGAGGGAGACCCAGAATCCGAAGCAAGCTCCAGGCTCCCATCTGTCCTCACAGAAGCTGACACAGGGCTCTAACTCACAAACTGCAAGATCATGACCTGAGCCAAAGTTGTATGCTTAATCAACTGAGCCACCCAGGTGCCCCTAAAAATACATTTTAATCAATTTAGTATATAACTAAAAATAATAATTTTTCTTATTATTAACTTTATCTAATTATAATTGTACTGTATGTAATATTTTTATTTTCGGGGCACCTGGATGGCTCAGTCGGTTAAGCATTCAACTTCAGCCCAGGTCATGATCTCACAGTTCATGAGTTCGAGCCCCGCTTCAGGCTCTGTGCTGACAGCTAACTCAGAACCTGAAGACTGCTTCGGATTCTGGGTCTCCCTCTCTTTCTACTCCTCCCCCATTCACTCTCTGTCTCTCAAAAATGAATAAAAACATTAAAAATTTATAAAAATACTTTTTTAATTTTATTCATTGACAGTTAATATTTGTAAAATATACCTAAGTTGTTTATTGGGTCTGATTTTAAAATACTTAAAATAGTTACTAGCATACAGTTAGTGTGAAATAGATGCTAATTTTCATTTCTCCCTATTTTCAAGGTTTGCAAATCCTTAAACAAAACCAAATCCTTTTATATTTGGACCCAAGAGGATTTATTGCAATATTTTAACAATCCAAAATTTTTCATTTAAATTATTTCATTATTTCAATTATTTCATTATAAGAATGTATCTATTTTTCACCTAATTCTCCTTTATAATGGCATCTATAGCAGCTAAACTATCTTTTCAAATTTTTCAAACTTTGCATAATGCCAAATAGATTGATAAACTTTCTTAGATGAAAATATGGAGTTATCTTAAAAAAACCAAATTGGGGCACATAGGTAACTCACTTGGTTGAGCTTCTGTTGCCTTCTTGGAATATTCTCTCTCCCTTTCTCTCTGCCAATCTTTCATTCTCAAAAATAAATAAACTTTTTTTTTAAATAAATAAACTTTAAAAAAAAAGACAAACTTAAGTGCTTTCTTAGTCTACAGTGAGACAGATTCCATAGGAATCACTTAGATGTCATAGTATCATTTAGTGTAGGTCTGACATCATTCATTTTATACTTCTTATCTCATCTAGGTCACAGCCCTATTATTACTTATTCCCATTTTATAGATGTATTCAAAGGACCAAAGTTAGGGGGAATAATTTGGACAAGGTCAAACTGCTAGGGACAGAGCTGAGATTTGAACCCCGATACTCTGTACTCCAGGTCCTATGCTCTTAACCAGGATGTTAAACTTCCTCTGTTAGATATATACTCTTGCCTTCAGTGGGATTTGTCATTGGATTTAGTTGTGCCTGAGTTCTTTTGTTTCTAACCAATCATCTCCATGGCTTTATGTAAGTCAGGGTGGAGGACAGCAAAAAAAAAAAAAGAAAAGAAAAGAAGAGAAAAAAGGAAGGAAGGAAGGAAGGAAGGAAGGAAGAGAAAGAAAGAGAGAGAGAGAGAGAGAAAGACAGAAAGAAAGAAAGAAAAAAGAAAGAAAGAAAGAAAGAAAGAAAGAAAGAAAGAAAGAAAGAAAGAAAGAAAGAAAGAAAGTTTTGCTTGTGGATTTGAAGATAGTGATAAGCTGTCTGGAAAAACAAGGATCACATTAATAACTCATATCAACAGTGCTGGTGTATCTCCTGACTGTCCTTTGGCTTGTTTCAAATCAGTAGAATCTACCCATGGAACTAACACATGGACCTTCAAAATGAACCAAACTGCGTGCAATGCTAACAGAGAAATTCCATAGGATCTTTTGGCAATATTCCTTATGCTCATTCACTGTTTTTGCTTCTTCTCACCTTATTGGTCCTGGGTTCAGATTTCCTCTATATTCCATTGGTTCTTTGTATCACTCAAGCTTGTTTCTGCTACTCAATGGCTGACATTCAGTTTCCAACCTTAGCCAGGCCCTATTCTTAATCTGCTCATGCTTAAATTTGATGCCCTTGGGCAAGGCACCAATCCCTTTGATTCTTAGTTTTACTGTCTCTAAAATGAAGCATTTGAACAAAATGACCACGAAGATATTTGCCAGTAACAAAACACTATGCTTCCTTTCCAAATACTTGTAGTGTGGTCTCCTAGGTGTCATTAAAGGCATCACTATGGTTAAATAACACCAGAAGAGATTTTTTTTTCAAAATTGACATGAAGAAGACTAGATATGTTTTGTCTCACTTTATGCTGGGTGAAGCCAAAAATATTTGAATTTTAAAGAGAAGACTCCATTACTACTGATAAATTTCTTGTCTAAATTAGTTATTTGGATAACTTCTCAAGGCAGTCATTGGCAAGGAGGCCACATGCTACCCTACTCTAGTTCTAATTCTCTTTTACGACCCTTGTTTAAAGAGATCAAGCAGTTATTCTGGGATCGGTATGGACATGCCGCTCTAATAACACAAATTTTGTTTATCATCTGGGTTCTTGCTATCGATAATAACATATTGAAGAATATATTATTCCATTAGACTTGCTATTCCCAGAATTTTATTAAGTATTACCAAGGAGGAAACTTTAGGAAATATAATTTCCTGATATATGGCATCACTGCACTTAATTTTAATTTCATATTTTGCAAACAAATGAAGCAATAGGGACAATATATTTTAGAAAATCACAGACTTTAAAAAAAGCAATTCAGTTTCTTCAAATTGTTAGACAACCAATTACAGTTTAACATGAATAATTTGCTAAATAAAAAGTTACACTTAAATAGCACAGTTTAATCAGTTGTCTTCTAAGGAATGAATGAAGCTGATTTATTTTTCCAAATATTCATTTTGACAGAATCTCACAAATCTGTTGATTTTATCATCACTCCCTTGAATTTATTTGTATCTTGTGAAAGACGAGACAATTAAAGGGTTACTTAATACAGGTCTTCAGCTAGGTGATAGTTAAGATATAGGGGAAATTTCTTGATGTGAAGAATAATTACATAATGATACAAACAGACATAGATACTTTAAAAAGAATATAAAAATATGAAACAAATTGATCTCTTTAAAAAATCTAGTGAAGATTTAGAGAGGATATTAATTTTTTAACTACTTCAAATCTACAAGTCTAATAATTTCTGTTCTATCACACTAAATTTTTAAAGTGCCCTAAAAATGCTAGTTTATGTTAAAGAATATTTTGCTGTCACTCTGCCATAGAAACTAGTCAAAAGTCAGTATGTTTGGGGCTTCAAGTATAAATTCAGCTCTTCAATTTCTAGTTCTCTTCTAAATCTAGAACCCCAGAGTGTGAGCCAGATACATTTCTTCTCTTCTATCTGCCTCAAGGATCTCTAATAGCTGTAGCATTCTTCTGCTATTATTTTGTGCAAAAATGTAGGAAGATCAATTAAGAGGTTCTTCTGCTTTCCAGGGGACAGCAAAACAGGGCATCCTTTTCATGAACTGCTAACTGTAGACAGGCTTTTAGGAGGGTAATTTAAAATTAATGGGAGCTAGTCTTTGATGCAGTTAAAGACTTCAAAGACATGCCAGATTTTTATTTGTTAAAGGGGGGTGGAGGAGTTACAATAAGAGGAGGGATTACATTAACCACATGTCTCCAATGTGACAAGGTTAAAAACTAAAAATGTCCCTCACTTAGGAAGACTAAATTATCCTAGATAATTTTTTAAATTTTAATCTTTATTTATTTTTGAGAGAGACAGAGCATGAGTAGTTGGGGTGGGGGTGGGGGGACAGAGAGAGGGGAGACATAGAATCTGAGGCAGGTTTCAGGCTCTAAGCTGTCAACACATAGCCCTACACGGGGCTTGAACCCACAAACCATGAGATCATGGCCTGAGCTGAAATCAGGATGCTTAACTGACTGAGCCACCCAGGTGCCCTTCCTAGATAACTTTTTTAATCTTTAATTTTCATGAAGGAGGAATAAGTCCTTGATTCGGAGACTTCTTGTTGTTGACGAGACTGGGCTGCCACATATTATATTTGAACTAATTAAGAACATTAAATCACTTCCAAACAGAGCAAAGGAAGAAGGAAGAAATTCTAATCAGGTATGAGGAAATGCAGCTTTTTAAGAGAGCTCAGCTAAATTTCTGCTTTCACCTCACGCTAAGAACTGTGGGCAGCTGCTAGCTACATGGATGTGGGAATAATCAGGGCTGACCAAAGAGTCATAGGGAGTTATCAAACCCTTTAACAAGTTACAACTCTAGAAAACAGCAGGTCTAATATCCTTCCAAGCATCTTTGTTTTATTTTGTTTTGTTAAATCTCTGAGTCTCCATGAGTCATGAAGACTAACACCTGAGAAATCTGGAATAGGGCTGGAACAAGTAATGCCAGGATAACCCATTTCTAGAGACATTAACTCTTCTACTCTGTTGACCCAAAGCCATGTATTTGTTTGTGTAAATTATGTAAGCATGCATTTGCCAGCGAGATCAGCAGTTTTCCTCTCCAATCTCCTCTCCTAGCTCACCTCCTGAAGAGCAGCTAATTTCCTTTAAAAATAAACTTTGCCAAATAATTAAAGAACTTGCTCCCATTCACTTTAAATCACTCCCCTAATAATTGACCATTAGCAATCCATTGCCAGAAAACAGAAATTATTAGATTGTATATTAAAATTTTATTTCTGAGAAATAAATATATATTTTCCACTGAGGTAATTGTGATTATATAAAGACACCTTTTAGAAATGTATGTTGGAGATCAAGTCCTCTTGTTAGTTTCAGAACAATTTTTGTAACAAGGAATCCCAAATTAAGAACTACTCTAATTTATACAGTTTTATACATTCTCTTTAACTATACTAACTATATTCTCTTCAACTTAATTTTAATTCAAATTTTAAAAGTTCTGTTATAAGAGTGCCTGGGGGACTCAGTCGGTTAAGCATCCAACTTCAGCTCAGGTCATGATCTCATGGCTCCTTAGTTTGAGCCCTGTGTCAGGCTCTGTGCTGACAGCTCAAAGCCTGGAGCCTGTTTCAGACTCTGTGACTTCCTCTCTCTCTGCCCCTCTCCCCCACTCTCAAAAGTTAATAAATATTAAATTTTTTTCAATAAAAAATAAACATTAAAAAAAGTACTGTTATAGAATAGATGGATGATTTTCAGCAACCTAGCTTCCTAGCTTTACTTACAGGTCTTTGATAGAAATCAGAAGGAAGCTCCAAGAGCTTCGTCTGTTTTATTTACTGCTTCATCTCCAGCACTAAAAGAATGCCTGGCACAGAAATTGACAAACTGAAATAATCAGAAAGTAAATAGTATTTCTTCACATGGGTACAAATTAACTAGTAGATAACGCAAAATGTTGGTAAACTAGAACTTTGTCTTTTTTAAAATTTATCTGTGTATATTTGTTGAGTACCCCAACTGAGAATGTATCTGTGAACAAAATCATTTCACTGTTAGTTCCCACAGAGATCACAGTCTCCCAAGGGACACATATATGAATACAAATACCCTAAAAATAAAAATGTAATGCAGTATGATGACTACAAGCTGAAAGAGTTCTATGAGGAGGGAGGGAGGGAGAAAAGAAGGGCAGACTCAACTTCAATTATGGGCTCAGAAAATGCCATACAAAAGGAATTGAAGTGTAAGTTGAAATCTGAAGAGAAAGTGTTAACAAGGTAAAAAGAGAAAAAGAATTTCAGGCACAGAGAACAGGCTGGGAAAAGGCCAAGGGCAATAACAAACAAGACTACTTCAAGGAACCCAAAGAGCTAATTAGTCAGGAATCTAGAGAATGGAGGACGATGGTCACCTCCTAAATACTCTATGATAATACACGCTCCTGTTTGGACTGGAAGACTGGAAAAAACATTATCTGATTTCCTCTCAGTGGGATTCTGGCAATATTGAATTGACTTAGTGTTCACCAATGCCATGCTCAACAATTCCTATGACTACAGGTAGGCATTTGATTTAAATGCACCCCTCTTAGAGCCTCCTGGCCAGGAATCAATGCATAAAAAGCTCTGCCCAGTGACAGCAGTGGTAATTGTTTAAGGCAGCACACTCAAACTGCAGACATTATCACAATCACCTGAAGGATTTGTTGAAGGAGATTGCTAGGCTCTGTCCACTGATATTTCTGCCTTAGTATGTTTGTATTTCAAACTGGTTCTCAAGTGATGCTGACGTTGCTTGTCCACAGACCACTCTTTTTTTTTTTCTCTTTATTTTTTCTTTCCCTTTTTTTTTTTTTTTTTTACAAATAGTTTATTGTCAGTTGGTTTGCTAAGGGATCACCCAGTGCTCATCCCCACAAGTGGCCCTCTCCGTACACATCCCCCTCCCCTCCCCACACCATCAGTCCTCAGTTTTTGTTGTCATTCAAGAGTCTCTCATGGTTTGCCTCTCCCCCTTTCCCCCACTATTTCCCCTTCTTCTCCCCCAAGGAGCCTGCTAAGTTCCTCCTAATCCTCCTATACGTGCAGACATATGATATTTGTCCTTCTCTGCTCAATTTATTCTCAAGTACATAACACCCTCAAGGTCCATCCATGTGGCTACGGCCAGATGTCACAGCCATTGCCATGGAGTAGTCCATGGTATAGATAAAACTACCTTCTTGATCCATTCATCTGTTGATGGACACTTAGGCTCTTTCCATGTTTTAGCTATTAGAGAGTGCTACAGAACATTGGGGTACATGTGCTCCTATGCATCAGCATTTCTGTATCCCTTGGGTAAATTCCTAGCAGTGCTATTGCTGGGTCTTGGAGTTCTATTGTTAGTTTCCTGAGGAACCTCCACACTGTTTTTCCAGAGGGGCTGTACCAGTTTACATTCCCACCAACAGTGTAGGAGGGTGCCTGTTTCTCCACATCTCGCCAGCATCTAGAGTTCTCTATTTGCTCATTTTAGCCACTCTGACTGGCGTGACGTGGTATGTCAGTGTGGTTTTGATTTGTATTTCTCTGATGAGGAGCGATGATGAGCATCGTTTCATGTGTCTGTTGGCCATCTGGATGTCCTCTTTGGAGAAGTGTCTGTTCATATCTTCTGCCATTTCTTCACTGGGTTGTTTGTGTTTCAGGCGTGTAGTTTGGTGAGTTCCTTGTAGATTCTGGATATCAACCCTTTATCTGATATGTCATTTGCAACTATCTTTTCCCATTCCGTTGGTTGCCTATTAATTTTCTGAGTTGTTTCCTTGGCTGTGCAGAAGCTTTTAATCTTGATGAGGTCCCAATCATTCATTTTTGCTCTTGATTCCCTTGCTTTTGGGGATGTGTCAAGTAAGAAGTTGCTGCGGTGGAGGTCAAGGAGGTTGTTTCCTGCTTTCTCCTCTAGGGTTTTGATGGTTTCCTGCCTCACGTTCAGGTCCTTTATCCATTTTGAGTTTATTTTTGTGTATGGTGTGAGAAAATGATCTAGTTTCATTCTTCTGCATGTTGCTGTCAGTTCTCCCAGCACCATCTGTTAAAGAGGCTGTCTTTTCCCCATTGGATACTCTTTCCTGCTTTGTCAAAGATGAGTTGGCTGTATACTTTTGGGTCCACTTCTGAGTTCTCAATTCTGTTCCATTGGTCTATGTGTCTGTTTTGTGCCAATACCATACTGTCTTGATGATGACAACTTTGTAGTGGGGGCTGAGGAGTCTGGGATGGTGATCCCT